>JAMKPW020000043.1:600000-903371 GCA_024184665.2 Zalaria obscura
CAAAGTCGCGAATGCGAGGCTCGGTACCATTACGGTCAGCTTCACCATCGGTATCGGCCTCGTCTCCACTAGCAATGACACCCAGGACGGATCCACGGCGCTGAGGCTGGGGACTCAACAACTCAGGTGGCGTGGTATGCGTCTCCCAAGTATGGCCATCTCTTTCAGTAGATGGCGAGCTCACTACAGAGGGAATCGATGTGGTGTTGATCGAGCTACCACTAGACTTGCGGCGTCTGCGATGCCTGAAAGCACGCTTGATGCGTCTAGTCGTAGTAACGGAGCCAGATGTATCGGTATCGCTGCTTGATGAAGAATCCGAATCGCTCGATGATGACGAGGACTCGAAAACGTCAGCTAAGATACCTGGATGTGACTCCTCGTCAATGATCTGCTGTGGTGTGCTCTCGTACATGTAGGCATGTGATTTGAGCTGAAAGAGCAGATAAAGGATATAGACGATAAGCAAGACGACACTGGTGCCACGGCTGACTTTGAGAACCTTGTCGTCTGCTGTTGCGCTGTCGGCAAACGAGGCATGGAAAGCTGTAGGTAACAGTAGACTCGTCACGGCCAGACTGAGTAGGCATGCGCTCATCTGAGTGACCGTGCTATTATAGATCTGTTCCCGGAAACGAAGTCCACCAAGAAGGAATGCCATTCCAAGAATAAGGAGGAGGTTCGACAAGATAGAACCCAGCAGGGAGGCTTGGACGATACGGATCTCATTCTTCACAAGTGCGATAATGAAGATGATAAGCTCCACAGCGTTACCAAATGAGACGTTCAGCAGCGCGCCCAGCGTGTCTCCCAACTTGCTAGCCACACTCTCAGTGGCATGACTGAGCAGTCCAGCCAGTGGAATAATTGCGACCGCGTTGAGTGCAAAGACGACAGCTGGATTAATATTGAGCTGAGCAACAATGATACCCGCAGGCACAAAGATGAGCAACACGTTGACCCAAGAGTGAGTCAAGGCTTCCTTGGTATGTGACCCAAATCTTATGGTTCCTTGTTTGAGGCGAGTAGTGATAGGCGGTTTCGGACCCTTATTGTCTATGGCGGAATCCTGCGCTCCCGCAACTTCGGACTTGAGCGGAGGCGGTGCTGGGGGAGGCGCATCGGTGGATGTACTGTCGGCGACATTGTTGCGCGTGGTTCCCTCGTCTGTGACAGGTGCGAACTCATGTGGCCCGGTTGCGGATCCAGGCGATGGTCGCTTGGCATGCTTGGGCTTCTCTGATGCGGAGGTCTGAGCTGTAGTAGGGAGGATGGGAGGTAGGGATGCTGGTCCTGGAGGGGCTGTGCTACGTTCGGAGGCGTGGTGTCTCGCCCATGAACGGATACGGTCTGATATAGAAGGTTCGTCAGAAGGTTTTCCCATCGGCGTATGTCCCCAAGTATCGAGGATGAGTGGTATGAATAGAAGAAAGGGGACTGGATGTAGGAGGCGAGAGGGGACGGAGTGATATGGTTCCCACGGTCATCATCCAAGCCACTAAACACTGGACCCCCTCGGCGCAGGGATTCCGGGGACGCGAGTGGGTCGGAGGCAGCAGCGTAGGAATAACGGCGTGCTTGGTACAGATAGCGAGATGGGACTTACGCATTTCAGGTGAGAGCAATAGACGGTTGGCAATACCAAGCAGTCAGGCTCTTGGGTGTTATGAGGAGAAAGAGAGTGCAATTGCTTGCTGTGTCGACAAGCAAGGCCGGTGTTTGGTGTGGCTTGACGCATTGTACATTGACCTGGCCGTGCAAGCAGGCATCGCGTCAGCCAAGATGAAACGCGCGCTCCCAAGGAATCCAGCCAAGACTAGCCCAACCTTAAGCCTAATCGGTCTTGATCTTGTATGCACCCACTGCACTGCCACAGAACTCAGGTGGCGCGCCACATCGGCTCAGATAAGATAAGATGCCTACCACCTCACACATCCGCGTTCCACGTCGCACTCTGGTGAGAAGACTAAGGTAGGGCAAGTGTACTTGGGTGATTACGTTTTATTCAATTCAGATAGTCTTTAAGGCTGATTTGAAGGGCCCCGGTATCATTACGGAGAGCTATAGGCTGGACTCGCTGGAGGTGGCGTAGTGAATAGAGCTAGCGAAGCTGCGCAGCCAGTCAGAATTAGCCCCGTTCGGACTATGACATAGTACTCGTGTGCATACCTTAGCGCCTATCGCCTGCCAAGAGCTTCTTCCAAGGCAGAGTCGAGAATAAGATACCGTAGCTAATGCAAGTTGGAGGAAGAGGGTAGTTACCCTGCGGCCACGGCTTCTAAAATCTAGGTAGGAGGTGCGACCTGCCTTACCGGCTGCGGTTCTCCAATGAAGCTATGTACAGCGTAAATCATGCGTGATACGGAGTATCACCCCGTACAATGTACACCTCAGCAATGAGGACGACGCAGCCGACAGTCATGGCGATGGCGATTATGGGCAGATTCTCCCGCGCAAAATCGACAGCCCTGACGCGAATGTGTTTCCTAGCGAGGATGTCCCGCCATAATATACCAGCAAGCGATGCGTTAAAGGCTGCGCTGAACGCACCGAAGTTCACACCGAGCGCCATGCTGTATATTGTGCCCCAAAACGTCCTTTCGCTGATGGCGATCCCATTAGCATTGTGGATCTGTTGCCATGCTTGGATCACGCGGGAGAGGAGGATGGTGGTGCCGATGTTGGTACCCGCAAACTGGCAGAGGAAGTGAAGCGTTAGTACATCATTTTTGGTTTGGACTTTCCTGACGTAGGAACTCACGTTGCAGAGGATCACTGAGAGGAACCCCATGCCGCCAATGCTGCCCACTGTTCCTGTCTTGTTCACCCAGTGATCCCACCCGTAAGCGAATACCGGTACCCAGCCCTTCGTGACAAGCGCTTGCACGAGAACGAACATGGAGAAAGCAAAAGGCACGAGAGCAAACGGCAGGTGTGCCACCACGGCGGTGGTAGTGGGGAATGTCTCCTGCGACCAGGTATGTGCCTTTTTGACGAGCGATACGAGCGTTTCCCGTTCACGCGAATGGTGAGATGGAACAGCTTGTGTGTTCCACTGTTCCAGATCTGTCTCTCTCTGCTTCTGGTGCGGTCCGCTCGATGTGCTGGGCACCAACGTCCGTCCTGAAAGGTCTGTGTCTGTATGAGCGGGTTCCCGAGTTTCACTCAGAGCGCTCATTTCGCGTGCTGATCCTGACTCGTCCTGTCGTCCGCGAGCCCCTGTTGCGAGCATTGAGACTGATGATCGGAGCTGTGACTTCAGCACAACAGTTGAACGGCCGCCGTCTTCGGACACAAGCACTGAGGGAGTGTGCGGCGACGGGTGCTCTGGATATTCTACTCTTGCATCTGCATCGCCGGCTGCGGGTGTGAGCTCACCGTTGGGATCTCTGATGTTGCTGCTACCATCACCAGTGCCGTTCTTGCTCTGTGATCGAGCTTCCGGTATGTATGTTTGCATCAGAGCAGATTCGTCCGCCTCTGTATCGCCTGTCCAGTATTTCTCCGGATTACTTTGCTTCGCTCTCTCCTCTTCCCTCTCCTTCTCCTCTGCTTCCCTGATTGTTTGTTCTGCTTGAGCATCTCGAAACCTCTTGACCTCCTCACGGCCCTTTCGAGCAATCTCACGCGTGTCCTTTCGATGGTACCACCCAAACGCAAGGTCCCAGCAGAACATGACAAATGCTGCGGGCAATGTTACCCAGAAGACAGGATGTTCGCCGCTACTCGTGCTAGCAGCGTTAAGGGCTAAGAGCGTGATAAGCGTCGTGGCCATGAGAACGGCTCCGAATGCTGCGCCGCCTTTATCCACGAAGGGATTCATGATCTCCTCGAGGGAAAGGAGCTGGCTTTCATCCGCCGCATCCTGCTTTTCTTGTTCCTGGGCGGTTCCCCTAGCGTAGGGTATGTTAGGGTTCACTGGCGGTCTTGTGGCTGTCTCGGGCAGCTCATGTATATCTATCTTGTTCGGGATGAGATCATGATTTGCGAAGATGATGTACAGCAGGAAAGGAAACAGGACGATCGCCGTGATGATGACCGGGACAATCATGTTCGCGGTGTAGTGGATGAATTTGATCTCAAACGCGCCGGCAAGTACAAGGTTCGTTGGGTTGGAAGACACGAGGATCGCTGAAGCGGTATTTGCTACTGAGAATTGGGCGTATATCCAGGCTGTGGGCCGCTTGATGTTGCTCGAGACCCGCGTCATGTATGCCAGGAATGCCGTTCCCGACAGTATTATCGGATCGTTCCCAATAAAGCTTCCCAGCGCGAAAAAGAAGGCATACAGGTAAAAGAATAGTTTACCACCATTGTCGCCTCCCCAGTGAAGTACTTTGAGTGCCAGATATCTGATCAGACCTGAAGCGTCGATTGAGATTGCGATGTATGCCAGCGTTATGAAGAATACCATGATATCAATGGGGGAGATGTTGTTCGCCCCAATGATCCCATCGTGCACTTCCTGTCGACCGATAGCCAAGATGGCAAGTAAGAAAAGATCCGCTATTAACGGTGCAGTGATGAAGTTCAACGGGAAGCTTAGTCGCACTAAGGTCTTGACTTTGCCATTGGTCTCCTCCGTAAAGCGATGCTGGGAGCGGTCTTGCCTTGGAGGTATCACCCGCAAGGCGCTTAGTGTATCCAGGAGCGCGTTCCAAAGCGGCCGAGGGATGTAGATTGGGAGATGAAAGGGATGGAGTACAATGATGTCTATGCTGTCAACTGCAGTCCATCCGAGTATTTTCTGCACCTACTCACTTGTAATGACAAAGAATATGAGCGTAATGATTGACCGCCAATCCTTGATTTGGCTGGTGTCAAGATTCTCCGCCATCGCGGTACGCAGGTAGGTATCTTGTTCTACCAGGAATTATGGTTTCCCAGCCCCATTACGATTTCAGTCTGCTTCTGCTTGCAAAACGACTGTAGAAGAGGCGTGCTTATTGTGTATTTTCACGTGCTGTGAATCCAGGATATTAGCATGTGGTGCGCGGGGAAGGGGCTGTGCGAACTGCGGGTGCGTTCGCATACATGAAGTCTGTCACCGCCTGATCTTCATTTGATTGCCTACTATACTCGATTGGCTCAGGGCGGTGTAGGTACGTACTAGTGCATGGTTTGATGCCGGTCAGCGTGTCCGCAGCCTGACTCTTCAGAATGCCTTCAGCGGATCGGCGAGGCTTGTGCTTCAAGGGGAAGAGCGTGCGCGGATGTAAACCTCCCAGGTTCGCACGCAATATCAGTGCTAGGGACAGATCGACGGTACTGGGAACATACATACATGTACTTATCCTGAGACCGAACGCAGGAATAAGAAGATAAGGTAAGGTAAGTTCGTTTACCCCACCACTGCCAAACAGTTTGAAATGGCCATCCTCATTAGGAAGCGACCACCCCGCAATGCTCGTATCGGACCTCACAGTACATTACCCGAGAGGCCGATCAGAGGGCGCTCATGCATTATGTCCACTGCTGCTCAGCCCCCCTGAAGGATTCGACCATCAAGGCGATACTGCAGTATGCGAGCCAAGACGGATCATAGCATGCAAGTTTGCCTTGTGCCCTGGTCGCCTTGCATTGCTACACTAGGCTGCGGCTGAGCAAACCCCTCACCCAACGCGATCTTACATGTACGTACTTCCACTCATAAAACCTCTCACGAAGGCCATATGACGCACGTGCACAATTCATCTACTATTCATTTGTCCTGACGCTGTCAGTTTGTGGGATGGACAAGAGATCATGCCAGCCCTTTTCTTGGCTTCGAAGTTGAACATTCTCATTGATCGGAGCACGTCTTCTCTATCGAATGCCACTGTCACCAGTAATACTCTGAAGGTCGTTTGTGCTTGGCCAGTATCTGGACAGTACGGGCCAGGATCCAGGGTTCTGTAGGTTTTCTTCCCAAACCTTATAAGCCTAAGGGCGACGGTTCCAGCCAGGCTAATTTCTTCACAGTTATTATGTTCTATTAGCGACCTGTGTGCTTGCTCGAAAACAAGAATGGCTCAGGGCTGCATGCTTAGCAGCGGCTTTGCTTTTCCCAGCTGTCGCTGCCCTCCATGGCATCGTGTTGGCGGCAGTTCATGTTGACGGTAATTGCTCCCTACCAGATTGATGTATCTATAGCTAATAGGCTACAATGTAGGTGCTGTAGACATGGATATCTACGGAGCTTTCCAATTATGCTCCATAAGTATCTTAGCCATCCCGGTAACGGCCACACAATCTCAGACCTACTTCAACGTTCCCGGTCGGAACATCGTCTTTTTGTGGACAAGCCTTATCCTTGCTGGTGAGCAGTTTCCTGATCATTCGTGCAGGACTCGTTTTGTCTAACCGAACTTGCCATTAAGGACTGCTGAGTTTGACCGTTGAATTCTACCGTACCAATACGTCCAACTGTACGCACGACGATTTTGGTAACCCCATTTCGCCGAACGCAAACAACTTTCCATATGCTGAGAACCCCTCGTGCGGTCTCATCTGTTCTATCCCGAAAGGTCCATTCTCTCCTATGCGAGGCGGCTCGACCAACAATATATATGTAATTCCTGCGCCGCATAAGCTCACCTTCGACACAGCCACGCTGCTCGCCGCTGGGTGCTGCATTCCAGCGATCCTCTCTTTAATATTTATGAGGAACAAGATTCTCTATGTTAACTGGAAGACGCACTTCGGCAATGGAGATGAAGAAGAGCATTCCAGCCAGATCAAAGATGGGATACGATACCTTCTGGGCAGGGTAAAGATACCCTTGATCAGTGGCGTAGTGCTCGCAATTATCAGTATTGGGGAGATGAACTTCTTCAGCACTCAGGTGAGGTATGAGACTGAGCCCATAGCCAGTATCGGTAGGTGTCTGCCTTCTTCCTTTTTGGCTGTCACGGATCGCTAACAGCTTCATGCTGCTCATAGGTCAATGGGCACCCATCGTCGGAAGTGGACTCGCTATCCTGGGGTCTCTGTACCTTCTGCTAGCCAAATATGTGAACGAAGTGAAGGAGAAGGCGAACCAGCTTTCTTTGACGCACCACTGCACATGCTTACCCCAGTGCGAATGCTTGCTTCACCATCATAACAAGGATGATAGTCACAGTTTGCACGCCCCATCACAAAGTAGCAGAGACACTGCGATCACCAACGAGAATGTCACCGAGAGCACGAAGCACGACCCAAAGGGCTCTTTAGAGATAGAGCGAGTGGAGGACGTCGTACCTACCGCTTCGTTACAGATGGCTGTCGCGCCCAGCGATACGAGCAATGGATCCATGCCACCCAACAGTCAGCCAGACCAGGAGCAAAGCGACCAGGCCCGCCCATGCCCTTCAGGCAAGGAGAGCAGTGGCAGGAGAAAGCTAGATAAGGTAGTCCTGGCAATGAGTGACGTCTTCTTCGGCAAGGTTGCTCAAAACAGCTTCGACGACTCAGCTTTCAAGAACAATGAAGCACGAGACTTTCCCGAGATTCCAGGTGAAGAACCACGAAACATACGGCTGAACCAGATTAGACAGCAATGGAACCCACGGCGGGATACCAATGGGAACATCACACCTGAGCCTCGCGGATCTCGATCTAGAGCGCATAGTGATGCCCGTAGTCTTGATTCTGGCCTTAGCGGCGAAGTCAGTCCGACAACTTCGAGAGTAGAACCACTTCCGTTACAGCAGTTACCGCGCACCCCGTCACCACTACCGTCACCCATACCACGTCGGATACCTCACTTGAACACACCTCCCATCCAACTGACCGCCTGCGAGCCTCTGGACTCCGGCTCGCCCTCGTCGCCTGGGTCTCCCGGAGGTGGGGCGTTATCGCGCCGAGACACGCTTGAGGTGCCACCGCAAATCTACCACAGGCCTATGATGAATGACCGATCGGCATCCTCTCACAACTCCAATTCGCCTCACTGAGAGCCGGACTCTCGACAGGATACCATGAGCAGCTTCAATCCTACAAGATTCGAGATCTAGACTTGCTTAGAACGGGCTCAAATCTTTCATCAACGCCTACCTTCTATAGAAGCGAAATGTTGTCTTTCAGCATTCGCAGTCTTTCCAGCTAGATACCCAATACCGGTGTCGACCATATCTGGGGAGGTCTTTTCGAAATTTACTCTGGACATCCGGCAAATAGACAGGCGGGCATACTGTACGTTCATGCAAGATCAATCGGCTCTTCAGGTACCGCGCTCTTTGTGTATAGACACTCTGTGACGGCATGGCTTTCTCGTCACGGTTTTGAATACACGCGAGATGCATCTCAGCACCTCAATGCGCAGACATCAAGAGTAAATTACCCTCATATCAAGTACGAGAACGGGTCTGGCGCCGTGCGTCTCATCGCTTTCAGGCAGACATGGCCCTTGAAACTCCCTGTCCGACCGCTGTTATCTCCATCACTTTTTCAGGACGTCGACCGATGACTTTGATTCCACGAAGGAGTACCTGTCCCCCTTCCTTTAAGCGGAGTGTCAGTGGGACTCAGAGAGCGACAAGGTATTCGTGACGTCCAAATGGTGGTCCGCTATGCTCTACGTCGCCTTCACGAAAGTCGTGTGGCGTGTCCAATGAGGCTCGAGCAATGGAAAATTGGTTCTGCGGTTGATTCCCGAAGGCGACAGTACAAGTTAAACACGAAGGTGTGTCGTAAGAACATTATAGAGACATGTTACGATTAAGCGTTCATCCTACCTTTACCATACTTAATTTGAGAGATGGTGATGCACAAGCTGGTGCACGAGTCCGAAAGGCTCTGGCTGAGAGCCTGGGGATGGATTGGTTGGAGCCGGCAGAAGTCGGCGAAAATTGCCGCTTCGCGTTTTATTCCCCGATCCGACTTGCTCGCTTTTCCCATACCCCACATCACTCCACACCTACTGTAACCATTTGGCTTCCAGGTTGACGGTTCCTGCGGAGAAACAGTGATCCAAGAGCGGGGAATAGCTGCCATAGCCGTTCGGAATGGAAATGCCTTTATTATCTCAGCAATGCTTAGATTGAGCAATAACACCCTCACCTACGGGTGGAAACATGGCGCCAGGAACTCGTCGTGGTAAGGCAGGATGTAAGGTAATTGAGAATACGGGACGTGCTTTATCGCCCGTATGGTTGGCTGACTTTCTTGTCAGGGATGTCGTGAAAGGCATCTGAAATGGTTGGTTTGGCCTTCTCTTCCCAGTCCTGCTCTTTGACTGACGCACGCTCCACTGAAGCGACGGCGCAACTCCGTGCTCGAAGTGCAGCAAGAGCGGCATTGAATGTGTAAGGGGTCTGTCTATACGCTTCCGCCATAAGTCAAATCCGAGGTAAGTCGCTACAAATCTGTCTGCTTACCTACTTCTTCCTGTCGCCATCTGGTTCACGCATGTGGGCAGCCATGCAGGCCGGCATTAGGACGGCCCATGTGCTGCTCTATCGCCTATGAGAAGTAAGGTCGTGCTGATGCTCACCTCATGCAAAGCACCGCCCGAGAAAATCACCCAAGCAGACTCTTTGTAATACAAGAAGGCATTTGGCTAACCCTTCGAGTAGCATTACTAAAGGCAGAGTCTTGACGTCCACCAAGGACAAACTCAGATGGCGAGATGATCAGACGTGGTGCAAGACGTCAAGCAGACTGAGGTTCATTGACGAGACTGAGGAGTTAATTGGTATATATGATGAGTCGAGTTCGGAGTCTGCTACACGTAACGAAGACCAGGCAGACGAATCGGACTGTAATGCACCAGTCCGAAGCGAACATGTACGAAGCCCTAGGAGTCCTCCGGCAACCGTTGCGCAGCGAGATGCGACAGCTTTGGACCTTGAAGACTATGACGATCAGGCTGGCTTAGTGCGGGCTTTCAAAAGAAGACGGCTAGACTCATCCGGCACCCATGAAAGTATCTCACTAGAGTCGCCTGTGCAGCAGAGCTCAGGCTTGCGTACATCATCATTTCCAGACCTGGCCCAAGGAAGCTCAGCACCCCAAAACGCAGCCTTGTTCCACTCTCCCTCGGATGGAACATATGCGGAGCAGCTGACTGCTGATGCAGTGGTGCAATCAGTGGCCGGTGACGCCAATGTTCAACATGAGCATTTGACGTTTCGGAGTGACCCTACCTCGAACTTCTTCTCTCCGACTTTTGATTCAAGCATTCCTTATAGCATACCGTCCGGGAGCGGAGTAGCGAACCAAGAGACGGCATCTGAACTTGATCTGCTGTCCCCTTCTCTGCAACGGGCTGGCACTCAGAGCTGGCCTCTACAAGGACCAGAAGAAGCTCATCTCCTCCGGTACTTTATCGACACTCTAGCCTTGAACTTCGACATCTGCGACCCGCGACGGCACTTTCAGCTCATAGTTCCGCAGCGAGCCGCACATTGCCCCATCCTTCTCAATGCCATTTTTGCAGTCTCGGCAAAACATCTGAGCAGTTTACACCCGAACTACGATCCGTTGATCTCTGATCGCTACCACGGAGAATGCATCAAACACCTTATACCTATGCTGAACGACGAACAGGCCGTCTTCGATGAAGATCTCATGGCCGCAACCGTAATTCTGCGCTACCTGGAGGAGGTCGGAGTACCCGTATCTGGTACAACAGAGCAGAACCACCTCCTTGGCACGCGCGTCTTCCTCAGTGCTCAGGATGCGACACTTCTCAACGGCGGGCTCCGTGAAGCTGCGTTCTGGATTGGATTGCGTCAAGAAATCTACGTTGCGTTTGTCAACCAGCGCTCCGTGATCCCCACTCTGGAACACCTGCAATTTGATCAAACGTTCGAGCCCGCCGAGGACCACGTCTGGGCCAATCGTATCATTGCGCATTGCGCCGAGGTCTTGCGCTATTGTTTTGGGGAAGACCTGAATTCCATGACACCCAGCCGGTATACTGAGCTCACTTCATACGCCGAGAACTGGGTACATATGAAACCGACGTCCTTCACCCCGATGTTTGTTGGGACTCCCAGTGTCTTGGACGACGATGTCAACACCGTCTTTCCTCAGATATGGTATGTTTCCGATGCCGTCACCACCGGATGCCAACACTACCACCTCGCGCACATCCTCTTGCTAGCACACAGCCCGCGGCTGCCTCGCTTGGGACCTGGCTTGCGCAAAGCCCTCAAAGAAATAGATAAGGAGATCAGAAACGACGTGATTGCGTTGTGTGGTATGGCCACGGGCAATAGTCGGACCCCGCCGAACTATGTCACGGCAAGTATGGCGATTGCCATGGCTGGTGATCGGTTCGAGGACCGCAGAGAGCAGGAGGCATTGATGCAGGTTTTGGTGTACACGGAGAGGGTGCATGCTTGGCCCACGGGCGCAGCACAGGAGGGCTTGAAGGAGGCTTGGGGTTGGATCTGAGATGGGATAGGGACAACTGTCGCCATGAGAGCATAAGAGCGTGCTTGAGGTGTACTACTGTGCCATCTACATAATACGTGGTTCATGCCAGGTACTTGCCAATGTCCGTCTTTGGGGTTCCGTTCTGTCCGACTTCATAAGCCGGGCATATACATGTAAGTTATACACCAGTTTGCCGACAACGTCTTTGATCAGCTTCCCGAGTCTCTACACGTTCTCCTGCGCCGCATGCATTGTGCTGTGCAATAACTTGTAAGGTATCTTTCGGAAGCGTTGCGCTCCCAAAATTACCAAGTTTGTCAATTGCGGCAAGAAAGGAAGCGGAACTGAAGCGAGCCTTGGCACTCCCGAAATTACCGGTTTGGGCTTGCAAACTAGACAGACCCTTGTATGCAGTGTATCATGCAGACGTCCAGCCAGACCCATAGGGCAACTCCAGATGCCCGATTCCCACCATCCGGCATCCGATTCGTGCGGTACAAGCTAAGCACATCGGTCGCCCGGTGGATCCCCTTCTTCTCCACGCGGAGAAACTCCCCATGGGGAGGGGAGTAGAGGTGGGCCAGTGTGGTCAGCGCCACATCCGCCTTCGTTGCAGCCGCCCGCTCTTCACTATTGCCCGGTGTAGCTTGTGCGGAAATCGAGGACCAGTTACGAGCGTTTCGCGCCTATCGTCACCGCCGACCGTCATATACCGTGGTTCCGAGGCATAGTTGTAACTTTAGGTGTGCCAAACGTCTATAAGTATACCATCTTTCCTTACTATCTGTCTTTACTCTCCAACGGCTTTCGATAACCTCTATTACTTTCCTCTACAAGCTTCTCCATCCACAGCATCAGCTGTATTTGCACCGAACTTCTTGTTCCTTCCTGGGTCATACTTCAAACATTAGTCTATTTGCCAGAATGGGCGCCGCTGGGTTCCTCGACGAGAAGACTGGGACAGACCATGTAGAGCATGTCAATCACCAGACCCTGGTGGACGGCCACAGCGTGGATGAGCTTGACAGCATTGAAGACACGCAGACCGGCAAGTACGCCTGGCTCGTCTCCACCACCGCTGCCATTGGCGGTATGCTATTTGGGTATGCAAGCTCCCGAATCGGATTTGACCATAATTTACAGCCTCGCTAAAACTGAACAGATATGACACCGGCATCATCAGTGCCGTACTCGTCTACATTGGGGGCTCGCTCGGTCACGATCTCAGCTCCAACGAGAAAGAACTTATCACATCCATCACTTCCGGTGCCGCCTTTTTCGGTGCCATCTTCGCTGGCACCACCGCCGACCGCTATGGTCGCAAAGTCGCTATCTACGTCGGTTGCGTTCTGTTCATCATTGGCGCCATTCTCCAAGCAGCCGCCTTCAGCCTTGCCCAGATGACAGTGGGCCGCCTTGTTGTTGGCTTTGGTGTTGGGTCTGCCGCTATGATCGTCCCGATGTACATCGCTGAGGTCTCGCCTGCCCGCTACCGGGGACGTATGATTGGGCTGGACAACATGAGTATCACTGGTGGTCAACTCGTGTCCTATGGTATTGGAGCAGCCTTTGCTCATGTCGACGGTGGTTGGAGGTACATGGTTGGAGGAGGTGCTATTCCGGCGATTGTCCTCTGCTGTCTACTACCCTTCTGCCCTGAGTACGTCCTCCTCCTCTTCCGACCTCCTCAGGAAGAAGTACTGACTAGTTGCACAGGTCCCCTCGCCAACTGATCTATCACAACAAACCAGAGGAAGCGGCCCAAGTGATCCGCCGTATCTTCCCCAACGGCACAGCCCTCCAAGTCGAACAGAAGGTCCAACACATCTCCATCCACGTTCAGTACAGCAAAGACCTAACAGCCGGCAAATCACAATGGTGGATTCTAAAGCAACTCTACGTAATCCCAGCCAACTTCCGCGCCCTGGTCGCTGCGTGCGGTCTAATGGCCATCTCTCAACTCGGCGGCTTCAACTCCCTCATGTACTACAGCAGCACGCTATTCGCCCTCGTCGGCTTCTCCAACCCCGTCGCCGTCGGCACCGTCATTGCAGGCACGAACTTCTTCTTCACCTGGGTCAACCTCATGCTCGTCGACCGCATCGGGCGCCGGCGGATCTTACTCTGCACGATGCAATTCATGGGACTCTTCCTAGTCGTGGCCGCCGTCGCGTTCCACTGGATCCCGATCAACCACAACCTGACGCTCATCGCGGGTGCGAAAGTCGGCGCGCCAGCGATCGTGGTGCTGGTATCGATGATCTGCTACGTGGGCTTCTACTCCAGCGGAATGGGCAACACGGCCTGGCTGTCGTCCGAGTTCTTCCCGCTCGAGGTCAGGGCGATGGGCACGATGATGCTGACGATGACGTGCTGGGGCTCCAACGTCATCGTCGCCAGTACCTTTCTCACCCAGATGGAGAACACGACTCCGAGCGGCGCGTTTGGCTTCTACGCCGCCATCTGCATCTTAGGCTGGGTGTGCGTGTATTTCTGCTACCCGGAGGTTAAGGGCATGACGTTGGAGGATATTAGAGAGATCTTTGAGCATGGATTTGGTGTGCAGAAGGCGAGGGAGTTGCAGAAGCTGGCGAAGATGGAGCATTGGGGACATGTTGGGGGAGGTGCTGCAGCTGGGGCGGGAGAGGAGAAGGGCAGCATGGAGGTTTGAGCCTAGGATGAAGGATCATTGTCCGTCTACGGTGTTGTAAATTTCAAGCGGTACGGCACTCACTGCACTGTACAGCGCAATAGAATATGCACATGAGTATGGATGGTTGCTGGTGACCCCAGTCCCAATGACAGCTACCTTACACAACGTGGACAGACGTGTCGCATGTGAAGCACAAAACGCGAATTCCACGGTCTCTGCCTTCCACATACGGTACATGTACGTTCGCAGAGTGTTCGTCGTCTCGAGCAAAAGAAGAGCAAAAAGAAGAAGAATCATGTTCAGTACGAGGGTCGAACTCGCGACCTTGGCGTTACACGACTTCATCGGTACGTTAGACCACCGAATCGGTATTAGCACCACGCTCTAACCAACTGAGCTAACCGAACAGGGTAATGATCGATGACCCGAGAAGCTGGTTGCAACTCGGTTATCTTGATGGGACAAACGAAGGGCTAAATTGTATATAACGCCAAGTTGAAAGGAGCAACCCATCGCAGGCGCAACCTCGACGCATCGCACCTCAGCGGAAACGAAACTCGTCATGGTCAATGCATGGGCAACTTCCGAGGGAAACTGCTCCGTGCGTATATTTCGATATGAACTGTATAGCGAAGACTTCCGATGGCCTGCAAACACCGCTGTACAGTAGCCATTGGGCAACCACGACTCCATCGCTTAACTCCCTGGAACCCATATAGTTGATTGACTCCAGTAACGCAGAAAGTTCCCGCACGCTTTTGAGAAACAGCAAGTACCGCATTTTGTTGATTACACGCCATCAGCCATTCCCGTCCCAGCTTCTCCTGACACAGGCTTACACGCTCATGCCTTCTTTCCCCTCTTACTCGCCCTCTTCTCCGATACTGGCTCAGCCTTAGGACCTGCCGGCCTTGACGCTATCAAGGCGTACAATCCCTTCTGGTCGAGCGTCTCTAGCCCCCACTGCTCGATCTGCTCGAGCTTCTTGGGTCCAGCCTTGACGCCCAGGACCACATAGTCGAGGTCCTGTTTCAGTGTCTTCTCCATCGTGCCGCCGTACTCTTCGATCAGGTCTGTGGCTTCCCTACGGTTGAAGCCTTCCAGTGTGCCGGTAATGAGGAATCTGAGACCGGAGAGGCAGTTGGGCTCGCCGTTTGGTGCGCCGCCGTCGGCGTCTTCGTCCTCATCCTCGTCCTCTTCTTCTTCTTCGTCGTCACCGTCCTTAGCGGCTTGGAAGTCATCCTCATCGTCCTCGTCGGCGGCCTGCGCAGCCTTGCGCTTGTCGCCTGCCTTGGCGCCGTTCGCCTTCGTCTCAGCTGGAATGACCGTGCCATCCAAAAGTTCTTCCTTCGTGACCTCTACAGCAAATGAGTGGTAGTCATCTTGCTTGACCATGACCAGCTTGTGAAAGTCGTTAGCACTTTTGGTCAGGTTCTTGGTGTTCGGGTCGTTGAGGTCGAGGCTTTTAGCGTAGCGCTCCAGGTGCTGCTGTGCAGCTTTCTTTGCAGCCTCATGAGAACCGTGGACGGAGATGAACATTACGCGTCCCTCGTGATCGGAAGCATCTTCGTAATCTGTACGCATGATCGCGTAGACGTATGATGAGTTGTTTGACATGGTGACGGGTAGATGATTGCTTCTTAGGAAGTTGGTATTTCGTGTTACTTGAAGTTTGAGACTGAGCAAGAAGAGAGTCGCCTGAAGATCAATTCGCGCGACGCAAGATTAATTTATAACTTCAAGTCAGAAGAAAACGACTCACTTCAAGTGAAGGTGAGATCCATGACTGCCTGATACATATGAAAAGTCCATGACGTAGCTGCAGCCTGAAACGCGGAGCAAACGCCTGGAGTGCATGAACCAGACGCGCCATCACCTGACATCAATAAATTCATCTACCACCTATATCCTTCCCTGAGCCCAAAATACACAAGATGCAAGAAGTAGACATCCTCATCCTCGGAGCCGGCTGGACCTCGACCTTCCTAATCCCGCTCCTACGCCACCAAAACATAACCTACGCCGCCACATCCACGACGGGGCGGGACTCGACCATCCGCTTCAAGTTCGATCCCTCGGCCTCCGATCAATCATATTTCTCCATCCTGCCCACCGCCCGCAACGTCCTGATCACCTTCCCCCTCACCGGTGCCGGCCAGAGCAAGCTCCTCGTAGAGTCGTACAAGAAGAAGCATCCGCGTGCGTCGCCAAGCTTGCATTTTCTGCAGCTGGGCTCGACGGGGATATGGCAGATTGAGGACCAATCGCTGTGGGTGACGCGGCATTCGAAATATGACGGGTCCAAGCCGCGCGCGGTTGCGGAGGACGAGCTTCTCGGCTTGGGTGGCTGCGTGCTGAATCTTGCTGGGCTTTGGGGTGGCGAACGGCAGCCGCGGCATTGGGTTGAGCGGGTTGCTTCGACGAAGGAGAAGCTGGCTGAGAAGGCGAGTTTGCATATGGTGCACGGAGAGGATGTGGCCAGAGCGATCGTCAAGGTCTTTCAGCGGTGGGACGCCGCCGGCGCCGCGGGTGAGAGATGGATGCTTACGGATGGGTTTGTGTACGATTGGTGGGCGCTGTTTGCCGGATGGGCGTCTTCTGAGAGCAAAGGTGAGGATAGTGGGAAGGAGGATGAGCCTAGTCGGCAAAGTGTGTGGGTGTATGAACTCATGGAGGAGAGGGGTGTGAGGGCACTGCCACGGAGTATGGAGCAACTTGGCAGGGCCTATGACAGTAGGGACTTCTGGCAGACTTTCGGCCTTAGTCCTGCTCGTGCGAGGATATGATGAGCTTGACGCGGCTTACGACAGAATCAAAATTGTTGGCAATGATTAATGAGCGGACCAACGGCTGCCTTTGCGCCCCTGTGACATGTTGTAGATGCACTTGGTTGGCAGTGTCGATACCGCGTGTGGACGACAGTGCTGAGGAGCCGAGATAGGCCTCATCAGGCTTTGAGGATACAGAATGAGCTAATACAAATGTGGTATCTCTGAACGAAAGGAAGGACTGCTGCATGTAAAAACTGCTGCATGTAAAAGAGCCATGCTCTTGCCGCAGCAAAACATGCTGCGAATGAGCAATCACCCGTCTCGTCTCTGTGTATGTTGAGGGCCAAGCAAGTCCGCGCATGTTGCATTGCTGTCCATGTCATGCGAGCGCTGAGCTGCTTTATGAGTGCGACGTATGCAAGAATTCATGATCTCATAATCATGTGCTCTGAGAGCTTTGTAGAACTGCCTAATAGCAGTTCGAGCAAATAACCTCTTGCTTACCCGCCCCCTTTCCCAGCAATTTCAATGCAAATCCCTGCTTTTCGGCCAGATGCCCCAGACGCTGGGCATGATCCCAGCTCTTTCTGCTGTGTGGAGGTATATTAGGGGAGGTTGTGTTTTGAGGCGTTCGACCGCGGTCATGCCTCTCTGAGGCTGTCTCCAGACCTAGTAGCCGGTAGACGTAATGCTGCGGTGGTAAAACAAGTCACTTGTAATACATGTCAGTGGTCGCGAGTGAGCTGGTGCGTTTCCGGCGGCCTGCCGAATAGCAGGAATCAGCCTTGTTAAAACGTCGCTCTAATACTGGCGTGAATTTCGAAGATGTGCGTGGATATCTCATCAAAGTTCATATCACTCTTGATGACACTGATCACTTGTTCGATCTGTGTGGTATTGCCGAAGCGTAAAGTCTCCAGCAGGCCCGAGATGAGTTTGCGGTCAAACTGTGCATCTAGGTTGTCGCCTGCAGGTCCAGGACTGCTCTGGCGTCTTTTGCTTAGGGAGGAAGAGGACGAAGATGCTAAGGGTGTCGGCGCTAAGGTTGTCACATCAGGGGCATGCCTCCCTGGCAATGAGCGCGCCGTAGCTGGCAAAAGGGGTGGTAGGATCCTTCCAGATGGTGACCGCAGCCTCTGCTGGGAGGAGATGATGGCCTCAGACGTTGTCTCATCCATCCCATCCACGCCATCTATTCCATCCATTCCATGCTCTTCTGAACCCTCCTCACTCTGTTCCGTTCTAGGGCTCCACGGTAAAATAGGGCCGGCTTTTGAGGACGAAGATGGTCGACTGCTGCGTGGCCTTGTCGGTGCCAGCAGCAAAGCACCTTCGGAGATTTCACGGATCGCATCACTCAGCCCCTGACCTTCTTTCAAGCGTCGCACGACTTCAGCAGTCTCTTGTTCCGTACCAGTCCTCAGAAATTCAGCAGCTGTCCTTAGTTCGTCCACCTCGTCCGCAAGCGCCTCGTTCTGCCGTTTAAGCGCTTCGGTCCGTGTCTCATCTTGCAACGTCTTGTAGACGCAACCGAGCCCTTTCCTCCGACACACGGTGCAGGAAGGTCGCTCTCCCGAGCATTTGCTCTTTCTCAGTCGACACAGTTCGCCTGTGGTTCCACTGTTAGAGAGCGCATGGGAGCCGCAATGGGCCGACAGGAGTAACATTACAAGCAGCAGAAACCTGGATGCGCTTCCTCTTGGCCGTCTCCGCGCTGACGCTCATGGTCGTTGCGGTCGGTGCCTCGCCCTGAGGGAGATGGCGGCATGGAGACAACGATTGTGGCAGCTCCTCATGAGTCTGGAACTGCGCCCGCCGGCCTCGAGTCCGTGTCCGTCGTCCGCTCTCATCGCGATCTTGGTGAGACCGATCTGTGCCCCGGTTGACCCGCCAGCGTAGTTTAGCGCGTTGCCTTTTAGCCGAGGCTTCCGCAGCATTCAGTGCATGTGGCAGAGGTTGCCCCTTCAAGCTACTCCGATTGCTTGTACGACGCCAGTTCCATACACTCTCAATACCCATCAAGAGCTTCTTATCAAGATATAAGGAAAGCAATAAAGAGAAGGAGTTGCAAAAGGCGTAGGTAGAGATCTCGATCGATGACGTCGCTATTCCAGCTGGGCCTGTCTGGGCCTGTCCGCTGGCTAGGTGCATCTGGGGATCGAGAAAATGTACAAAGAGACGACTCACCGTCTTGACATTTGCTCACCGCACCTACCCTGTGAAGTTGCTTTGACTTCGTGCTTCTTACTGCGCCCTGGTGGGCGCTGTACATGTAGCCCTTCTGACCATACCTACTGTCGGCGTCGTGTTCAGCCTCTTGGCAGTGAGCGCGCACCGCTAAGGCCATATTCGAGCATCTGAACGAGGAGACGAGGCGAACATGGCAGGAGTGGCAGACAGGACGGGCTTATAAGTTGCCGAAGCAAAAACGGAGGCGAATGGTCAGACTGAATACTCGTCAGGTGAACGGGCGAAGGTCGTAAGTCTAAAGGTAAGGGCGTGGCAAAGACGGAGTCGGGTCCGGTAAAGTGGCAGAATAGCCACAGGACCGCCGGCTACAGTACAAGGGCCACTGCGGTCTACCGTATTGTTCTGGCCGCCGTATTGCATGCTGCAGCATTCCCAATACAGCACAGGCACGGCCGCATGCCTGGACGTCGTTGTAGCATATGGCTCGACCCATTAAACCAGATTGTAGGTAGGGAGTTTGTTGTGTAAGATCCATGTATCTTTCCCAAGCTAAGTGTCTGTCCGTCATTATTTCGTATTCCGGTGGTTTGGTGGAGCCGGCGAAGATGTTCTTAAGCTTTGACAACACAGCGTGCCGTCCCTTTTGTTGCACTTCTCATTGGCCGCTTACCAGGGCTTACTGCTGTTATAGGGCAGAGGAAGAGCTTGGGAAGCGGCCGGTACGCGCATTTTGGACGTTTGCAAAGCCTTGTTATACCCGAACAGTCCTTGGTTGAGGCTGCGGACTCACCGAGGCTTCCAAGTGAGTTAGTCCTCTTCTCGAATGCTGTGTTGGACGATCAGTGAGTTGTGTCGTCTATTTAGAGCGTGTACCCGATGTCAGTCTGCTTAGTGCATTTGTGTACCAACCAGCGATGTGGTAGGAGCCTCCCAGGTGTCTCATAGCTGTTGTGAGGTTAGACTCTGCACGCCTCAAAGGGCCTGATTGCTCTTCTCAAAGACCTTGCTTGCAATAGCAAACAGGGCCTATAGGGTATATGAACCCTATAGTCTGCATAGATAGTCAAAAGTATCTAAGGGGCGCTCACACCTCATGGCCTGTTCAATAATTGCCGCCGTTGAGTACCAAAGCGTGGTAAGGCTCTCGGGTAGGAAAGATGCCCAAGGCGTCCCACCGACTCTCAAGCAGCGCTCATTTCGCCAGGTACTGGTCTGGAAATCAGGTGTCTAATCATTCCATAATCTAAGACCATCAAACGGAACATTCATGAAGCACTACCCGAGGTATATATATGCTCCACTGGAGGGAAGATGACGGGGCGACTGACATGGAGGTTGAGTCCGCCTCCCCTAGTTCTCCCCGGAGCGTCTGACCGCTCCGTCTCGTGCACATCGGACGGACCGGGAAACTGGGACGGGACATGCATCTACTCGCGCCATGCAGATAATCTCACGTGTATCGTCCCGCGCGACAACACTAAATGCTCGGTACTGTAAGTCACTACAATCATGCATTGATTTATCATGGATTTTGAGCCTTCAGATTGAAAGTTCATTCAACAGTTGAATCGCTATATAGCCTCGCGATGGTGACACTGTGTACTATAGCCTCATGATTTGCTCTCTGTGTAACGCCAGCATGGGCCGCCGATCCTCATTCGCCTGCATCTGCATAACATTGACCTTCACAAATTGCTGGACATTCTCGGGGCGGGGACAAGGACACTGGCAACATATGCAGAAGTAATGTCTCAAATCGGACTAATATACATGCATCAAGATTCTCTGGACCCATGTCCCTACCAGAGCCCTGATTTCTACATAGCGCATCGACTGGCCTAACCCTGAGACGTGGCTATTATTCACCTAGAAAGCCACCCTAGTCCTCATTTCTCCAATCTTCTTCTCGACCTCACGTACACTCCTGTCGAGCTCCGCCGCAATCCTCTCCTTCTTGTCTCTCGGAAGGACAAAGTATCGCTCACACAGGTCGCCATCTATGGTTCCCTTAACCGGCATATAGTAGCTACGGTACATCAGATGATCCCTCCCAGCCAACGGCGGGTCGTCCGCGCGCAGATGACCTTCCAGCGTAGAAAAGAACTCAACGTCCTCTCGATCCACAAACGGTACGAAGATTCCCAGGCTACCCTGCAGACCAGCCCAGAACAGCACCTCTTGGCCACCGGGCACCAGAGTCGTCTTCTGTACGCTAGTCGGGATATCCTGGACGAAGTTGTGAACAAGTAGATCAAGACGGTGCGGCGTACCGCCCAGGTAGCTCTTTTCATGCGAGAGGAAGTTGCCTGCACCCGGCTCGTCAGACTCGTCCGAAGCCGCTTTCGGACAGCGGACAATCCAGACGTTGCCGAACTTGTCACCGCCAGCCACTGAGTCGTAGTCGAGCATTGTCATTGCGGTAGTCCAGCGCGCGACAGTGTCGTCGGCGAAGGGAATGAGCTTGTTCTCAGCGTGCTTGTACACGACATAGCACACGCTTTCTTGCAGGTCGCCAACGACGATGCGGGAGCCTTGGGTCGCGAGCGAAACGATTTGTACGCCGGGCGTTTTGGCACGGCATTTACGCAAGAGAGCCTTTTGACCGAGATCGTAGATGAAGAGTTCGTTACCAACGCCCATTGCGAGCCGGCCTTGGAATGGTAGGAGGGCGAAGATTGGCTGGTCGAACGCGGTCTTGTGGATGAACTCCAGCTCGCGGCCGGGTGCGAGCACGCGGTATACGTGCACATAACCTTTCGGTGTCTGGGTTCCAGAACGCATGTGCTGACCCGTTCCGACGAGCAGGAATGTCTCTCCATCCTGGTTCTCGAATGGTACCATCTCGCAGCAGAGGGCGGCTTCGTTGTCCTCGAGCTCAATGGAATATACGACAGCATCCTCCTCGCTTTCAGCTTGCGGGTCGACGACTTGAATGCAGGACGACCAATGTCCATTCGCACGAGGCCAGCCGAATTGGTGGTTAGGACCAACTTGGTAACGATCTTTCGAGTCAATGCTCTCATCGGCCAGGAGTTGTTTTATCGTGCGTTGGGAAAGAGTGTTTGGATCGGACTGAATGACGGAATAGTAGCGGAAATCTGGGTGGCGACAAAATCCGCGTGGAGTATGCTTGAGAGGGATGTTCTTTCTGATGATGTTCGAGTCGATGTCGCGGACAGTGAAGACGCAGATCTCTGCGCCTCTCAAGCCGACCATACTTTCCAACTGACCTGCCAGTCCAGTTCTCAACATGCTTGCGTATCCGAAAGAGTGGTAGTCCAGCGGTGTCAGCATCATCTCTTTGGTATCGGGATGAGGGTAGGATAGGAAGGTCCTTGCACCACAGCACAGCATTGCTGGCTTGTCATTGACGGTAACTGGGAAGAGCTTCGCCTCCTCAGCGCCTAGGAACCGCGAACGAACATCGCCGAGTTCGCCAGTCACATCATCAAGCACAGCCCTGAGATAGACACCAGAGTAGAGTCCGACATGGACGAACGTTGTCATGCCAGTTCCGTCCTCCATGGGAAGTACCTCAATGGAACGTGGGGGAGAAGTGAGAGATTGGATCGACTGGGACTTGAGCATCTCGTCGCCAGGGTCAAGCGAATAAACACGGATCGTTGAGTCGTCGGATCCAAGGACGAGGAAAGGAGCACGTTGACGGCCTGCAGGTACCTGACCCATGCTCATGGACTGTACGACGCCAGATACTGTCACTTGATCGTCGCCCTGGTCGTATTCTTGTATGTGCATGCTATTCTCCGAAACCTCGAAGTACAGCAGCTCACCAGAGCTGAGTGCTAAACATAATTGCTGGTGATTGCTGGTCGCTTTGAGAATGGTCCTGTGTGGCGGGCATTTCCAGTCCTCGGCAGGGTAGTTTGAGTCGTCGGGTTTTGATGAGTCAGGCAAATACCTGAAGCCGCGATCCCAGACTTGTAGCATACCGTAATCACCCATCTGAGCCATGTGTATAGTGCATACGTCTGCCCGCAGACCGTGGTCTTGGATCTCGCGAGTCTCTGATCCGACAGCAAGAACCATGGTCAGATCAGAGAACGAAAGGACCATGTATTTGTCATGGTCGTCTTCCCGAGCGCCAGCGACACACCACACATATAGAGGTGCGCTTGGCAGTGCAGCCTGCGTGTGCGTTGTCACCTCAAGACCGTGGCTGATGATGTTTAACGCGCTCCGCGCGCCGGTGCCAGATGTTGTGTAAATTTTCCAGTCATCCTTGCCCTCAACATCCTCGACGATCGTCTTTTTCTGTGGGTTAAGGCTGGGGATGGTGTGTACAAGCTGGACGTTCTCAAACTCGTGCGGCTGATAGTAAGTCTGAGGTGTCATATCTGCTTCTTCTGAATAGGTCTCGCTGGTCCAAGCTTGCTCGATGTCATTCCCGAGCGTCAAGAATCGGTAGATGTAGCTGTCACCGTTCTCACTTGCGACGAAGAGATATCCGACTTTCAGGATAGAGATCGTCGTGGCAACAGGGAAGGTGTCGAAGTAGCGGAGCTCCAGGCGAGTCACCTCTCCAGTCTTCCGTCCATGATCGTCCTCTGCCATGACGAAAGACACTTTGAAGAGGTCACCGTCATCGGCCTGCATGAGCAGGAAGAAATCACCCTTCAGGCGATGCATCACTCCAGCTACTATGCGCCGCTTCCTGTTCGGGTCCTCCAGTGCTCCTCTCCGGCGTGGTATCCTCACAGTCAGTGGGTCGTGACCAGATGAGCGATACGAAATGCTGTTCTCGGCGCAAACCAGCACTCCACTAGGTCCATCCGCACCTCCAGGCACCTGAAACAGAAGGTTGGCAGAGTAGTCAACCGGATCCGCCCACTCTCTAACGACGTGGTTCAATCCTAGGTCTACACGGTAATAGACCAGCATCTTCTCCCGCTCATTGTAAGAGTTATCTGAAGGGTCCTGATCTATGTCTGTGTAATCGACCTCCAAAGCCGCAAAGAGCGGGTTTTGGAAGTTTGTGTCGACGGCGCACAATGCAAAGGTTAGAGTCTGCGCTTTGTTGACCTCTTGTGGTGAGGAGATCGTGATTTGTTGTTCCTGATTACGGTTGAGGATGTAGACGACCTTGTTCTTCTCGACCGAAGCAAACATAGTGCATCGACCCCGAGGATCTGTTGCCACATATTGACCCGGAACTGTGCGCCGAATGCCTGACTTGCCAAACGTCTCGAGATGGACTCGCTCAAAGCGTACCTTGTCTTCGTCATACTTCAGTACTGTTATACGACCTGAGTCCGACGCAACTATTATGAGGTCGCTTGGGGTTCCAGGAATGCGACATGAGGAGACATTCCGTATTATACCAAACACGTCTTGCGATACTAGCGTGCTAAAGGTCCCGCTCTTTCTGTGTACTGCATTCAGACTGAGGCGCTCGCCCTGTGCCAATACAAGCTGCTCTTCCTTTGGCTTGCTCGCTACGAATTTACCGACAATCGCTTGCGTGATCATCCCCGCCGGCTGCAGGGTGAGCGAGTACATGAACATGTTTGAGGTGATCGACATGTTGGCGGTTCCCGGTGAGCGTCCCCGTTGGGGAGCTCAAATGTGCTAGAAGGAGTTTTCAGGGGAAATCGGAAGGGTCGTCCGTAGAAGGAAGTATTTGCGTAGCGCCTTGTACTGCGCTCTTGACCAGAGTTGAGTTGAGGTCGTCGCGTTTGTAAGAAGCTCGAAGATGCGTCGCAACCGGGATGACGAGGTGTATTAGCGAGTGTCGCGGGTTGAAACAGGTCGCCCGCCGCGCAGTATAAAGACAGTGGTATCTGAAGAGGAACAGGAGAAGAGCGAGTCAAGCAGTCACAGTCGTATCGTTGTTCGAGCTTCACTGTTCAGTTTGAAGGACCATCGCCAAGCTTTCCCCGAATTTATACGACGCGAGTCATGTCGCCATGCGCGTGAGCGGACTTCGTAGGGCTGTCGTGGCTGTTAAGCTCGAAGCATCATGAGATCGTAGAGACTTCCAATTTCTATACCGTCATCACAAACCGGAGTATGAGTTCGCGCACAGCCTGTCGGCGGTGTCTGGCGCACTCATTGCCTATTCCTCGGGCCAGACCTCAATCAAGAGTAAATGCCCAACGGTGGTTCAGCTCTTCGCCAGCGAAGCAGCCAGCAGGAAATGTAGAAGCAGGCCCCTCAGTCACTCGGAGAAGGCGGCTATCGACATTAGGCAGGAGACAACAGGGAGCTAGTGTTCAGCTTTCAAGAGATGGACCACCGATACAAGGACAAACTCCGCTTACTCCGAATGGAGATCAGTCACGCTTGCTACTCCGACCTGATAATCTCTTCCACTCGTTCACGAACTCTCCTTCCCCAGAGATACGACGCCGCGCAGCGTTCATAAAGCGAAACGCATATTGTCCTCACCCGGATCACAGACCGACTCGCTCAGCGGAAAGCCCTCACGACCTGGAATCACGCAAGACAGGTGCACAGCCTCCGGCGCACGTTCGGTACGAGTGCCCCGACTGCGGTATCCCTGTATCGTGCTCTGAAGACCACTTTGTGGACGACTATGAGTCTCATCTGGAGATCTGCGACATACTGAGAGAGATCAACGAGGATGATCATGACCTGAGGTCCGGCCGCTTTTTCCCGGAGTTCTCGTATCCCGGCCCTCAGTTGGACGAAGCACAAATTAACATGACCAATTGGGATACTTTGCTATACTCAAGAGAATTCGTCGCAATCAACGAAGAGCGACCGATGCGACAAGTGACCCGGATGTTGACCTATCCGGTCACTATCGCTAGCGTTCTGCATGAGCTCAGTCCCTACAGTCTGAAACGTGGAGAACGATTGACAGTCGAGGGCCTTAAGAGTTTCAGTGGTACGTATTCGCTTCATCCAAACAGTCATACTACGGCGATCTGACACAGAGTAGCCCTTCGTTACACTCTCCATCCACCCAAGTCGGGTGCCGGCATGGATATCAAAGGCCTGAGACCTAACCCACCACCCGTCCGCCTCTTCATACTCGGCGCGCGTGCTGAATCATCGCTTCCTCGCGCAGTCTGGATGCAACTTGCACACCTTTTCCCGCGCGCAACCTTCCACCTCATATTCATCGGACCCGATTCCATGGCGAACCGGGACGACGAGTTCCCTCTGCCAGAACGCACCCCATCGAACCCCTTCGGCGCAATCGTAGAAGACAGACTATCCTCGCAGATGAAGATCAGCACTTACGTGGAGTACTTCCACACGCTTCACAACGCCCAGCACTTCTATCCTTATGACCCATACTTTGACGCATTCATGCTGTTCCACCCTGGTCTAGGGCACCCAGCAAGCAGCCACGAGTGGGCTGAGACTATACGGCCACTTTTAGACACCAAGGTACCAATCATTTGCACAGGATACACGCAGTGGGATATGGAGAGAGATATGCAGTGGGTCCAGGACACGGTTGGTGGGGAGATGGACATTCTACTGGAGCCGGGCGAGAACAGATTCCGGAGTTTGAGATGGGATCTTAACGATCTGGATCCACAAGATATTAGCGCGGGCAACTATGGCGTCTGGGCATTTAGAGGCAAGCGGTACGAGACGCAAATGCGGGAGGACAGCTAGGGTCCTCTTTATGCCAGCATCAAGCACAGACGATGTGTACATTGCAAATGGGCTAGAGTTACCTTCTTTGTACAGAAATGCAGATATCCAGACCCAAGCGGCGTATGCCAATTCCACCATTGCTCGCATATCCATGTAGATGTGTTCATTCTTCACCGATGGTCCTTGTTGCTCCGTCCTAACCTGTCATTATGCAGGTAACACGATATATATGTCAAACATGCACGTGGAAATGTACATGGAGACATCTGCATTGCCAAGAGCCGATCGGCCGTCGGGTTATGGTTGCCGCAAAGGAAATGTGATGGCGCATGGTGCATTTAGCGCCAAGCCTAGATCGTCCTAGGTACTCCAACTTGTTCACCCCGGCATCAAACTTCCTGGCACGGTACGTTTCACGCTTGCGGGGACTGTCATCGCGGTTAGCAGCCTTCTGCCTGAAACAACCATGTCCTTAACGGTGCAGGATGTAAGTTCTAGGCGCGTACGGGACCGGTTAGCCTTGCAGGAGTGGCGAGCGGTATGTATGTACGTTGCTCATTTACGTCCGATCTGACAGCGGGAGCAAGCCTCTGTCCTCCAGATCTCTTTTGTCATTTTAGCTCCCGCAGCCATGAGTGTCATAGAGGCTTGTCTAGGCTTGATCCATTAGTGACACAGGCCTGGGCCGTGGCCTATTGGTCCCCGGAGTGAGTTGAAACACTGGTTGACTCGATGTTACCCCTTCCACGGTATCAATATATTCACCTTGCAAATACACGGGGGCATTCAGCCGAGAATTACTGGCCAAGACCCCCTCACCAGGGTTTGCCTGTGTTTAGATGCATATATAGGGTGTTCTTGTCTACCTCTCGAGTGACCACCTGCCCACCTAACCTTCCTTCGTTCAATCGACTTCTTACAGTCCAGACACAGCGTGCCATTCTTTTCACGTTTTCGTTTCATCCTTCATCATGAAATCTTTCTTTCTTGCTATTGCCACGGCAGCTGGCTCTGCCATTGCCCAACAGGCAGCCTATGCTCAATGTGGGTTCATAGTAACCCCAACCCATCTGCCTCATACTGACAGATCCAGGTGGTGGACAAGGCTGGACAGGGTCTACGACTTGTGTGTCTGGTTACACCTGCCAGTACTCGAATGCGTACTACTCGCAATGTGTTCCTGGTACAGGTATGTAGCCCTTCCTCAGCACGTGTGCTTCGATCTCTGACCACTGTATAGCGTCGTCAAGCAAGGCTGCCACGACGGCTCTCACTACTCTAGTTACCAAGGCCGCCACCTCTGCCACATCCAAGTCTTCCGCTAAGGCCGTGACGACCACTAGCGCCGCGAAGACTACTGCTGCCAGCACAACCAAAGCGGCAGCTGCTTCCGCGTCTGGGAATGTCAAGTACGCTGGTGTGAACATAGGTCAGTCCCGATCGTTCTACCCGTCGTTTGCGGAGGGTTTTGACACTATTATATAGCTGGTTTCGACTTTGGTTGCGGCACGGACGGAACATGCCCACTCAGTTCCACAGACAATCCTGGTACCGCAGGCATCAACCAGATGAACCACTTCGTCAAGGATGACGGACTGAATGCTTTCCGCTTGCCTGTCAGCTGGCAGTACCTTGTAAACAACAACCTTGGTGGAACTCTCGACGCAACTAACTTTGCCAACTATGACGCCTTGGTACAAGGATGCATAAACTCCGGCGCTTCCATGTGTATCATCGATATCCACAATTACGCACGCTGGAACGGCGCGATCATTGGACAGGGCGGTCCTACCAATGCGCAGTTCAGCTCTCTCTGGTCCCAGCTCGCGACCAAGTACGCGAACAACGCCAAGGTAGCCTTTGGCTTGATGAACGAGCCCCATGACGGTAATACATCCATGATAACGTTCCCTTCCTCACGACGACATACTGACTGGTTGTTCAAGTTGACATAACCGAATGGGCCGCCACTGTCCAAGCTGCCGTCACTGCGATCCGTAAAGCCGGTGCCACCAGCAACAAAATCCTACTCCCGGGCAACAACTACACCTCCGCCGCAGCCTTCATCAGCAACGGATCTGGTGCCGCACTCCTGACTGTCACCAATCTCGACGGCAGCACCACAAACCTCATCTTCGATGTCCACCAATACCTCGACTCTGACAACAGCGGCACGCACTCAACCTGTGTAACGGACAATTCTGCTTCTTTCACCACCCTTGCTTCTTGGCTCAGGACTAACGGCAGGCAAGCTATGCTTACCGAGACTGGTGGAGGTTCGAGCGACTCCAGCTGTTTGACTGATGTCTGCAGTGAGCTGAGAACGCTCAAGACCAACAGTGATGTTTTCTTGGGCTGGACTGGTTGGGCTGCGGGCATGTTCGACACGAGCTATGTGCTTTCCCTGACCCCGTCTGGTAGTGTGGGAGCATACACCGACCAGAAGCTGCTCACACAGTGCATCGCCGGACTCTTTAACGGAAAGACGACCTGAGTATGATTCTGGATACGAGAGCCATTGCCAATTCGAAGTTGGCGTATTTTCAATTCGTAGCATGCATTTATACCTTATTGAATTTGAGCTTGAGAGCAGGAAGCATTTAAACATGAAAAAACAGGACTTATTTTGAGCTTCCAAATGCAACAAAAATGCTGCATAATTGTGTGGAGTGGACACCATTGGTGTGTGATGGATTCCATATATTGTTGCCACATGCTGTTGATGTGAAGCTCACTATACATACGTAAACATCCAATGACAGCGCATCTTCTACAGTTTCCTCGAGTGGCAGCCAATACTTGTATCTTCGATATCGTTTGCATGCTCCATGTCGCAGAACGCCAACACGAGTGAGGTTTATGGTAGCCAAGGAGCTCCAAGAGCCGTCTGATTAGCGTGTGGCGGGCCAAGCTGGGAGATGACGAAGCGCGGCATCTCACGAGGACAGACAGCCTTGCACACCTACACTCCATCCCTACTTCCACCCCTTCGACAGGCAGCTGCTTTCTTACCAGATCGATAACCGACCTTCGAAAAAGCTGCGAAGTATACCGTCATGGCTTTCATATTCACATGCGGCACGCACAGTAAGTGAGCAGTGGGCTGCGCGGCTGCGCTAAAGCGCGTAGCTTGCAATGCTTCCACCTGGAGCGACTAGCGACCATGGGACTGACAATATACTAGTGTTTACCTCGCTATTGAGGGGGTACGAGAACATTACAGTACAGTGCCAAAATTGTGGCAACTTCTCAGCAAAAGTATACAAGCGCTGGTACGTTCTCTCCTGCTGTTTCGGTGTTACAGATCTAACAGGGCAACTTAGGCACTGGTTCACATTCTGCTTCGTCGTACGTTCAAGTCTGACTATTGCAATGGATCGTCACATCAAGGTATACGTCTAACATGTCATCTAGCCTATAATTCCTTTCTCATTGAAGCCATGGCACGAGGTCGGCTGTCACATCTGCAATTTCTACCAAGACATCAAGTATGCATCATGTCTAATCCCGGGGAATCAATGAATACTAATTAAAGTATAGATATCGGCCTGATGTCCAGAACATGATGAACAATGGCGCGCAGCAGAACATCGAGATGCAACCGCAGCATGGCGGCGGCCAGTATGCCAGTAACAACAAGCCACCGCAATACGTATGATCTCTGCTTGCGGGCTCGCAGACTATGCCACCTGTGCTCAGACCCGCATTCACGTGAGATCATTTCATCATGGCAGTCAACAACCTGAAGCTGATCGGACTCTGCGTATGCCTGTAGGCCGTAGAAGGCCGGCCAAACATTTGGCTATGTACGAAAGGCGTTTCGGGAAGGAAGAGATACCACCAAGTTTATGTATTACTGTCGCGTTCGGAGCGTACGGCTTGTATTTTGACAGTTGTTTGAAGCATACCTTAGTACCAGGAAAGAACCATTGGTTCTTCCGAACCGATTGTGTTGTTAGTTGTACGAGTCTAGTTCGTGAATTGATGGAACTGATGCCAGAGCAGAGATTGCGGGTACTCATGATACCGGGGTGCGCAGCACTGAGCATTGTCAAGGATTAACGGTCATTTGGTTAATGATTGGTGAAACCTTTACCCCTACCGCCCGCAATTTCCAACGGATTCCCAGCCACATCACACGCTTCCGTCGTCCACCTTTCTGTCGCAACCTCACACTTCTTCGCACATTACCTTTACGCGTGCGCAAATCATCACCACATTTGCGCGACCATGGCCAAGCTCAAGAAAGGCGAAACCGAGGCTGCTGGCGGAAAGCAGATTACAGTCGACGAGGCCGAGTTCGTTCGCACACGCGACGCTGTAAGTCAACCACATGTTCTTGTTTATATCTTGTCGCAACATATCCGATCGCGTCGTGAACCTCAAAGAGCTCGAGCGTCAATATAGCAGGCATCGTGTACTATTATCCCGCTATAATGCGCGCTCCTCTCTGCTTCCCTTGGAGCTCCGCGCGTCGCGTAAACAGTCGCGTCATTGCAGCTTGCACGAACATGCCGTACTCGGCCAGCGCTGATTTTCTGTACAGCTCGTAACATCATGGACGCGCCTCAACGGTGCACTCAGCGAGACCATCCAAGCCTACATCAACCACACAGAAAGCGTGCTGCAGGGCAAGCAACCACTCGACCTGGGCATGCTTCACGCTCTCGGATCGTTCGCCAACCTCCAGCAACCGATCGCCTCGGCGCCCAAGGAAGAGTCTGAGCAGGACGATGGCAAGAAGCGCAAGCGCAAGTACAACGTCAAGCCAAAGGATCCAAACGCGCCAAAGCGTCCATTGACGGCGTACTTCCTTTTCCTGCAGGATGTCCGCCCAGAGATTACTGCTGAGATGGGTGACGGACCGCACAAGCCAGGCGACATCTCTCAGGAGGCTACAAGACGGTGGAAAGAGATGTCTGAGGAGGCTAAGCAGGTATGACACACAGAGACGACTCACGTGGGCGTCGAAATTGACATTGGCATAGGTATGGAAAGACCGCTACGTTGCGTCCAGAGCACTCTACGACGAGGAGATGAAGAACTTCGCCCCTGCGGCTACCCCAGCGGAAGAAGAGGATGAGGAAGAGCAGGAGGAGGTTGCAGATGCTAAGGCTGGTGCTCAGTCAGATGCCGAGTCCTCATCCAGCGAATCGGACACAGACAGTGAAGAGGAAGTGCCACCACCAAAAGCCCCGAGCCCTCCACGCTCGGCCATGAAGGGCGGCCGCAAGACCAAGGCCGCGGCGGTAACCTCGTCGCCAGCTCCTCCCACGCCAGCCCAATCTTCGCCAAGCAAGAAAGCGAAGACCAATGGTGCTGCATTCAACCCAGTGAACCCAGCAGAGAAGGAGACGAGCCCATCGCTCAAGCGCAAGGAGCAACCTGCTGCTGCCGCAACAGAGGCCGCTCAGGAGCCAAAGAAGAAGCGCGGTAGGAAGACCAAGGCCGAGAAGGCAGCTGAAGAGGCAGCCGCTGCGCCACCTACCCCAGCGCCTGCTGAGACGCCAAAGGAGGTTGAGACTCCCGCGACGGCTTCCAAGAAGGACAAGAAGGAGAAGAGAAGGCACAGGAAGAGCCAGGGTGGTGAAGCTTAGATTGTGTAAAAGTCTTGTCAATTTCTGTTCAGAAGGTACATGAGTTATACCATGGGAGGCCAATGTTAGCATGATTAGAAACGGTCAGCGGTCCATGGGAAACGAAGTCTTATGGTGGCGCAACGGAAGAGACTATGGTTGTCATGTATCATTCTCGTGTATCAACACTAAGTTCCAACTAACACACTGATGACTTGGGCTGCACTCATCTTTTTTGGAAGTACATGTATGAGAGGAGGTTGATCGATTGTGTAATCAGGTGCAGGGATAAGCAATGACATGTGGATGCGCCGACATGCGACAGTGTATAAACCAAGCATCCTGCGTGAACTATGTGTGGACAATGCAGGCGCACAATGTAATGTACGAGAACGTTGCGTACGATGCGATGCATGTGAGTTCCATTAGCACGGGCAGTCTTGAAGTCGAGGCGGGGCTTATTGGCCGGAGCGGGAACATCCGTAAGCGGCCTAGTGGGCTTGGCGGGACCGCACACTTTCGCGACGCCCGAATCGAAAATCGACTTCCTCTGGTCAGGCGACAGCGATTCTTCCACCGACACGACCACGACAACACCGCGATCATGTCTCTCGTTTCCGGCGAGAAGTCGAACTTCCAGTTCATCCTGCGTCTGCTCAACACCAACGTACGAATAATCTGATGGAATTGGAGGCTGTGGTCAGAGATTGACGGATTATACAGGTTGATGGCAAGCAGAAGGTCATGTACGCCTTGACCAAGATCAAGGGTGTCGGTCGCCGCTACTCCAACTTGGTCTGCAAGAAGGCCGATGTCGACCTCACCAAGCGGTATTACACATGTCGAAAACCCCCCAGTTTCCAGGACGAGGTCTAACATGCAAATTCCAGTGCCGGTGAACTCACCTCCGAAGAGCTCGAGCGCATCGTTACCATCATCCAGAACCCAACTCAGTACAAGATCCCATCCTGGTTCCTGAACAGACAGCGCGACATCGTCGACGGCAAGGACGGTCAGGTCCTCGCCAACGGTGTTGACTCCAAGCTCCGTGAGGACCTTGAGCGCCTGAAGAAGATCCGCGCCCACAGAGGTCTCCGTCACTACTGGGGTCTCCGTGTCCGTGGTCAGCACTCCAAGACCACCGGCAGGAGGGGCAGGACCGTCGGTGTCAGCAAGAAGAAGGGTTAAACGTGTGCTGTTATGGTGCTGTGGGTTGGGAGAAAAGGCTGCTTGCTTCATGGATATGGCGCATATATGGCTGCTGTAGTCTATTTATCATGACAACGCGGCATTGAACTTGAATCAAAACTTCATGGCTGTTCTCAAGAGTTATTGTCTCTGCCGATTCCACACTGTGCCTGTGGGAAGGAACCCCCTCTACCACCAACAAACACCGTTCAAAGCCCAGCTTTTTGTTGGCCACGCCCACATGAACTGGACCTTGACCCTCGTTCCCACACATTAAGATATTGGCCGTTTCCTTTTTCAAGGCTTCTGTCTCACAACAGGTACTAGTAGGAGGCCGCTGTGGATGCACACATGCCTGCCATCTCCGTCTACACTTGCATTTCCTCAGATATTACGACACTGCTTCTCACTGTCTGTATGATGATATGAAACGCTTGCTTTTGATACTATATTCGCTTAAATGCAATCAAAATGCCCTCAAGGTCCGTTCTAATCATTTTCATGTACCACAGCCATATCAAGCACCTCTGCTCTAGCCCTACCCTTCGTCTGCGTCCCCACGAAGTCACTTAGGAGCTTGAAGCTGCCAGGCTCCACGAAACCCACTACTTCCCACTCGTCGCCCTCTACACCCTGCGATTCGACCTGTTCCACATAGCTCAATATTCTGTCTTTGACTGTGCCAGTTGCCTTCTGTCCTTCTTCGCCAGCGTCATCTCCTGCCTTCGGTGCGCTCTTGACCGCTTGCTTCAGTACAGATGTAGGACATGTGATCCTCAGCCGCATCCTTGCTCTTGCGACGGGGATTGGCTGGTGAGCAATCAACGCCTTCATAGCATCCAGAGCCTGACTCTTCGCCGACCTTGTCGTTACGACACCCGTCCAGTTCGGCTTCGCCTTTACTTCGACTCCATCTGCACCCTCAGTCGGCGTCGCAGTTCCGCTTGCGCTCTGCTGTGCTCCTGGACCGCTGCCCTGACTGCTGAGTTGATCCAGCGCCTTCTCGATCATACCAGTCGTGTACACTCTCTTCGTCTTCGGGTCCACAAGCTTGCCCGCCACAATATCAATGACCTCGTTGTGCACTCTCTCCAACTGCGCGTGCCTCTCCTTCTCACCGACCTGAATGTCGCCTTTGTTGAGGATCTCGAGAATGATGTCGTTAAGAGGCGTGTTCTTGCCGAACGACTTGGCTAAGTCATCTTTGGGGGCGGTTGCGCCTTTTGAGACGTTCAGGAAGACGTTCGGTATTTGAAGTACGTTGTCGAGGTCGGTTTCGACACCGGAACGCCATTCGACGACCTTGTTCTTGTAGCAGGCTATCTCATAGCGCTTCTTGCCTGGTCGTTGCGTTAGCTGCGAATAACAGAGTCAAACAGCAGACTCGGCGGGGAAGCAGTGATCAAATTCGCCTTGAGAAGAGAAAGAACATCGCAGCGCATGCACAGTGATTGACCAGAGATGGATCGCCGCAGGCGAGGCTCAATATATCCGGTGCCCATGTGTAGTGCGACGTGCTGCGACGTGCGCAGCTCTGCCTTGATACCGAATAGGAAAAGATGCTGCCATGACTTTCTCCGCCGCAGCCTTCATGGATCTGCTTACCCTTCTTCATGCGCACAAGCGACACATTTGTGAGCTTGATCTGATTTGACGGTTGGTTGATCTGAGCGCTCGGCATGTTGACTGTGGTGTTGTGAAAAGGTATAACTTATTGCAGTTTCTATCTGCGCTCTCTTGACTTCAAATGTTGACCGCTCGTCGGCTTGTGAAAATGGCCCTGGCGGCTCTCTCCAGCTGCGTCACAGGCGCCAAGCCCGGGCTGGACGGGACGGAGTTCGACTGTTCGACTGCATGTTTCGAGCCCTTGGCAGCTTCCCAGATAAGGTTGGCGCTTAGATAGCGTCAAACCGCATTCGGCAGGATATCTGTTGCTAGGCAAGAGCTCGGACGCCGGTGATGCGATGGCATATGACTGCCTCCAACCTCTCGTGCTCGCCTTCCCTCCCTCCTCCACCCTCTCCTCGATCATATCCATCATTGTAGTGACGGGTGATCACCATCTTCAGCATCACCGTCTTGGTCCCTCCATTTGTGGACTCTGCTATCGTTACCATCCTCCTACAGGCCAAGCTCGCCAGTCATTGATTGACCAGGCACCACTATACCGACTCAAACCGCCCCGCCACCCCATCCTCTCCCTTCATCATGAAGGTCGCTGCGTCAGCACTGCTCATTGGAGTAGCTACTGCCGCCATCACGCCGCAGCAGGAGATCTTCAAGTCTCCCGCCGATGCTGCAAAGCCTGTCTCCGATTCCTGGAGGAAGCCTCTCCACAACCTGCAGGAGTCTCTCAAGTCTCTCACTGGGGAGGCTCGCCAGCTCTGGGATGAGATGGCTCTCATGTTCCCAGAGTCATTCGACCAGACTAGCTTCTTCTCCCTGCCAAAGCCTCATGAGCGCAAGCAGGACAGCGAGTGGGATCACGTCATGAAGGGTGCCGATGTCCAGAGCGTCTGGGTTGAGAATGCCCAGGGCCAGAAAGAGAGGGATGTTGAAGGCAAGCTTGAGAACTACAATTTGAGGACAAAGAAGGTCGACCCCAAGTCTCTTGGTGTTGACAGCGTCAAGCAATACAGCGGATACCTGGACGACGAGGAAGAGGACAAGCACCTTTTCTACTGTAAGCGAGGCTCCAAGACGGTGCGAACGTCAGATGCTAATTGCTATAAAAGGGTTCTTCGAGTCTCGTAATGACCCTAAGAACGACCCCGTCGTCCTCTGGCTGAACGGTGGCCCAGGCTGCTCCTCGTTGACTGGTCTCTTCATGGAGCTTGGCCCCTCTTCCGTTGACAAGAACGGCAAGCTTGTCCACAATCCATCTTCATGGAACTCCAACGCCTCGGTAATCTTCCTTGACCAGCCGGTCAACGTTGGTTACTCTTACTCCGGCAGCTCTGTCAGCAACACTGTTGCTGCTGGCAAGGATGTCTATGCTCTGTTGACTCTGTTCTTCAAGCAGTTCCCGGAGTACGCTGAGCAACCTTTCCACATCTCCGGTGAATCATATGCTGGTCACTACATCCCAGTCTTTGCCTCGGAGATCCTGTCCCACAAGAAGCGCAACATCAACCTCCAGTCTGTCCTCATTGGTAATGGTCTTACCGACGGTCTCACCCAGTACGACTACTACCGCCCAATGGCTTGCGGTGAGGGTGGCTGGCCTGCGGTGCTTGACGAGCAAGAGTGCCAGGCCATGGACAACGCGTGAGTATCCCCCACTCAACAGCACAAATAAAAGGCTAACCGTTCGTGATAGTCTTCCTCGTTGCAAGTCTTTGATCGAGTCTTGCTACAACAGCGGCTCTGTCTGGTCCTGTGTTCCAGCTTCTATCTACTGTAACAACGCCATTCTCGCCCCATACCAGCGTAGCGGCGCAAACCCATACGATGTCCGCAAGAAGTGCACTGGCAACAGCCTTTGTTACGACGAGCTTGACTGGATCCAGGCTTACCTCAACAAGCCCGAGGTCATGAAGGCTCTTGGTGCCGAGGTCAGCAAGTACGACAGCTGCAACTTCGATATCAACCGCAACTTCCTGTTCGCCGGTGACTGGATGCAGCCATTCCATCGCCTAGTTCCAGGTATCCTCGAGGAGATTCCAGTGCTCATCTACGCCGGTGACGCTGACTTCATCTGCAACTGGCTCGGTAACCTCGCCTGGACTTCCGTCCTTGAGTGGCCAGGCCAGAAGTCTTACCAGAAGGCTCCAATTGAGGACTTCAAGCTCTCTGACGATAACAGCAAGATCGGTTCCATTAAGACCAGTGGCAACTTCACGTTCATGAGGCTCCACGGTGGTGGCCACATGGTCCCATACGACCAGCCTGTTGCCAGCTTGGACATGCTCAACAGATGGATCGGTGGCGAGTGGTTCGGCCAGAAGGCTTAAACACTCTGGCGTGTGAGGAGGAATACCAATTTGCATACTGAATGGTGTTGATCAGGAACCCTAACCGGGTGGCCATTGATACTGGGGGCGGCCGGTGTTGGCGACGGTGTCTAGTAGACATACTTTTTCTTATGTTTCATAATTGTGTCTGTAGGATGTGAATGCAGGTCATCCGAACTAGCAATATAAACACTACATCTTTTCCTCTGAGCTATGTTTGAGTGACTGTTAGGATGGCCATGACCTCCCTCCCATCGGTGCTGCTCTCAGCCTGCGGATTGGGCTGCTGTCCGAAGCTTGGCGTTCACCTCATATCTTATCACACGTGCACGCCACATGCTATGCCAACCTAACACTCCACACGCGGCTCCCACTTCATGGTGCGTTGCGCCTGAGTATAAGGCGTCATCGAGACTGTCAAACGTAACATAAATGGCCACGAAGCGACCGCGGTCGCCATCACCGCCACCAGCGAAAGACAATGGCACCTCCCAAAACATCTGGATATCAGAAACGATAGAGGACCGGTCTTCGATCTTCGTAGGCTACTTCTCGCCCAGCATCCCAGCCAAAGAACTCCAAGCCCACGCCGACATCAAGTCCGCCTCGCACCGCATGCTCGGCTACCGCCGCCCATCCAAACAGCGCACCATCGGCTCCAACCTCGCGATCCTCGAAACCGGCTCCGACGACGATGGCGAGAATTATGGTGGCAAACGAGTCCTGAAGGTTCTCGAGGCGATGAATGTAGAGGGGAGTTGCGTGGTGGCGAGGTGGTATGGCGGCGTCATGTTGGGACCTGTACGGTTCACGCATATTGAGACGTGTGCGCGCGGCGCTGTGAGTGCGTGGCGGAAGGGGTGGGAGACGGAGGTTGCGAAGAAGAGGAAGGTGGAGGAGGAGGAAAGGGAGAGGGGGGTCCTGGTTGAGGAGTTGTTGGAGAGGGATCAGAGTATTAGGGTACTGAGGAGGCTGTTGGAGGAGAAGTCGAAGGTGGCGAATGAGGCGAGGAGCTCGCAGACGCCGGCGCCGGTGCAGATGCGGAAGGTGGATTATGAGGGTTTGCCGTTGGAGAGGCTGAGGGTTATGGATAAGGCGAGGGATGGGACTATTGCGTTTCTGCTCAAGAGGATTGATGCGGCGGAGAAGGAGAAGAAGGAGCGGGAGAAGGATGGGCCCACGCTTGGAACTACGGAAGCACCTGAAGCACCTAAAGCAGCTGAGGCTACGGAAGCAACTAAGTCTGCAGAAGCACCTGGCACTACGGAACATCCTGGATCATTGGGAGCATATGAGACCACGGAACCACCTCAAGCACCTGAAACACTGAAAGTACCCGAGACATCCGACCGGGCTGATTCTCAGCAAAACAAAGCTACTGATAGTGCGCCAAAACCCGGCCCTTTTGTCGAGAGCCCTAGCCCTGAGTGAGGCGACCTGCCTTTCGAATTCGCACATTCCACACAAGCCGATATCACATCAAGGAAAGCAAAGAGGTATGGGTTCGAGTGCAGCTATTTACGGTCGTCGACTCTGATAACGTCTACTCCTACTCGTGAAAGCTCTCGAATGCTCACGTAAAAAGCGCATTCCCCTCACCGAAATCCACACTAAGCGCATTCTTCCCCATACTACTGCCACCCTCAATCAACTCATGGCCCTTCCTCAAGCCCTCGACATCCAACCTCAGCGTCTGCTGCAAATGGCACTTCACAACACCCTCCTCCACCAGCTGCGCCAACTCCTTCAAGATCTTCCCATGGCTGTCCAGATCAACCTTATACCACGGCTTCGTGCCCAACAACTCCCACACAAACGTCAACGACTTCGCCATCCACTCCGTCCCATACATGGGCAGTTCCTTGGTCTGCACAATACTGCACACCTTCCCAAACGGCGCGCAGATCTCCGCCGCAGGCGCGATATACGGCGTCGTCGAGTGCGTGATGAAGACGTATTTAATCGGCACCTTCAGGCCCAACTTCTCGACCTGGGCAGGCAAATATTCGCGATGATTAACCGTATGCGTCGCCCCCATGCTTGTCGAGAACTCCGTCGTCTCGGCCCTGCTCGTCGTCGTCACCACAACCGGCAGTTTGAGGTAATGGCGCGCGATCTGCGAGGCCACGGAGCCGACACCCCCGGCCCCGTTCACTATCAGGATGCCCGCCTGCTCGCCCTTGCGGATCCCGAGCCGCTCGACCAGCGCCTCGTACGCGGTGATGTAGGTCAGGGGCAGGGCGGCGGCTTCGACGAAGCTCAGGTTGCGCGGCTTCAGCGCTGCGGACCGGCTGTCGACGAGCTGGTACTCGGCGTTGCTGCCGTGCCGGATGGGCGAGCCGGAGTAGTAGACTTCATCACCCTGCTTGAGGCCCTTGACCGCAGGGCCGACGGCTGAGACGATGCCGGAGCCGTCGTAGCCCAGGATTTGGTAGCCGCCGCGTCCAGGCGGTGGCTGGGGGACGTGGTCGTAGTAGTCCGGGTAGTCGTCGTAAACGTGGTTGCGGACTTTGGTGTCGATGGGGTTGACGGAGCAGGCTTTCACTCTGGTTGTATGTCAGCTGTAGGCGCGGTTTGTCGAGGTGTTGGAGATACACGCACTGAACTAGTATGTCGTATTCTTCTTCGATTGATGGTTTGGGGACTCTTTTGTGTACGAGCTTCTCGATTGGGCCGTACTCTTCGACCACGATTGCGTTCATTTCCGCCATTATGCTATATGAGTGTCGTAGTGGAATCGGTTGCGGCAATATTATTGTGATTGCTTCTTATTGATCTTCAGGGAAGGGGTGTTACTTGATGCTTTTTGTATGTATTTTTTGCGTGTTATGTTAAGATATCTGGACGACCTGTCAAGATGATGTAGTGCTGCATGCATGTGGCTCGGAAGAAACACCGAGACTCCATCGACCCGATTTTCTCAGTGTCACCACCGAATCTCTCCAACGCGACTTCTTCTTATATATACTGTAGACCACATGCAGTCAATGTACTTCTTCATCGTGTACATTAAGCCTCCAATACTCTAAGCATTTCATAGCAGGCCGTCCTATATTCGTAACCTGGAAACTCCTCCGCGGGCCCTGAATGACGTAGTAGTATATCGGAGGTCATATCACTTCGGTCAACGTACTGTCCGACAAACAAGCGCCCACTAAGCCATTGGAAAGCAGAACCATTGTACAGAGGCAATGATTGTACCCATAGCGATATAGCCCGCAAGAGTCCGGCAAGGCATCAGCTTGACAGAGCGGTCGTGCCCCAATTATTCCAACATTCAGTCACTCTAGCATACCTCTCAAGCCAAAACATCTTGGATTTCACGCTACATGTCTTCCATCCTCCAAAGAATGGCGTTCCCAAAAGCAGACAACATCATCATCATCGGCGGCTCCCTAGCCGGGCTAATGCACGCTCTAACCTGCCTCACGCACACGGAAGCCAAAGTCACCATCCTAGAACGCTCGCCCAACGCGCTCTTGCACAACCAAGGCGCCGGCGTGGTGGCGGGTGCGGAAACCCAGAAGTTCTTCACAAAGTACGTGGATGCGCGGCGCGAGATTGCGGTCCGGAGTCTGGAGCGCTTGTATCTGGATCGAGACGGCGGCGTCGTGGAGGGCAGTGTGGACCGCAGGGAGCAGCGGATGACGAGTTGGGATGTGCTGTACCGGCTGCTGCGGTGGCGGGTTGATGGGATGGGGGCGGGAGAGTATTTCGAGGGCGGGGAGGGAGGCGGGGAGCAGGAGGGAAGCGGGAATCGGGTTAAAGATCATGTGCGGTTTGGGCAGGCGAGATATGAGTACGGGTGCAGCGTGGACGCTGTCAAGGACTGCGGCGAGAAGGGCGTGGATGTGGAGTGGAAGGATAGAGATGGTGGGACGAGGACGACTACGGCGGATTTTGTCATCGCTGCTGATGGCGCCAGCTCGCATGTCCGTCGTCAGCTACTTCCCGACGTACAGCGCTCCTACGCCGGCTACGTTGCGTTCCGGGGTACGGTGCCCGAGAGTGCCATCTCCGAAGCAGCAACGGCCGCGTTCGTCGAGAAGTTCGCCTTCTTCCACACCACGGGGATTCAGATCCTAGCCTACACCATTCCTGGCGAGAACGGCAGTCTGCGGCCCGGCCACAGGCTGGTGAATTGGGTCTGGTACTGCAACTACGAAGATGGGAGCCAGGAGTTGGAAGAGTTGATGACGGACTCCGAAGGCAAACGGCACGCCGTCACGCTGCCCGTGGGCGGCATGAGGGAGGAGGTATGGAGCAAGCAGAAGAGATACGCAGACGAGGTCCTACCTCCGCAGTTCGCAGAAGTGGTTAAGAAAACGACGCAGCCCTTCGTGCAGGCCATCACAGACAACTTGAGTAAAGAAGATGTCTTCTCCGATGGCAGGTTAGTGATGGTGGGCGATGCAGTGGCCGGTTTCAGACCGCATACAGCAGCTAGTACGAGCCAAGCGGCGTTTGATGCGCTGATGTTGGCGGAGTGGATAGAGGGCAGGATTGATAGAGACGAGTATAGGAGTAGGTGCTTAGGATATGCGAAAGAGGTGCAGACGCATGGAGTCGCATTGGGGGAGAGGAGTCAGTTTGGGAGACATCCGTTTGCGACTTGATAGGCGATTGCGATAGCGATTTACCGTATATAGATACCTACTAGGCCGTAGCGTAGACTGCTAACTGTTTGATCGACTGAGACACATAATAATACCCTCAGTGTGTTCGGTCCTTCCTATCGATAGCTTCAGCAATACGATGCCAACAATACCTGAAGGTGTTATATTTCTCGCCTTGATGGGCTGCGGACCCGTACATTAACCGGAAACTCACCACAGCTGACGCCTCGATGATGTCCGCTCCCCCATCCGAGCTGGCCCGATGTCGTGAAGCCCCGCTCTACCCCATCAGGCTAGACCGCATTCGGCGTCTCCCCCGCCGCGCGACCGCAACGCATCCAGCCTTCCCGATCACCACTCGCGCCTGCCCGAAGCGTAGAGACAGGATGTGAGCCTCTCACGTGTCGTGTTCGCGATTGGCACGGCTGATGGTGGCCCGACTAGAAGGAACGGTCTCGGCCGGCGCCTGCATGAGGTTAGATGCATGTTCCAAGGCAAAGGCAGTAAGGCACCACCCGTTGCGTCCCAGCCTGGACGCACGGTAGGTTAAGTTACATGTGGCTAGGTAGGTACTGATGATAAGACTCCGCCTCGGCCAAGACTCGAGGTGCCGGGAAGTGGGAGGGAGAGCAGGGCGCCTGCATGCAACCTTGACGGTGCAGGTGGGTGCATGTTGTAATGCCCGCAGCCACGTTTAAAGCCATTCCTACCCCCAAGCCCCCAAGCGCATGCACACGACCAACCTGTCTCTGTTCCTGCCTCGCCCCTAGCCAGCTACTCCTGCGCTGCGCACCACAGTCAGAAGAGAACCCCATACCATACACGCGAGCCCCATACCACAACCATGCTCCACAGCATCCTCCGCATGCAGCGCCGCAGCCGGCGCAAGGAGCCACGCTCCCAACCCACCATCCCACCCACCAGCACCACGCACATCGCGCCACCTCCCTCTCCATCCCCACCCCCAATGTCCGCCCCCGCCCGCAACAACTCCGTCTACGACTCCGTGTACGACCTGCCCCCACCACCGCTCTCGCCGCCCGCCTCACTGCACCTGCCCTCATACGACAGCATCGAGCTGGAGCGCGCGGACGCGGACGAGGTGCCGCCGCCCTACAGCCGGTACGCGAGCAGTGGGCATCGGGTGCCGAGGAGCGGGCGGGGCAGCAGAAGGAACTCGGTTAGCTCGAATAGCAGGTATGGCGTTGGGGGCGTGCAGAGGGTTGGGGATAGAGAGAGGAGGAGGACGGTCGGGTATTATGTGCCCGTGGTCAGGCGCAGGGTTACTGCTGATCATCCTGTTTGGGATATGTAAGTCGCTCTTCCTCTTGTTCTGTTCTTGTGGGTTTGGGGGGAGGAAGGCTGCCAAGAGGGCGGTTGTGCCAAGGAGGCACGCGATCTGGTCGCGTGTGTGGTGAAAGTACCATACATGTACATGTGTACATTGTGAGTATTTCACGAATTTGCGATAACTGACTCGGCGTGATTAGGACCGTAGATGAGCAGGTGCGATTGAGGCGCATGGGTATCGATCCCGTGGTCAAGGCCGAATTCATGCGCATGCGATAACTTCCGTTCACGGAAGGAGCGAACCGCTCATGGACATTTTCTTTGCATGGAGGGGGGCTTTCACGAATCTCATGACGAGTATGATGGGGACACAGAGGTGGAATGCCGCAGAGGCAATTCGCGGAGGTTTTCTCGGTGGGCGCGCCGCATGCGGCTTGCGCATTTGTGGGAGATGAGGGGTTATGGGCCCTGCTATCAGCATAGCGCGTCGCAGGGACAGGAGGAGGAAATGGCTGAGGGATTTACGCTTAATGTTCTGATGGTTTGATGTTTACTGCAGCTGGGTTGGATCGGATCCTTCCAAGCCGGGCGGCTGTCAAGGTGTGCCACCTGGCGCCGCTTAGCCGCTTCTGGTCCATTCATGAAGCAACGGAGTTAGAAGAGCTGGTTTGGGAGGTCGCGATCTTAGACTCACTGTTCTATTTTCCTTTTTCGCTCCTATCTACCTACTATCTTGGCCAGAAAGATCACAGGGAATCGTAATTAAAGACCTCAGAGTTATTATTCTATCCCGCCATCTATCCTGTAACAAACTCCAATATTACCACACACCGCCTTTAACCCCCACCTACGAAGGCGGCGACATCCCATTGCGATACATCCACAGGCGACTCAAATGCTTCACCTTCAGTGGACCAGCCGGAAACGTCTTCCTCGTAACCAATTTAACCACCCCCGAATCATCTGACACAACTGTATTCCCCGTGCGATTCCCATTGATCTCCACCGCCTCCGTCAACTCCTCCAGCAGACTCTCCCTCCTTTCACCATTGACCTCCTTGCCCGTCGGACCACTAGTCAACCCGAGCTCGACCTCCGTCTCCATGAACGGGGACACGTCTTCACAGGCATTGTTCTCCGAGTTGAGCGGGAAGATGTGGTCCAGATAGTGCTGGTTGATCAGGTGTCCGGACCCGTAGCGCTCAAAAATGCGGCCGGCGTAGCGGTTCGGGACGTTGGCATAGTTCAGAACACCGAGGCGGGAGACGAAGTCGTCAGTGTTGGCGTAATGTTCGACATATCTGATGGCGCGCTCCGATGACGGTGCTTTGGGGTCCTCTCCAAGGTCTGGCTCTGGAGAAGTGGTTGCGGGACGCATTCCTTGTTCTGCAGCAGCGGTATCGCGGCTTCGGCAGGGGTTGTTGAAGTGGTTGGCTGCGTTACCGAAGGTGTAGATCTCGAGGTGGGAGAACGCGTCCTGGGGAAGTTCGGCGAGAAGCCAGTCGATGATGAGGCTGCCTTCGATACCGCCTTGGCTGTGGAGGATGAGGACGATTTTCTCGTATTTGGGCTCGAGTAGGGCGGTTTTTATTTGTTCGTAGGCGTCGCGGATGTCTTGGGTTGCGTAGCAGAAGTTGCGTTGGATGAGGCATTCTATTAGGTCGAAGAGGATGCCATCACTGGGAAGTGTTAGCGGAGTCGAGCTGTGGGAGGGGAAGTGTATAGTTACGTTAGGTTGTGAATGCCATGAATACGGCGTCCGAAGGTGATGGAGAGTCGGTCAAGGTTCTCTTGAAGTGTGGTCTTACCCACTCCAACGCCATTCAGGAAGACCCAATGCTCTTTATCATGCTCCTGGCGATGATTGAACAAGGGTACATGTGAGACGAAGAACTTGTCACTGCTATTTAGGCAGCGGGTGATCAGCCCAATAAGGAGCAGAAATCCTGCAATGTATATAACCGCTAGTCCGGCCGGGAACGTGATGGTGAACGGCAGCGAGACCAGGAAGATCAGCTCCAAGATGACGAGGATGGTATGGACGATAACAATGAGAATGTTGCGTGGGACTGGCCATATTTCGTCTAGCTGGTTCCTTGGGATGAATGGGGTGACAATCTGGGGGAGATAGCCCAAGCACCGCCAAGTGAGCTTTGCATCCGACCATAGTAGCTTTGAAGGCGTGGCCGTGTATGCAAGCGGTACATCACCAGGGCCAGGTATTTGCGATGGCAAGAAGCGGACCGTTTCAGTGCGGCCCAGTTTTGGAGAGGATTTAAACATGCTCAAGGATGCTTAGGGGTAGGAGTGCTAGTACATGGATCAATGTGGAATAAAAAGGTGGTAGTGATATAGGATAGTCGGACGTTGAAAATGTAGTGCAGGCCAAGTTGATGCGGAAAGAAGTCCCTGGGCCTCGCACTTAGTCTTTTTAAGAAGCAGCACCGTGCAAGATGCTACTCATGAGCCGCAGCTGAGTAGGTAGGATCGACGTGACCGCCTTGCAAGCCGCAGCAGCTGTATGGGTTGCCTTGTTCTGTGCGGTGTGCCTGCAAAGGGGAAAGAGGCATCCAGCCTGAAAGAAACTCACATGTGAAAGAGACCACGCAGTACGGCAGCCATCCGCTCGCGCCATCACGCCGGGTACATCTGACCCAAGTTCGTCCCGAAATACGATAAATCGCCGAGGCTTGGGACTATAAGGTCTAGTAGAGGTGCTGTAAGCATGTCGGCTGGACAAGGCGGCTGAGCCTTTGTATCCTCAGCCGCTTCACAGGCGGAGCCGTTAGTAACGTGCCAACCCCGTCCGAACAAAGCCAACACCTAGACCCAACGCCACTAGGTCTTTGGCCTGCCTCGGCGATCTGAGGATCATTGACGACTACCATGACTCTCGGTGGCCTGGTGCATGAAAGTATCGAAGTGTTACGACACGGACCAAGTCTGTAGGTCGTACAGGACCGCCAAGCCGCGGGCCGCGCTGCAAGTCCACCGCCCCATGTCGCGATGTGCCGACTTCATTCCATGAAAGAGACTAATGAGGGATAATATGTCTACCTGTATTTATCAATAATTCATCAATATTCTCATACCATTTGCATACCGTCATCACTCTGAGCCAAATATCAGACTGCCTCTTCTCATAACCGTTTCTTTTATCGTGCCAACGTACATATTGACATACACCACTACACAACGACCCAAGGTGCCTCGAGTTGGTGATACTCCGATCAGTTACGCTCTCATAGAGCAGTCATTTGCGACGTCAACTCTTCCTCATCATGCCTCTGTTATCCCTCCCCAACGAAATTCTCCTCGTTATGATCAATTTCACGCCTCCTGAAGCAATTGAGAACCTACTCGGCACATGTCGCCATCTCCGCATGCTGGGTACGGCCCGCCTCGCGAGGCACAAAAAGCTGATCAGGCGTTACACGAAAGTTGACCTGAGCCGGAATGCGTTTTACCACCCACTGCTCCTTGATTATGCCATCAATAAAGACCCTTGGGTAGCCTCCTACGTCCAAGAGATCCAGTATAAGGATGAGGACTCAATTATCCGGACACAGGGAATGACAACGCAGGAATCACAGGTCGTTGGATCGGTCTTACGAGCTGCCTCCCGCAGTCATCAGCGGGGCATCGCTACAAATCCATACAGGTCCTATTACCATGATCAATTGTCGCAAGGAATGAAGTCACTTGCCTTCTACCATCTGTTACAACGCCTTAAGAACCTGAGAGGGCTTGTTGTGCGCGTTACACAGACATTTGATCATTTGAACGCCTGGAGGGTGTTCCGATCGTTTCCTCCTGACGTGCTGACCAGACTGCACAGGGTGGAGGTCAAGAGCGACACTACTCTGAGTAGCAGTCAAGCATTTGTCTTCGCAACCCTCCCATCAGTTCGCAGTCTGATCGCAGTGAACTTGTACGACATTCCGGGTGTCATAGACGCATTCGAGCATGAGTCCTCGCAGCTCCAAGTGCTCCAGATGACGGGATCGCTTGAGTCCGACAGAATCCGAGCGATGCTCCGGAAAATGCCTTCTTTGAAAATACTCCACTATACGAGACGGAACTCGAGGATGAATCCCAATCTGCAGAGTCATGTGTGGGACGTGCCGTCACTCGTCAAGGAACTCGAGTCTTGTCTCGGACCTACTTTAGAAGTGCTATCGCTGCACGATTCGGAACTCCGCTCATATCGGCTACCGTCACTCAGAGGTTTAGATGTACTTTATTATAGAGCCTATGCTGCATGAATGACGTTGCTGATAGTTGTAACAGGGACTTCGGATTCTAAAGATACAGATAGGATTGCTTACTGGTGCTGAGACGCAAGAGGACACGGATTCTGAAGACACACAGGCCGTCCGTCATCCTCCACGTCGAGGCCTCGCCGCTCGCCATCGTCACTTTCAGACGAGGAGTAGGTTACAGGACTCTGAAGATATTCCTCGTCTCATCGACATCTTACCCCCAAACATCGAGAAACTCATAGTCGACTCATCTCTCGAAAAAGCAGCTCTTGTTCTAGCGCTCCGCGATTTTGCAGTACTTCACTCGGAGTTGACACCTCGTCTTAAGGAATTCCAGCACATTGGCGCGTTCCAATTCCCACACGACATTCGAACTGAGCTTGAGAGCGTCGGCGTAACTATAGTTTGAGCCGTCGGTATGTCAAATGGCACAAGAGCATAGGGCCAAATACCACTTCATCTTCCTTCAGCCGTATGAGGTTTGGCCAGATGGTGCGGCTCGGGAACGAGAGGAACAAACAGCAGCGAACGAAGAGTCAGTGCGAAGCGTTGAGAAGTTTCTTCGAGCAAAGTCTTGTTCAGTGAATATACATAGTCATGAGAACCGGTGCCAATGAAAACATTCTATCTCAAAATGATGCGATTCATCAAACGCGGTCCCAACTACAGTACTTTTCGTGACCAGGACATATGCTTGCATCAGAACCTGGAGGTGTTCGAGCTCAGCCTTGCTGCTGATCTAGCGCGCTTCTTCTAGACTGAAGAACCATATGACATCTCGGAAGGGCCTGTATGGATGGGCACGGGCATGAATCAGAAGAAGTGCGGATGGCGTGCTGCTGCAAGTAACGGTTCGCGCATGCAGTGCCCGCCTTGCCCGCCTTTTGTGTCACTAGTTCGACGAACCCTTCTTCATGAGCTTATCTGAACCGCATCTCTAACCAGTCGCGTGCCTTTTGGTCCTGACAGAGTACATGTGCTTTCTTTTCATGTCAGATCGGTGTCGCACGTTGGGCCTCCCACAGTGCAAAGCGATGAGAAGTGCCACGGCTTGGTGACGTTAGCGGCTGGCGTGTTCTCGGCAGTGGAAGTGGGCTGTGTGAGCTCGTGTCTGGCTGCGGGGCATCGAGACGTTCTTACACCGAAGCACCGCCTGCGCTCCACCGGTCCGGTGCGATTGGAGCCAGTGACGGTAAAGCCTCTCAGGGCATGCGTTGTTTTAGGTTGGTATGCTCGCGCCGTCTCAGGGCACCCGGCGGCACTCAGCGCACATTGGTCGGCTCAACGTCATGCTCGCCGCCACGGCCCATGGAGTCTCCAGATGGGTGGAACTTACTGCTGGAAGCCTCAGGCTAAGATCCCAGCCAAAAACCGCCATTACATACCGACGCTTGGAAACTTGTCCTCATCATCCAAGCCTTTGCATACTGCATTCTTGACTCGTACCCGCCTTTTCTGAGAAATCTGAAAGGAGACTTCATCGTCGAAAGATCTTGAAGGAGTTCTTATACTTCAGACTCGTCGAAGTCAATCTATTTCATTGCACGTTTAACAGAGTATACCCTTACGCCGTGTATACAGGGCAGTGGCAGAACACTTGAAATACAGGTTCTATCGCAAGGCATCCCAGCATGTCGAACAAGCCCATCTTCGTAGCTACCCATCCACGGGCATGCTCTACTGCCTTTGAGCGGGTAAGAAACCAACATGCGCCCACAAAGCCCCCGACTCCAAGTCAATCCAATGCTGACCCAATCCACCATCCCAGGTCTTCATGACCCGCCGAGACACCCTCCAATGCGTCCACGAGCCATTTGGCGACGCCTTCTACTATGGTCCAGAGAGACTCAGCGATAGATTTGAAGAGGATGAGAAAGCTAGAATAGAGAGTGGTTTCAGCGATTCTACATACAAGACAATCTTCGACAGGATTGAGAGGGAGAACTCAGAGGTGTGCCTCCTCCCCCGCAGTGATTGAGAGCCCGCGATATGTGCGGGTACTCCACTGGCGCTTTCCTGCTCTGTCTTGCATGCGCTTTGCTTGTCCCCTGCACCTTCCTCTCCTGCCATTATACATCACAACACCTCGGCTCTTACTTGCCTTCTGTTTCTCCTGCGTTTTCGTCAAATGCTTTTTTCTCGCCATCACCCTTCACGTTCGCCACATCGAGGATCCCGCAATGGCCAGCAATCACGACAGACGCGCCCAAGAACTACCAGCGAGCATCTACATCTCGACGGTATACTTACTAGGCCCAGGGAAAACGCATTTTTATCAAGGACATCACCTACTACTTGATGCCCCCCAACGGAAAGCCCGGCTCCATCGCACCTTCCCTGCTTCAGGTCAAGCGTGGCGTTGGCACTTCGGAAGAGAACTCCGCCGCCGGTCTTAAGACCTCCGCTCCAGCCGCTGAGACTGCGAAGGAGGTCAGCACTGCGCCGTACCCATACCCGACGGCCTCCGAGCCCGGTAACCCGACCGTCGTTCCAGAGGCGATGCTCAAGCAGTTCCACTTCGCCTTCCTCATCCGTCACCCAAAGTACTCCATCCCCAGCTACTACCGCTGCACCATCCCGCCTTTGGATGCCATGACCGGTTTCTACAACTTCATGCCCAGTGAAGCTGGTTACAGCGAGCTGCGCCGCTTCTTCGACTACCTCCGCGAAAGCGGTCAGGTCGGACCCACGATTGACGACAAGACAGTCAGCAGCCAGACCAACGGCGTCAACGGCACGACCAATGGCACGACCAATGGCCATGCCCCTCACGCCAACATCTGCGTTGTCGATGCCGATGACCTTCTGGACAGGCCGGCCGACATCATTGAGACGTTCTGTAAGAGCGTCGGCATGGAGTACACCCCGGACATGCTGAACTGGGACAACGAGGAGGACCACCAGTACGCGAAGAATGCGTTCGAGAAGTGGAAGGGTTTCCATGAGGATGCGATCCACTCTAGCGAATTGAAGCCAAGAGAGCACGTAAGTTTAATCCCATACCTCAGGTTCAGGCATCAAACTGACAATCCCCAAGAAGAAGGCGCAAAAGACCAGAGAGGAGGAGTTTGCGGAATGGAAGGAAAAGTACGGCGAGGAGGGCGCCAAGGTGATTCAACAGACCGTCGACGACAATGTTGCGGACTACGAGTACCTGAAGCAATTCGCCATCAAGATCTAGGGTAAAAATGGGATGGTTGGAACATGATTGGAAAAAGTACACTGGCATGACAACAATTGCCTTGAGATCTGAATAAGAGCTGGAACGAAATATTGGCGCCCTCTGAATACGTGGGCGCGGCAGTCTGTCGCTTCCGTAGATTTATTTCTTTTGGTCAGCGTCTCGGATCTGCTGTGGATAAGGTACCTAGTGACGAGCAATCTACGCACGATCTTCTTGTCTTCGAACAACTTCCTCTGAGCCAACGAGTAGCTGCAGTATGCGCCGACTTAACCAGCTGTCTCCACTCACAACATAGAGCTCGCCATTCAAGCAGACCCAGCCTGCACCAATCCACGTAAACTCTGCGTCAAAGACCCAGGCATGTCAACCGGCGGCACGACGCCAGCATCGGCGCTCGAATCCGTCGACTCTGCCAACCCAGCAGCTTCCCGCCACAGTCTGACCAAAGGCCCATCAAGGCCAAAGACAGGATCAGTAGCGGGAATCGGCACGGCGCGTGCAGTCGCAGCCTTCTGTGCTGTTTCCTCCGCTCCCGCTTTGCACCAGTTGTTGTCCCAGTGCGGACTTCCCTGCCGCGTGCAGTATCAGTAAGGTGAACAAGTGTGGATGTGAGGTGGGTGTAGGTAGGTAACCTAAGCGTTGGGGGTTTGCAAGACTAGGTGGGTGGTGGGGTGGCGTACCTCGGGATAGACACCGATATACTCGAAATCAGGACTGCTCTCCAGACAACTGTGCGCCACACCGGCTGGATTGACAACTACGTCGCCTGTCTTTACTGAGATCGTTACACCCGGCCAGTTCCCCTTTTTCTCGCTCTGCCCCTCACGCTCACCCTCCCTATCCTCCTCGACATCCACGTCCTCGTCAATAGGACCCTTCCCAAGTAAAAACGTACTCTCCCCAGCCACAACGGCGTAGCACTCGTGCGTGTTGCTGTGGAAGTGCGGCGTCGGGTAGTGCTTGAATACGCCGCCTTGGAGCCAGCTGTTGGCTTCGAGGAAGGCGCGGGCGGTGGGTTTTGTGACGGGCGAGGGCAGAGCGGAGGCGTAGTGGAGGAGCGGGAGCGGGGAGGAGGGGATGTGCTGGGTTGGGGGGAGAGTGTAGGAGTTTGGGTGTGGTGGGGGCATTGATGTGGTGATGGTGTTAGGCGAGATTTTGGTATTGTATATATTGTATGAGAAGTAGGAGAAAATGAGTATAGCTACTACGTGTATGGAACCAGTTAACGTGTTGCAAATTACCGTATTGTACAATGCACGCATCTATACACCCAATACGGTAATCTTCAGCATGGGACGTGGACGGAGTCGTACCCAACCTAGGTACCTAGAGTTGGGCTGTACGTCATGAGGGGTCGCTGTCAACCTGGGCTTGATCCCCCGACCAGGATGAAACTTGAAGCTGGACAGGCACGGCAGGTCTGCCGGTGAAGTGCCAGGGCCCTTTAAAGTGCGACACGAGACTTGCTTCACACGCTGCCTCCGGGCCATCTTACATGTTGTCGAATCTTAAGTAGATATGCCTCATGTAACGTTATATGCATGCAGGTAAAGTTACGCATGCATCTCCCGGCGGAATCTCAGTGCGAGGCGTTTATTACCTATGCATGACCAAGACATTATGCACACAGCCGGGAATACCGAGATGCGCCGCCGAAGAGGGACAGTCGGACAGACGCAGGGCAGGGCAGGGCTGGGCTGCGTGTGCGTTGGCTGCAACCATTACCGGTGCATGTCGGGTGGACGGCAGGACGGCAGCATCTCTCGTCTTCGGCGTCTTGTCTTCGGCGCAAAGCGATGACAGCCGCGGCGATTTGTTCCTTCGTTTGCCCGGTGCGTGTTGCCAATGTTGATCGGCCCAGTACATGAGCGACCTTGAATCTTGGAAGACTCGGCGGATCGGCCAGCGAAGTATGATGACTTGGGTTTGTAGGTGGCCGCAACAACATGAGGTGCCTATACCAAAACTATATTCGTACATATTGTACATGTCGGGTTCCACGTGCATGGAACACAGGGCTGCGGTTGCTGCGCGAACCTCGATGCAAGCACAACGACTAACTTACAGTAAGCCCTACTGGCGAGCAGTGCGCAGTGGGGTTCCAGACCGATCTGTGATTGAGTTATCGATGTGGCTGGTGAAACGGTTTTAGATGCGTGTCTATTTACCCCATTCCCATAAGCGCTGTGCACCATGTGGAGGGGCCGACACATGAATTACTCGATCGAGTGCTGGCGACGTTGGGGAGAGCACGACGAGTGTTTCATGCTCAGACAAGATCACCAAACCTGTCCATGTGGTTGTGGAGGATCTGCCTGCCAATGCGACCGGATGGCGTGCAGCCGAGTGGAGTGTGTCGCTGTGTGCACGATGGTCCACTCCCCGGGTGTCGGTGACCGGGGACAGCGAAGTGCTGACATCAGGCCAGACGCCGTCGCGCACCACCTGCGCCCAACTGCACCTGGGGCAAACCCTCCCATTCCCGCTCCCGTCCAGACTCGACTCGTTATTCGTCCGCAATTCGTTTTAGTCCCGTTTGCCGCTCAACCCCGTCTCGTCACCACTTCATGTTCATGTGCGCTTGCTAAGTTGCCAACGGGGCCAAGTTCTCGGCCGACGTGCCGAATACCTGAACCGCTCATTGCATTGCGTTCTAACACTTCCTCCTCGTACTTTCAAGCTGTCTTCCTGGTCCCAAGTCATGTTAACTTACATACTCTCTACTTCCTGCCGTCTAGTCATGCGTAGATGCCGCTGAGCCACACTTACATGTACATCATACATACACACACGCCCAGTCTGGCGCAGCCTATACCACAGTCGCATCACCGCGTCATCCACCTGCTGAGCCTCGCGCTGGCGTGAGTGCTTCACACAGGCAGCAATCGTACATCCGGGAAAAACCGCATACCTCCACTCAACACAGCATACTTCCACTCAACACATGGCCGCTGTCTCGTCACTACCCTCCTCTTCCATCATGTCGTCGCGACACAACCATACCGGCCATGGCAGACTACACAAAAGAGCAGGATCAGGATCCTCCTCTCTCATACCCTCCACCTTTTCCTCCTCCACTCCAGTAGTGTCATCGCCTCCAACCACCCTACTCGAACCTACCCACTCCGACTACCCTCTCCCACCACCGGCCAAATCCTCCTCCACCGTTAAGATCAAGCCATATTTGCGGAAGATGTCGCTCAAGGACTCCGATGATGCCGAACAAGGCCGCCTCGACCTATCGCGGCCGCTCGCGGAGAACGAAACAGTAGCAGGTTTAGGGATCGTCGACTTTGGCACATCTTCCCGCAAGGCGTCCTCAGAATTCCCCGTATTCATGCCTACAGAACGCAGGCGCAGTTCGGCCACACATGCGCGGACAACTAGTCTAAACAGCCAATACAGTGGACACAGTTTCCGACCGACCCAACCCTTCGTCCACCCCATGCGTCAAAGTCCACGACCCTACACGCCGCCATCCGGGCCCTACACTCCCACCGCAACAGAAGAAGAAGGTGACGACGACGTGACCTCCGACTACGGCGAAAGCGCCGACACGATCAGCACTCACGTCCCCACGGTCACCGAACCTTGGGCCCGACGGCGCAGCACCTCCATCACCTCCATACCAGCTCCAACCCCGCTTTCCCAATCCCACACCGTCGACTCCGGCATCGCGCCCTCGGCCTCGATCAGCAAATTCCCAACTCTAAGCACCAGCAACCTGTCGCTGCGCTCCTCGACCTTCTCCAAATCCTCGGCTGCGCACAACACGCACACGCGGTCCCGGACGAACACAAACGACATCAACACGCCCACGTCGCCCTCCAGCCGTACCAGCTTCGACAAAGCCTTCTCGCTCCTCTCGCACCGCTCCACGAAAGCAGACGAAAGCGGCGAGGACGCCGTGTTCCAAGCCGCCACGCGCGCGGCCACGATCAGGGCGGCGCGCAAGGCGTACGAGGAGAAGGAGGCGGCCAAAGAGGCGAAACACGAGGCCGAAGCAGCCAAGCGCCGCGAGCTGGTCGAGGCGCGCAAGCTGCGGAAGGAGGAGAGGCGACGGCGCAGCGAAGCCTCGTCCCGGCCCCCGTCTTCAGCTGCGCGTCGACCCAGAACGGCTGACGCGCAGCCCAGGCGCAGCGATGGGCACGGCAGGCGCAGCGAGACGTTCGATCGCATCCTGTCCGGCCGGCCGAGTAGGGATGTAGGACCCGATGGCGGTGCTGGTGAGGGCAATGAGAAGGGTGTGGGTGTTGCGGGCGCGGAGTATGAGAGTTATGCGCCGGCGCATGAGTTTAGCATGCCCATTCAGGGGCGCAAGGCTGGTGGGAGCGAGGAGGGGAAGGTGGGGCGGATGGATGTGACGAAGACGAAGAAGGCGAAGGGGAGGTGGGTCAGGTTTTTGGCTTGGTTGAGGACGAGGTTTTTGAGGTGTGGTGTCGATTAGGCAGAACGAGAGTTGTAGATTCTGGATATTGGGTTTGGATGCGATGATGAGTGGATCTTTTAGCATGGCGTTTTGGTTTGGGTTGTTTTTTGGGCCTATACCCGCTGCCGGACTTGGGGTCATCTGGGTTACGGTCGTGGGCATTTTGTGGGATACATGCATGGCATTCTGAACTTGCATCGAGCGAAGAGCATTGGCATTGGATTTAGCCTTGCATAAGGGCGTTTGAGACATGTGAGACATATTCGTGTTCATTTTGCCATATCATATCTATATCATATCATATATATCGTAAACCGCTTGCATCCCTTGACGATGAATGTCTCCATTTCATATCCACTGGGACCATAGGCGGGTGAGCGCAACCGGACTCTCAACGTTTGACGTTTGCTGGCCGATTCCGAAACGCAGGCTCGAGGGTAATGACGAATCTATCCGCGGGTCTTGTTGCTGCCGACTCCTCCATCCATGGAGTTGTCCGTTATTGCATTGTCATGTTATTGCTGGTCGACGAGGTCGCTCAATGCATGTCAGTCGACGTCAGTCGTAGCCCCATCTGAATTGCTGGCTTCCGTCCACGGCCCACAAGCCGTGATCTAGGCTTGCTGTATTGAAGAGGGGAATTGGGTGGAGTGAGTAGTTCTGAAGACGCCAGCCACCCATTGGTGAAAGGCCACGCCTTCTTTCTGCTTGGAAGCGGAAGAGCGTGAAGCGCGTGGTATAGACACTTCAGAGACCCTCCTTGGCCAGCATATCTGCACGACACATCAGCATAGACTCTTTCCGCCACGACATAAACTTCAGCCGGCTCCCCTTCTCGCCACTCACCTGCGATATCCAAATAAAAAGCAATCGCGTTAAAGTTCCTCTTGTTCCCCGCCAGAGTCCAGAAGTACCACCTCAGCCGATTCGTCCAGTTGATCAGATCCAAGTGACTGACATCCTTCAGCGTGCCCTTATAGACGCCCCACTTGGCACTCTGCACGCTCACCAATCCATCATTCGGTCCCTCCATCTTCCTCACAATCCTCCCGCTCTGGCGAAACATACTCCACAGCCTGGGCTCAACCGTCGCGCCGTACGAAAAATACCTCACCCCCTCCCTATCCGGCGTCTTGGGGTTGAAATCCTCCGTCATATACTTCTGCGTCAGCTGCGAAAACGCCCCCGTCTCGAACCCGAAGAACTCGAGCATCTTGTACAGCTTGGGGATGTTCATGGGCCCGATGAACGCGAACATGTAGTCCGCAAAGGCGGACCCGCGGTGCGGCGTCGCGATCGTCGTCAGCGATAGCACGTCTACGTTGGCGGGCTTCAGCGATGAGATCATGTATCGCGAGTCCAGCCCGCCCATGCTGTGCGCGATGATGTTGACGCTTTTGCCGTGGGCCTTGCGCGCGATGGTTTCGCCGAGTTTCGCGGCGCGCGCTTCGACGGACCCCGAGGGCGGGACCGTCGCGGTGATGACTTCGATGCCTTTGGCTTGTAGCGCTTCTGTGATCCCCCGCCAGTATTTTATCCCGGGCAGTTTGACGCCGGGCATCAGGTGCAGCTCTTCGAAGCCTAGGAGGCCGTGGGCGAGGATGATGGGGTTCTTGGGGGTTTCTGGCATGGTATGAGTACGGGTTTGAGTATGTAGTGTAGGGGAGCCGAACCATAGTGATCGCGTATCACCGCATATTCGTCTTCGATCAAGCGACCAAAGTCACCGCTGCGTGGGTCGGAAGCAACCTTCTGCTTCTCTTCTGCTTCTGTTCCTCGGGGTGGGGGCTGGCTAAGAAGTGATTGTCTTGAGGAGGTAAAGGCTCTTGGCAAGGGTGCAGTGATTCGGGGACACAATGGCCTCCTAAGGAGTAGACTCATTGCCTTCTTAAGAAATGTTGAAGTGAATGAAGATCGGTGTTGAAATAAATGTAAACGAGACTGAAACCCGCGCCGTCCATCACTGCATGGTGACGTCGATGTCTGGGGAAGCGATGCCAAGCTTCGTCCATGCATGTTCCATCTCCACCTGCCTGTGACAAGAATATACCCATATGCCCATTCACCATATACTCTATACCCAGCGAGCCACGATCAATACTACAGTACCCAGAACTTCTCTTATATATCCCTTCCGCTCCAGACAGGACGAAGTCAGTGGGCACAACTATCCAACACCAGCGCCGCAATGGCCGCGCAACAACCCAAAGCCAAGCGCAACCCTACAGTCCTTGTACGCTCACACCTCCAACCCGCAACATACCCGTCCCTCTAACACATCCCAGGTCACCGACGCCCGCGAAACCCCCCGAGCACCCATCCGGCCCCCCGGTGTCCAACGCACCGGCACTCGCGTAATCTCCGTAGACAGCGTCCTGCAATATGCCTCCGAGATCCCCTCTGGGCAGCGGCGCGCACCGCCCGGATTCCGGCCCGCCGTGCACACCCGCACCCCGTCCGGAAAGCGACCGCTGAACCCCAAACTGGCGGGCAGTCTGGTGCCGGTCGCGGGCAGCCACATGCCGAGTCGGAGCAGCAAGGTGAGCGAGAAATTGGTGCTGCTGCCGGAGACGACGGACGATCCTGATGGGGAAGAGGAGGGGTTGGAGACGGCGAATGGGGAGGCGCCGCCGAGAGATGAGGAGCTGCTGAGGCGGAGGCAGAGTATCGCGATGCGGGATAAGAGCTATGCTGAACGGCTTCCGAAGGCGAGGAGGGCGGAGAAGTTGGCGAGGGTCACGGCGTACTGCACGGCGCAGAGCTACAGACTCAGGGCGATTGCGGAGTTTTTGAGGGATCAGCATGGCGCCAAGACGAAGCTGTATGATGATTGCCTTTACTGTGTGTATCAGCTGCCGCTGCTGGGTGGGAGTGATGGGTATAGGATCAGAAGTAGCCCTGTGCTGAAGAACCCGGGTGGGAAGAGCGTGCTTGATGAACAGATCGAGGCCAACGAGCGGCGTGAGTACAGGGAAGGGTGGTTCGACGAGCAGGAGAGCTACAGCGTCAGGGGCAACGAGTCGCACAATCACGACGGGGCGAGCGATCAACAAGAAGACGGACAGGGCGAGCACGACGGCGTACCCAACACGCCCGACAGACGACGACAAAGCAACGAAAGCAACTTCTCCGGCGGCTTTCCCAGCCCCGGCCAGACCGTCGCTCCCGACGCGACCAGCGTGGCCGAGCTCTTCTGCTTCAGCTACGGCGTCGCCGTCTTCTGGAACTTCACCCCGCACCAAGAGAAAGACATCCTCGCCGACCTCACCTTCTCCGCCTCCGCCTCCCCTTCATCCTCAAAACTCACCCCCACCTCCGCACAAAAAGCAGCTTTCCACACCCTGACGCCTCCGGCGATCCCTCTCCTCACCCGCCCGCTTCCAGAAGACGATTTCGAGACCGAAGAGTTCCACTTCGAGTATAACCGCGACATCGACAAGCCGCGCATCTTCAACGATATGATCACCCTGCGGACTTCGGACCATATGATCAAACTCGCCATGAGCCATCCTATCGCACAGAGCACGAAACTGAGTTTCTTTGAGGAGAGGATGCAAAGGACTATGAACGAGGCGCAGTATGTGCCGCGGAAACTCGCGCTCGAGGGACGGTTGGGCATGAGTAGGAGTGAGGTCGTCAGTCTGGTTGGGAAGTTGTTCGAGGGCCGGGTGGATGTGAATTTGTGTAAGTTTTTTTCCCCAGTCGCTCCCAACCCACCCCTACCGGCAGAAGACACGTTTTTCAAATCCTTTTGAAGCGAAAATTAGCTGACGAAAGATGCACACCCACAGCCTCCAACATGCTGGACACGCCCAACTTCTTCTGGGACAGCGAGCCCACGCTGCACCCCCTCTACGCCGCCGTGCGCGAATACATGGAGATCAAACCGCGCATCCAAGTGCTGAACGAGCGCTGCCGCGTCTTCCTCGACCTGGCCGAAATCCTGTCCGACTCCATCGCCGACGTCAAAATGACGCGCATCACCTGGATCATCATCGTGCTCATCGTCCTCTCCATCCTCGTCACGTGCAGTGAGGTATTTTTGCGCTTTGGCCTGCTGAGCGCTGAGGCGGGGAAGAAGAAGAAGGAGGAGGGGAAGGGGGAGATGGGTGTGTTGGGATTGGGAATGGATGCGAGGACCCAGCAGATGGGCCTCAGGAGTGCGGTGCTCTGTCTTGTTTGGGCTGGGATCACGGTTGTGACGATTGCGTTTTACAAGGCGGGACGGCTGGATGTGGGGGTCGAGAAGGGCGTGTATAGGGCGCTGTGTTGGACAGGGGCCTGGTTTGGGCCTGCGAGGAAGTCGGTGGGGAAGGAGTTGGAGGCTAGATATCGGGATGATGAGGACGATGAGGTGGAGGATGAGGAGCTGGAAGTTATGCCGACGGTTGTGGTGGCGAGATAGGTGGGATTGGAAAGGGGCGACAATTATATCATGCAACGAATACCAACAACTGAAATGCCGCATGGCCTTCATTAAGGACTTGTATCATTGTAGAGCATTGGAAGACTTTTGACCGCTTTATTGACCTCTGGCGCCAGTGTCATGGAACTGATAGGTCATCCAACGGCGCGAAGCGAACCTGCCGACGTCTCGAGGAGCCGTTTCAGCCGCGGAGTCAACAACCAACACCTCCCTACATAGAGAAGCGGTCTGCAGCATCACATAGCAACGAAGTCATCTATATCACGCGTTCAACTATCGGCACTCGAAGTAAGTTTTTTAAGTATGTTCCGTTGATTACTCGTACTCTGTTGGCAATCTATCATACAACCAAAAGCAAATATTAAGCCCTTCGGTTCGATCCATCGGATCCCATCGGATCTCTTTTCGCGCAAACAAGATGAAAGAAAAACACACTATAATCGCAATCTTTGTGTAAAGGAATGTCGTACCCCGCCGAGCCATCCTTGCGTGCCCATTCCATGGACCAGTCCAGCCAGAAAAAGGGGTCATTACAATCGTAAATCTCATATGGTATTGTACAGAAGCGGACAAAAACCAACCAAAAAATAACGGAAAAGCACTATTTCAATCTCAGAATGTGGATCCGGGTTTAAAACAGGGCGAGCACGGCGACGGCACCAGCGATCACAGCAACAGCCGGGCCGTTCTTGACACCGGCGTTGGTGGTCTGCTCAGCTGGGATGCTGCTGCTTGTGCTGGAGCCCGAGGCAGAGGCAGAGGCAGCACCGGCGATGCTGGAAGAAGCGCTGCTTGCGGCGGCGACTGCGTAGCTTGAAGAAGCAACTGCGGAACCGGTGGCGACGCCGTAGGTCGAGGTGATGACCTGGGAGCCGCTGCAGACGGTGCCGGTTGGGGCTTGCACCTGGCCGTCGGAGATCTGGGTTACAGGGCAGGCGACGGTCAGGACGGTGGTGCTGGCCGCGGAGGTCGCCAGGGTGGTTGCGCTGTAGGCGACTGGGGTCGAGGCGGAGGTAGTCTCTGGGGAGACTGGGGCGCTGGACTCGACGGCGGAAGAGGAGGCGACTGGGGAGGAAGCGACCTCGGAGGTGGGGGCTGGAGCAGCTGGGGAACTGGAGGTCTCAACGACGACGGAGGAAGAGGCCACTGGAGTGGTGGACTCGACGACAGGGGTGCTGGAGCTCACGACGACGACGGAGGTGGTGACTTCCGAGGTAGCTGGAGTGGTGGCCGCGACCGGGGTGCTGGAAGTCTCGACAACGACTGGAGTGCTAGAGGATTCAACAACGACTGGGGTGCTAGAGGACTCAACAACCACAGTGGAAGAAGTCACTGGCACAGCTGGGACGGTGCTAACAACCGAAGAGAAGGTCGAGACGGTGGTGTAGACGCTCGAGTAGGTGGTGCCAGAGCTCGTGTAGTAGGTGGTCGCTGGGCAGGTCGTGGTGTAGACGGTGGTCATCTCGGTGACAGTGGTGCCGTATGGGACAGTCTCGGTCTCAGTGACTGGAGAAATTGGAGAAGACGATGGAGTGACAACACTGTAGCTGACAGGGACCGAGGTGGTCACGACCTGAGTGGACGAGGCCGGGCAGTTGGTGACGGTCGAGGCGCACTTGGTCAGAGTGATCTCAGTCGAGGAGTAGATGGTGATGGTGGATGGCTTGACGGTGGTGTAGGAGGTCAAGGTTGGGGCGGAGCTGGTCTCGACTGCGGAAGTGGTGGACTCGGTGGCGGGACCAACTGGGATGCTGCTGGTGACTGGGATGGTAGTCGTGTACACGCTGGAGGTCGTGGAGGTGGTAGTGTACACGGAAGTCAGGGTAGTGCCGCTGCTGACTTGGGTGGTAGTCACTGGGCAGACGGTAGTGTAGGTGGTGGTGATCGCAGTAACAGTGGAAGCGGTGACTGGCACAGTCGAGACAAAGGAAGTGGTCGACTCGGTGGCTGGACCAACTGGGACACTGGTGACTGGAGCAGTTGAGCTGGCAGAAGCGGAGAGAGTCACACAGGAAGTGGTCGTCAGCACCGAAGTGGTAGTGTAGACAGTGGTGGCAGTGAGAGTGCCGCTGGTGTAAGTCGACGTAGCTGGGCAGACAGTCGTGGTGGTGTAAGTGATGATGGTAGTGGAGACTGTCTCAACCGGTACGGTCGCGGTCGATGAGGTCACTGGAGCAGTCACTGGCGCGGTTGGAGTAGCGGAGGAGCTGACTGGGATAGTCAGGCAAGAGGTGGTGGTCAGAGTCGACGTGGTGATGTAGGTGGTGGTCAGAGTGCTGCTGCCGCTAGTGAAAGTGCTGGTCGCTGGGCAAACGGTGGTCGTGGTGTAGGTGATGACAGTGGTCGTGGTGGCGTTGCCATATGGGACCGAAGAGGTGGAAGACTCGGTAGCTGGGCTCACTGGGTAAGAGGAGAGACCGCTGGAAGAGGGACCGGTCGACAGCGGGACCGATGGAGAAGAGCTGGAAGAAGGACCGGTCGACAACGGAGCCGATGGAGAAGAGCTAGAGACTGGCGCAGTCGGGTAGGAGCTGAAGGAGCTCGAAGAGGAGATCGGGTATGGTGCCGATGGGCTCGAAGAAGAGCTAGCAGAGCTCGAAGACGATACGCCAGTGGAGATAGGAGCGGTTGGGTAAGAGCTGAAGGAGCTGGAAGATGGGCCAGTCGACAGCGGGACCGATGGGGAAGAGCTCGATGATGGACCAGTCGACAGCGGGACTGATGGGGAGTAGACTAGAGTCGACGAGCTGCTGCTCTCTGTGCACGAAGTGCTAGAAGAGGAAGAGCTGGAAGACGCGCCGGTCGAGAGCGGGACGGATGGGGAGTATGGGTAGGAGGAGGTCTCGCTCTCTGTGCAAGAAGTGCTAGAAGAGGAGGAGCTGGAAGATGGCGCGGTCGAGAGCGGCACGGTTGCAGAGTATGGGTAGGATGAGCTCTCGCTCTCTGTGCAGCTAGTGCTGCTGGTGGTGCTCAAAGAGCTGGAAGACGAGCTGGAGGAGGTGCTCAGACTGGTGGCGGAGACAGGGGTAGAGTGAGGAGAGCAGCCACCAGAGCAAGAGGTGACGGTGATGGTCGAGGTGGTGAGGGTAGTCTCCTCATGATCAGAGAAGGTCTTGGTGAGTGGGCAGACGGTTGTGGTGGTGAACACAACCGACTCAGGCGAAGAGGAGGTAGGGTAGGGCTTGCTGTACCCAGTGGCGCCCCACGAGCTCAGGCTGTGACCGTACTTTGGGTACGTGTAGCCTTGATACTCACTCTTGCTCTCACCACCGAAGTGGGCGGCAGCCAGGCCTGCCAGACCCGTCAGGGCGACGAGACGGTTAACCATGATGTGTGGTTAGGTAGGTGTGGCTGGGATATATGGGTGAAATGTCTCTTCTTCTTGAAACGAGGGATACAGCGAGACCGTAACGAAAGAGTCTCTTACTGAAAACGAAAGAATAGAGAGAAGAAGGTGTGGGTTTGGATGTGGAATGGTACCTTACCGGGGGCAGGTCAGGCCTCTATAAAACATCGCAGGCTGTTCGACCACTCCCATCCAGAAAGTTCACGGCGCGCATCCTACCGATTGGGAGTGCCCGCATTCGCATGCGCCAACAGAAGCTTGACGTACAATACGGCGCTTTGACGCGAAGATCACCATAGCAGCGTGAAGGCGACGAGGGCATGGTCGTAGTCAGTGTCTTTGCCGCCGATGGGCCCTTTCGTATCGATGCCAAACTAGGGTCCTCCCCGGCCAACGGATTCCAGAAACCGCGCTGCATGTGAGCGGAAGAGGGACCGCCAGCGAGGGCCAGCGGCAATTTGATTGGCATGACGCGAGGTACGACTGCAGCGCTAAGCGGTGGGTACCCTGGCGGCTTCCATGGTAAGCATGGCGTTCCTGGCAAGACGGGCAGCAGCGGGAGTCTCTTGAGTGGCTTCCATGCGAGTGTACATAGATTTTGTGTGACCCCTGATAATTGCTTGCATGTGGCTGCATGTTCACGAAATTTCGAGACTTGTACGCCTCCAACCTCTCAGTACGTTGTTCAGACGTTTGCGATAGCTGTTGATTCACAACGTCACCCAAACGGCCACGCGTGGAAGGCACCGTTTGACTCAGAATACCGGTGGGAGGGCTGCTATCACGCCCTTTGGCCGTGCGCTCGTGTGGACTCGAAAAATAGATCCTGCAGCAAGCAGATCCACTGGAGAAGGCGACTCAGTCGTCTACCCTCGGCCGCAGCGTGCCGCATGACGTTGCCACCTCGAGTCAGGCACTAAAGGTGCGCTAGTGGTAGTGATCACGAAGTCGCTGGTCTCTGCTCTCTATCGATTTCGAGATGAGCAGAGAGGGGAGTGGCTGGGGACCTGGAAGCGTCGATACCAGGACAGGCATGTTAATATTGCATCCCTGTTTTCGCTGCAACACCCAACAAATCAGAACAAAATTGTACAGGTCGCGAATGCTTGCCTGTCATGCGACGCAGCCCACCAGGATGTGTAGGTACCTGTCAAGGCTGCTTAAGACTAGCAATCGTAGCCTGATTGGACCTGCATAAAATTGATTTAGGCTTGGGCAAAACAAGGGCAGAACAGGCGGCGGGGAAAGCTCAGCCAAGAGTTGCCGAAAGACGAGCGACCGAAGGGCCGTCGCAAGCCACGCACGTCGGTCTCTACGCGTTCCAGCATTTCGACGAATATAACGGCCACCGGTACGCCAGTAACGGCGAGTGACGCCGCAGCGGTGCTTGACCCTCTTCTCGAAGGCAAACGACGAAGGATCTCTAGCGAGATTGTTCCACATTGTCTCGGTACAGCGGAGACAAATTCAGTCTTCATCGTAGAAGAGCTGTATCGCGTAATGCTAGACACGATATTTGGCGAAATTAACACTTCCCGCTCTATCGACGCTGGCGAACGAGAGCACTCGGCGCACTCGTACCTGCACAAGAGCCTGCATGTGTGGTGGGGCGGGCGACAAGGATTCAGTCTGCGTCACCCCACCTGCTCGCGAGAAGAGAGCGAGCGTAAAAAGAAACTAACTCTAGTAACTCTACGCTGTTCTACGACGCGAAGTCCTTGCTCTCAACGGCATGAGGACACGGTCGTCGTGCTGTGCTCTTCTGCATGCGCGACCGTTTATTGCGCTGCTGTTGAATCTGCGCGATTACGAAGAATTGCGTAGGCCTGTGTATACGTACTGTAGAGCGGCCACGACGTTTGTGATACTATTTCCAGGACTATACGTGGGCAAGCGACAGAGCGATAACTCAGATAGTCGTGATAACTAGCTTGTTGATTAGGGTTGTACGAGTAAACAGATAGATACCTGAATCAGATAGCCACTTTTCGGCTGCGATTCGATTAAGTTAGGCTTCCATCGTGGCTCTTGTTTCTCGCTCGCGTGCACATCATGTGCTTGTCTTACGTACAGTACCAGCCGAGGTAGTACCTGTCGATCGTCGTCTGTTTTTCCATCCGCAGTAACCGGGACTTCAAGGTTGTACATCGGCCAAGCCCGGCACACAGGCCGGTGTAACTGTGAAGGAACCAGGAAGAACCAGCAACCTGGTCCCGAGATCGCTGATGTTGTAACGTGCTCCAGTTTCTCAACGCTTTGTTTCGCACCCACGAGACGCCGTTACCAGGCGAGTTTGTGGGGCAGATTTATTGTCTCACTCCGCCCCGAAAACACACCTGGCTTGGCAGTTGTGTGAGAAAACTGCGAGTGGACTTGTTACCCACACGACGTCACCGGAACAGAATAATCCGAGCGCCAGTCCCCACTATGGTTGACAATTGAGTTCGAAGAGAATGTACGAGAGGCAAACAAACACTGGCATGCAGCTGCCGGAGTGAGACAGACAATGATCGTCCTCCTGCCGAAGAACCGGATGCCCGTGGTGTCTCTCCAACGAAGAATAGACGAAGTGAAACAAACAGTGATCGTCCTTCTACTGTACGGCCGAGAGAGAAACCAGACTGTGTGGCTCCCGTCCTTCGTTTATCCACTCCCACCATCCATCGGTGCTGGTTCCGACTTCTGGTAATTTAATCCTCCCAGAGCGGGGGTTTCTTGGCTGTTGAGCGAGCGAACCTTGATGAGTGATGTCGAACACGGATAGCTCCTTCCAATTCGGTCGTCATCCTGTCTCAGTAGGAACGCAGACACTAGGTAGGGTTCAAATCTCTCAAGCGCTTCCCGAAGCGGTAATTGCATCCTCCTCATCTAATCCTCATCCTCGTCATCGTCGCTACCACTGCTCCAGCCCTCCTCATACTCCTGGCACATGGAAATCAAGCCATCGCAGAGGGCCTCGCGTTCTTCAACGCCCACAAGCGTCCTGGCTGCCCGCTCCACCGAGCGAATCCTGTCCGCCACTGATGTATCCGTAGAAATACTGGCTTGGATAGCAAGCTTGCTCGGTTTGGCGTCGAACTGATAAATTTGCGGAAAGCTGTCCAGAAGTGGGAAGAGAAGCTGTGACTGACTGATCTGCGTCCGAGGACCATCGGCGAAGCGATCGAGAGAGGCAAGATTCATGTCCTCAATCTCAAGGCTGGACTTCCATTTGCCTCGCAGACTCTCCGTCTGGCTGAACAAGTGTGTCCGCCTTGGTGGCATTCTCCTTCCGTCCAGGTTGACATCCGGTGGTTGCAGGCTGATGCAACGAGGGAGAGCGTCGCCGTCACCATTTGCTGTGAAGCCGTTCGTTTGACCGTTCATGCGAGGATCGTGATGATCTCCGCCATCGTCCTCAGCAGCCAATTTAGCAGGATCGTTCACGCTGAACTCCAGCTTTGCTATCCTCCTATTTCCGTCATTCGTAAGTGCAGCCTCGATCTCATTGAACGATGTACGTCCCACTTGTCCAGCACGTAACCGTGAAGATAAGGTGGCAGACTCCAACGCCGTGACCTGCATTGCTGAAGTATGCCATCTGCTACTCGAGTCGAGCTGCGCATAAGCCGGCAACGTCGCTGGGACTGAGGTCAAAGGTATATACATGGACGCTTGCGGTGCAATCTGGAACAGCGACTGTGCAAGGTTGGCGGTCTGCTGCATTAGCTTCTCCTGCTGTAGTGTTAGCTCTTCATACAATCTGGTTAGGCAAACAAGAGATAGAAGCTCACTCTAGGTTTCCGCGAACCATCTTCCAGCCCCCAGACCCACGCGGAAGACTTTCCCAACTCGTCCCTTATACGTTCCAGATAGCGTGCTGTGAAGCCACCCCAAGCGTCGTCCACACTCGCGATCAGCTGCACACCCTGAAAGGCGTCGCATTCCTCCAAGAAAGGCCGCAAGTCCCGGTCCAGCAAATCATGCTCTCGATCAAGATTACTGAACAGCTCCTCACCCGTGTCCCAGCGCTCGAATGGCGTCAAGCTTGAGTTGAGCTCATGTTCATGGAGTTGGACTATGCTGCGTGGGTGGTAAAAGACTCGATTATAGTCCGACCAGAAGCGGACCGTATCAGTACTCAGACTCGGCGGTGTCAATCCTTGGTCCAGTGCCTGCTGGTAGGCGCTTTGAGGTATTTGTGACTGGCGGAGGACGTTCTGAGAGCCGTTCCATAATGCTTGGTCGTGTGGATTATCTTCTTGAACTTCGTAGAGTGCATTCTCCCGCTTCAGGGTGCCGAAAGCTCCCTTCAGATCGTAAATCACCGTCCGAGGCGTGTACGTCTCCGCACCGTCCGCGCCAATGCCAGGTCGGAAGTGTATGTCATGATCCACTGGTGGCTCCGATTCATCACCATATGTGAAGTAGGATTCCTTTGCGTCGGTCAGCTATTATACACTCGGCGGAGATGGAAGTGGAAGGGGCGAAGGAGTTGCGACAGGCCACGCTTTAGGAAGCTGCCCCGCCACTGGACACTTCGCAGGCAGAATTGATGAAGACGGCAGCTTGTAGCAGAAGGATGCGTGCATATACGTATAAAGTCATAAAAGCAAGGGCGCAACTGAAAGGCAGCGGCGGACATCGGCGCAATATATACAACGGACGAGAATTGATCGGCTTACCTGCGCGTTCCAGAAATGGGTACCAACATAATTGGCCTGCTGCCCAAACTGGAGTGTTACTATCTCCCGCATTGTTCACGAGCTGGCAAGACGCATTCGATAGAGGAACCTTGGAAGGAAATGGGCTTGCGGGGAGCCGAAAACAGAATACAATACGTTGGTGGAGGTCGTGCTGGTAGAAGCTTTGGGGCTTGCGGGTGGCGGAAAATCCAGGCCAACGGTAAAGGCGCCTCATGTTTCATCAACGGAGGAGCTTATATATATGCTTAAAATTTAACATGGTTACCACTGAGGGTGTGTGCTTAAGACAAAATGGGACTGCGTGTTTGATCTTCACCGCAGCAGATGCTTGGGTTGTTTGTTGTTTGGGGATCTATGTACGCTATGTGCGGTCTTCATCTAGACTTCCTCAGCAAAATATCAGCCCATCAATTGCAGCTGATCATCCGGAGGCCATCTCGTCTGAGCAAAGCTCAAGCACCGCTTGATACTCTGCAAGAACTTCCTCGTCGTTTCGTCGCTCATAATATGCGCAGCATTCTTGTCGCTCTCGTGCAGCTTTTCCCGTGCAGACCGCTCGTGAATACCAACCATAGTAACACCGATTGGCCAAGCTCTGTAGATTTTCATCAGTACACAATCATCGAATATTATGTCGCTTAGAGGAGGGTTGACTTACGCTTTGCCAATACTGAGGCGTAAGTACGCATCGTTTGCATCCACGTACCGCCTCTCTTGGCAGCATCGGACGATCTCCACCACCGGTTCCAGTATGCCCTCTCCCAGATCTCTCTTCTCTAGTTTCCGGAACATGGGCACCATGTTGTCTCGCGCGAGGACCATGGCATTGTATGCTGCTTTGCCGGTCGAACTCATCTTCACACTGTCCTCGCGCCTTGCTAACGCAATCTGCCACTCTTCCAGCACCATGGTGAAATACGCCCCCAGTTGCCTATAGAGGAAATCCAGCCCTTCCTTGTCCTTAGGTATAGTATCCGGCACCTTCATATCCTTCTCCGGCACTGGTTCCAGCGTCGTCGGTATCGGACCCTTCGACATAACCACACTCTTCTTCGCGACCAACCTCCTATACCTCCTCAATCTCGCCGGGTGGCTTTCCCCAAACAACTTCGCCGGCTCTCTCATCTCCCTCAGCTTCTGCACCAACTCCTCGTCTCCAATGTCCTCCTCACCCTCCGCCAACGGCGTCCCCTCGGCCTCACTCCCCTCCCTATTCTTCGGCGGCAAGTCCGGCAACCCCAACCTCTTCCTCCTCTTCCTCTCCTCCGCCTCCTCCTCTTCCTCCCTGAGTCTCCGACTCTCCTCCGCAAGTCTAGCCCGCTTCTCCTCCCGCACTCTATCGCGCTCGGCCTCCTCGTCTTCTAGCTTGCGCTTCTTCTTTATCTTCGCTATGCGAGCGCGCTCCAGCGCTTCTTGCTCCGCGGCATAGGCGGCTTGCCGTTGTGCTTCGACTTCGGATCGCTTGAGGTATTTACTCTGAGGGGTGTTTGTGGAGGCGTTGGCGGCGGGGGATTGGGATTTGGACTTTGCGATTTGCGCGCTCATAAGAGAGGCGAAGTCCATGATGAGTGGAGGCGCGACCGGCGCGGACTTATGGGGTATATCAGGTGTTGTGGGGGGTCGAATAATGTTTTGTGAGGTAGATGGTGTACAAGGTGGTTGTTGCGTGGATAGTCTCAAGGCACATGCCAAAGTGCAAGATGAAGCTCGCTTCCCCACACTTTCACAAGCCAGCCGGATTTGGCAATCACCCACCTATGCATGAGAAGCAGCTGCTTGGTATGACAACGGATTTTCCCAATAGTTGATTTCAATTGGCGTATGCGAGAAAAAGAGTCCGTTTAGTGGTAAGATATACCTTCCCCATAAAATTTGTTTCCCTTGTAAAGGCTATGTACACAAGCCATGTTCACCAGTAGACACCAAACCTTTCACACCCCGAGCTTGCCAATCTGCTTCCGGTTCACGGTATAAGTTCTGTGTGGTAAAGGATTAGTTGGCGATGACATGAATGCTTGCATCTTAGGGTTTAATATGTTGCAAGAAAGCATCAATCATTTCCGCATATACGTACTGTAATTTCAACTCCATATTCAAAGTCTAATATGGAAGACTTGCTATGCATCGAGAGTGCACCATGCTGGAATCTCAAGACATTAATATCGATACATCGTATCCGCCACACGCCTGCCTGTGATACCTACTCAACATGTGATCACTGTTTGTTCTGTTTTTTGGCCTGTAGGGCAGCACGCGTAGGTGTGTCCATACCAATACACGACAGAAGTGCTCGTACGGTCATCACAGCGTGTCATTTGGTGGGCACATGGGAATTTTATGAGATGAATCATGAAGTAGAAACCGAACCACCGAATTACAAATAACCCCAACCATTAATCAAGTCGTCTCAGACCCAAAAACAGCCGCACTCGCCGCCCCCAGCCCACCAAAGAAAAACAACCCCAGAGTCAGAGCAGCCGACTCCGCATGGCCAGCGGCAGTATCATCGCCTACAGCTGCCTGAGCAAGATGACGAGCCTGCTCCCTGACTGCAGCGGAGGGTACAAACCCGCGCTCTGCCTCAGGCTCAGGGGTCAGCCTAGCCGACTTCCTCCGCCTTGGTGCCGCAGAGACGCTCCGCGACCTCGAGCGCGCAGGCGACTTCCCCTTCGCCGGTGCCTTCCCACGTGACGTGGATCTTGGGACCGCAGGTGACTTGCCCTTAGTAGTAGGCCGTCCACGGCTTGCGGAGCGGCCACGTGCACGCTTGGTCTCCGGCTCTGGAGCCGGAGTGCTTGAGACGCGCTTCGCGCTGCGTTTCGTCGGCTTGACATCGTCGCCGACCCACCACGGCGCGAGCGTACAGCGGAGGATGCCTTCAGCACTGACTGAGCCTGCTACAGTCCAGGCGCATAGGGAGACCATGCTGAGGAGGACGTCCCAGCCGATGGCGCTGATGGCGGGGTGGTCGCTCAGGGCCCAAAGTACGTTCTCGACTGAGACCATTGCGCGGTAGAATTGGCTGGGTTGCGGCTCGTTAGGGTGGAAGAAGCGATGGAGGGTGGGGAAGCGCTTGCGCTCTGGGAGATTGACTCGGATGGCGGTCCAGCCTGAGATAATGTTCAGGATCAGAGAAAGACCCGTGAGCCAGGTGAAAAGGCTCTGATGCGCGATGCGAAGTGCTGCCGCGTCCTTGTAGCGCGTAAGGAATTGCTGAGGCAAAAACTGGACAAGAATTAGCATGAGCATACCTCGACAGAACCAGGTACTTACAGCGCTCAGCAACGCCACCATAATAGGTAGCGAAGCAGAAGCAAGCACGAGTACCGGAAGATGGGCGGCATTTGGTATGAACAGGATTGAGCCGAGGCAAGCGACCTCTGCGAGAGCAGCCATGAACAGGATCTCTACTTGAGGGTGCCAGATGTTACTCGAGGATCCGCGCGATGCGCTTATGGGAGCGAGCAAGACGTAGATGTAAAGCAGATTCTGAGCGAAAGTGAGGCTGCACATCCCGAGGTATGCGAATGCCAAAAGCACGATGACTGGAAGACGATGTACACGAGCTGGATTGCATGTTAGCAACTTGAGGAAACGTCTTGATATGGAGATTGACCTTCGATAGCAAGGAAGACGGCCCAAGAAAACCATCCCATGAAGTATTGCTGCGTCCACCAGAAGTTGCGCTGCTTTTCCACCAGTACTTCTGCAAACTCTAGCTGAGGATTGGATGTGTACAACCATGACCTCAAGTACTGCACGGTGTATGATGTTGATTGCTTCGGCAAGTATGACCGTCCCGGAAGGCTATAACTGGTCAGCGCATCTGGCGGTTGTGGGCGCAACTGATTTTTTTACCTGTTTGGCATCTCCTTGAGCACTTTCTGCGCCGTGATGATGGGCGCACGCGTGAAATCATGGTATGACTTCAGCAAATGGAAAGTCTTGAAGAAGCCAACAACTCCGAGAGAGGCAAGGGCTAAGACGATGAAGACTGTGACATTGGTCTGTCGCTCCACCGTGGCCTGTCGCGTGTTACGCGCCGGACCCAAGGCATCGCGTGAAATGTGTAGACGCCGTAGGATAATCACGATACTGGCAATGAAAAGGAGAAACTCAAGTGTAGGCCACACAAATGCATGATAATCCCAGGCGCTCACTGCGGCATCAGAGGAGAGAGATGGAACCTCGACCTTCATGCTGGGCTACTTGTATGTAGCCTCAAAGACGTGGTGAGAACAAAGACAAGGAGCTCTAAAGAGGACATTCGAGGCACATGGAATTGTTTAGATGTGATTTGCAAGGGAATGTACGCTACTAATACCTGCTTCGGGGCCAACTTGCGCTGGGCTGGGCCAATGGTTGCTCACTTCAGCGCGGTAGCCGTCATGGTATAAGCGACACCAGTAAGAAAGGTGATTTCGATATGCTTGGGTTCGCTACTAGATGATTTTTGGGTGAAGATGACCATAAGGTTTTAGGAAGTAAGTTCCCTGTAATGCATCTGTCGAGGGCTGCTGAAAATGGGCAATGAGTGCCCCGCAAACGCGACGCGCGCAGCTGGCGTCAGCCATGTGACAGCCATCCAAGGACGACATCGCAACCTTGATGTTCTTGCATCCACGAGTCCCGACGACATAGACAGTGGCACGCTGGGTCTCCGTTGGTAGACACTGTAACATGTAGTAGATATGTATCACTTGTTCAAGTCCATCTATCTCCATGCTACCAGCAAAGAGGGCGCGTCCAAACTTAAATCCCACCAGCGTGGCTGCCAGCTGACATTTTAATCAGAGTACTCGATCCTCCTCCTAGGCCTTGACAATGCGGGCAAAACGACCCTGCTGGAGCAGATAAAGGCGCTCTACAGTCCACACATTCACCCAAACCTCAAGACTGTACCGACAGTCGGACAGAATGTCTCCACCATCACCCTGCCGGACATGTACCTTAAGATCTGGGACGTCGGCGGCCAGCATTCCCTCCGTGGACTGTGGCAATCCTACTACAGCAGCTGCCATGCAATCGTCTTCGTCATTGACAGCACGGATATCGGCGACGCGGACCTGGAACGCTTAGCCAAAGGTCACATAGATGAAGAGGAGGGGAGATTGAATGAGTGCAGGTTGGTTCTTGAGGATGTCCTACAGAACGCGGATACAGAAGGTGTGCCTATATTGGTACTGGCAAACAAGCAAGACAGAGAGGATTGTGTCGAGGTTGTGACGATTAAGGAGGGTTTGGTGCGGAGAGTATTCGAAGGAGAAAAGGGCGGCGCCGTACGAGACAGTCGAGTCCTACCTTTGAGCGCTCTGACGGGCACTGGCGTTAAAGAGGCGGTAGAGTGGTTGTGCAGTAGGGTCAAATGGAACAAGGACGCGAGGCCTCCGATGATGCGATGAACCTTTCCTGGGACACGTCCATACAACAGCCAGACTCCGGAACTTCTGTCTCGAACTACAGGAGAGCTTCTCGGAGTTGATGAGCCGATACTCGGCTCCCACCGGATTGATCCAGAGTCTGAAGTCGTCACCTTCCACGACACCTCGGTAGACCAGCATCAGAGCTACTTGCAGACCGACGAAATCACGGAATACAAGGAAGACACGACGGAACTGGGCTCTCCAGAGGACACTTGCATTCCGGCCACGAACAGCTTCCTTACATTGCGCCCAGGGCTCTTGAAAAGCCTTGGTTAATATTGGGCAGCATACGACCACACTGCTGGTGGACGAGCCGAGTCACAGAACATGGCGTCCAGCGACATAAATCGTGAAGTTCCAGGCTACTGCACCAAGCCGACGAGACTGTGCCGTGTGTTGATGTGGCAGTCCTTGATAGGGTGCAGAGATAGAATCGGAGCTGCACTACGTGGTCCACATCGACTTGACGTATGAATATTAGATAGTTAAGATGATTGTCCATCAGAAGCTCAGCACCTTTATAGCCGCCTTATAAATAATGTGTGCGTATTGTCCTGCGCCCAATGTTATAGGTACTCTTTCTAGCCCCAGTAAATGCCAAGAAACGTCTATATAGCGGGCTCCGCTATCCTATCAACGGCGAGACGTCAGTCATTACATTCCCATCTCAAACACCAGTTGCAGTGTCGTCAATCCTTCAGCAATCGTCAATTGACTCGTCAACAATAACACATCCGCTATCGGAATACTACGATCCAATCGCAACCCGCCGTTACACCGCATCCCGGGATTTGCATGACGCCAGCGCCACATTGACCAGCCCTTTGGACGCGGACGCAGCGGAACGAGTCTGCCAGCAATCCCCGGACACCGGGTCAGCCTTGCGGTGAACCTTTCCTGACGACTCCCTACTCTGGAGCTTCCTGTTTCGTTCCGTCGGGCGCGCGGATAGAGGCTTGGCTTATCAGAAATACTGGGTGTTGTACGGGTGTCTGGAGCGGTGTGTGACCCGGGTCTGAACCCTGAGATTACAATATGGAGGTAAGCCCCTTGTCAATCACCCTTCTGTGATACCACGCCTCGTATATGTTCGAGAAAGGAGATCTTCGGGAGGACTGGATGTATGTGGCCATATCACGAATGCGCTCTACGCCGGCTGGTAGATCGCACTTTCCCAAGTTAGCCGTCAATGGGTGAGTCTATCCTCTTTCCTAACATAGCTCATCCACCCTGGGTTGTTCTTTCTTTGTTGTCGCAGATTCACGCCAGTCGTTACCGATCTGGTCACGGGCTCAAAAGAGCAATTCTCGGCCAAGTGGCGGGGCTGGACTGTTCACTTGCACCGCAGCACCTTCGATATTCACCTCTGTGAAGTGAAGCTGTTACTAATCACGCGACTTAGACCAATGCCTTCGACACCACATGCGCCGCTTTACGGAAGCGCTGTTGCTGTAGCTTGAGGACGCACCTCCAAGGGATAACTTACCATGCCTCGGAATGCGCCAAGCAAGGACATTGATACATCGAACAATGAAAGATTGATGCGTTACCTGCAGGACCTTCACCAAGCCGACCACCCGGATCCTTCCCCGGAACATGCTGCCTCGCGCTTTCATACCGGCCGTGTGCCAAACGGCCGACAATCGGGCAACAAGCCACGGCTTATGCTTATGGGACAGAGAAGGTAGGCTTTTACCATCATATCCTTGGATGGTGTTACCAATTTCTAATCGATCGTAGGAGTGGCAAATCGTCGATATCAGGCGTAGTATTTCACAAATTGCCTCCATCAGAGACACTGTACCTGGAGACCACAACGCAGATAAGCCAGTCATCGATGCAGTAAGTTAACCGTACATCCCTCAAAAGCTCATAGACGAGGCAAGCATCCAAAGCTAACATTTTGCAGCTCCTTCATGGACTTCCAGATAGCGGAGCTACCGGGTCACATCGACTTCTTCAGCCCCGATTTCGACCAAGCCGACATATTCGGCAATATCGGTGCTGTCATCTGGATCATTGACGCACAAGACCAATATCTCGACGCATTAACGCAGCTACTCAACACCATCACCTACCTAGCGCAGGAGTGGCCGAATATTAATGTCGAGGTATTCGTCCACAAAGTGGACGGCCTATCAGAAGACTTCAAGAACGACACGTTCCGGGACATTAGGCAACGCATCCAAGACGAACTATCAGATCTTGGTTATGACAATGCACCTGTCAGCTTTCACCAAACCAGCATCTACGATCATTCCATCTTCGAAGCTATTAGCAAGGTCATCCAGAAATTACTCCCGCAATTACCGACGCTGGAGAGTCTGCTCAACAGCTTATGCAGCAGTTGTCGCATTCAAAAGGCATATCTGTTTGACATTCTGAGCAAGATATACATCGCCTCAGATACCAGCCCTCAAGACACGACGAGCTATGAGGTATGCTCTGACCTCATTGACGTGGTTGTAGATGTGGGCGAGATCTACGGATGGGCACGACCTCCCGTTGATGGGAAAACGGGTGATCAGAGGACAGAGTTCAATAATCACGCATGTGAGAGTATGGTCACGATGGAGAAGAAGGGCCATAAGTATCTCTATCTGAGAGAGATGAACAGGTGAGATGTTATCCAAGCAATCAGAGAACATTTCGGCTGACACTGCTCCAGCTACCTCGCACTCGTATGCATTATGAGCGATGATAATCCCATGGAGCGGAAGGTCTTGATCGACTACAACGTTGGTGTCTTCCAGGAGGCGCTCTCGAAGGTGTTCCAGTGGAAGTAACCTTAAGGTAGAGTCCAGCCATGGACATGACGTCGCTACCTGTAACACTCTTTGCATAATGCGGGCATATGAGGCGTATCAAAAGGATAGCTACTGTAACATAGCACAATATACAATTGACAGGTTACGTAACCCTTTCTCCTATGAAGAATCGTTCTTGAGTCGCTGTACGTACTGTTCCTCATCTAAATGCATGGATCGACAGGCCCGAGCCAACCCGCCAAGCACCCCACACTTTCGGATCGGGCAGCTTCCGGGTCAGCAATAACTTTACCTTTAGGTATATGTGTATCGTTTCGCGGGATATCAATTTCCCAGTTCCTTACTCCTCCTTCTTGTCCTTGCCCTAGAAGCCTCTCAAGATGGCCGACTCCGAGCTTCGGCAACGATCCACCAAAGCTGACTCGGCAGACACCTCCAGCCCTTCCAAAGCGCGCTCCGCATCCCCCGCTCCAAAGACCGGTTTCGGAATCACAGATATCCTACGCATACTAGGCGGCCTCCTCATCCTCAATTGCGCACTGAGCTACTTCGTCACGAACGAAAGCATAGCCTGGGGCTGGCGGCCCTGGTTCTCCAAACCCGCTCAGCTACAAGCCTGGCTGGTACGTCTCCGTCCGCGTCCTCTCCCCCCGCATAGGGCGAGCGTCCATCCTACCTTCTCGTGCCTCCAACATACATCGAACCCGTACTAACAACCCTGTGTACGCAGCGCGGACCCATAAACCTGACCGACGCAGACCTCTCCCTCTACGACGGCAGCAACCCGGACCTGCCCCTCTACATCGCGCTGAACGGCAGCATCTACGACGTCAGCGCCGGCCGCCACTTCTACGGTCCGGGCGGCAGCTACCATTTCTTCGCCGGCCGGGACGCGACCCGCGCCTTCGTGACCGGCTGTTTCGATACCGACCTCACGCCTGATATGCGCGGCGTAGAGGACATGTATATCCCTGTTGAGGACGAGGATAGCGTGGAGGAGCTGCATAGTGGACCTGCGGAGGTGGAACTGGAGGGTGGTGAGCTGAAGAGGAAGGGCGGGAGGAAGGGGGTGAGCAAGGCGGAGATCAAGACTAGGAGGGAGAGGGAGAGGAGGTTGGCGAGGAAGAAGGTGCATGATACGGTAGAGGGGTGGGCCAAGATGTTTAGGGGAGAGGGAGGGAAACCGTACTACAAGGTTGGCGAGGTTAAGAGAGAGGAGGGGTGGTTGGAGAAGCTGCCGAAGAGGGAACTTTGTCAGAGGGCGAGGAACTTGAGGCCGAAGAGGAAGGACTAGATGTAGGATACGATATGTACGATATAGACGTCCATTCTGACGACGTGTTTGATGACCACAGACACCTGCAGTTGCGAGCCGTGTACCAGAGTAAAAGGCGTAAGCTCTAGGGATTTGGCATCTGATGTTAAAAGCCCGAGGAACGACCAGAGCATCACAATGAAGAGAGGACAGGCAGTCGAGGTGAAGCAGCTCTTTGATTGACATCAAAAGACCCCGGCGGTTAGCCATAAAAGGTCGAGCTACGTAGTCCGTCGCTATCGTTATGAGAAACCCAGCCATGACACCTGAAACGTAGACCGCGAACCAACTTCCTCCTCGAACCGCAAACCATCACATTTTCACCATTTGTGACGAATTTACTCGGTGGCACCAACGGAGCGGGCTGTAAGGATGTGTTAGCGATATTTTCCTTTCTTTTCGAAGCCTTTCCTCGGCTAATCGTGGGTATTTCGGTGGGGCCTGAACGTACTGTAGATGGCGCACTTGGAGTGAGCGACAACCTTCTTGATCTGACCCTGCTCCTCGAGGTCGGCAAGGGCCTTCCTGGCGAGGGAACCGTTGATCTTCAGACGGTCGACAAGGGTGGCGACGGTGACGAGGCGGTAGGACTGGACATCCTTCTGAAGCTTGTCGTTGGTGGCCTTGTCGAGGACGACGGCGTGCTGGGCCTTGTCCTTGACTGTTCAAACGATATATCAGCGGTGTTCTGGTGAATGGTGAATTGACACTGCCCGGGCGCAGGAGGATGCTTTCGTGCGCCCAGAAAGATATCGATATCATCGATTGTCGGAAATGCGCGTACCCTTGCCCTTAGACCACTTCTTCTTCTGCTTCTTTCCACCGGTTGCTGCTGGTGCCTGTATATGTCGTTAACGAGTCTGTCGAGCCATGATGGGTGCGTTGCTGCCGTACCATTTTGTCTGATGTGTGGATGTCGAGAGAGTCGGTCTCGAAGTGCCCGCTTTGGATTTCAGACTGTGCGGAAGTCTCGGCGGCATCACGTGCGGTGAGCCAAGAGCTTTAGTTTGCAGTGTTTGCAAAGCGGCTACGCCAAGCCCAATCTGTCCTACCTTACCTACTTCCAGTAGTAAACGAACATATCAACATGTTTCAAGTCCACCTGCATGATAATGTATGTTATTCACAGAGATTGTCTATACCGTGACCGAAGAAAAGGCAGCTGTCAATGCGCCACGCAAATTCTCACGCGCTCTAAAGTTAGGTCGTTTCCTTCTATATGTTCTCCACGTAGGATCCAGCTACTCAGCCTCTCACCAGGCCTTCCATGCACTGTGCCGCTAGCCTGCACCGCCTGAGGCGCATCCTCCGCCGCACAGCTACACATGCATCTCATTCAAGTCAATCTCACTTCCTCAAATCCGTATCCTCTAAAATCACGTCGCTTCCTTTTTGTGTCTTCTTGAACGCGTATATATGGTTATATGATCCCTCTACTGTTGCCGCTCCCCCGACGTGCCATTCCCCCGCGTAGCACCACAAAACGCGCAAACCTCATCCTCTCCTATTCTGAGCTGACTCTCTCACCACGCTTGAAGACCGCGCCTCACACTAGAACACATTGGCTCAGGTAGACCCAGATAGGAAGAAGCTGGTATAAGCGTAAAGATTCGGATCTCTGGACTATAGTCGGCAGGCTCCGACCACAGCCTCAAGCCCGATTGGAGGATCGGACATCTTGCGCATGTTCGTATCATAACCGGTGCGTAAGTCGCCGATGTGGCCAACAGCGCCAAGTTATAGGAGTGTGGAGGAACTGAATGCTGGGCGGGATACCATTGCCGTTCGTGACAGGCCATGCCTCGAGTCGCGTAGCAAGAGTAAGGCTGACAAGGCTGTATAGTGGTACTGGCGATTGGTAGCATGTGCGGCGTTCTGGATGATACTCGGAGGGTTAACACGTTCTTTTCCATGTGTCGACGTCCTCCCACTGACACGGTCTTGCAGCTTCCTCACTCTCCCAGCAACCTTCGACAGCGACCCCCAACTCCGTGTAAACAAAAATGTTCTTAGCATTTTCAGCGTCGCACTCCTTACCTTCGGCCTCTCCACCACCGCCCTCCTCTGCTTCGCCTGCCGCAACTGGTCCTTCCAGATCGAGTCCATCTTCATCCCCGCCCTAACCGCCTCCACAGTAGGCCTCCTTACAATCTTCTATTCGTTCCTCATCAGCAGTCGCTACTACTGGAACACCGCCGCGCTACTCCTCACAATCGCCGCTGCCATCGCAACCATTATCTACAGCCTCCTCCTGTTTCTCACCTATCGTAAAGTCGCCACTCTGCGCAGCCCGCGTAACAACCGCGGTATCCCTTTGCGCTCAAACAGTTTCGACAGCGGTAGACCTGTCTTTCAAGACACAAGCTATCAGCGCAACTACATTGCAAACATGTGGCCATCTGCGCTCTCTTCACCGCATCACCCGCCACCCGAACCTCCTGCCCAAGTGTCCTTCAGCGAAGACGAACTCACTCGGCAACAGATGTTAAATTTGCTCATGCAAAAGCCCGACCGAGCGCCCAGCCCGGACCCGACACAGGGATCCTTCAACCGCATCGAGTGGGAGTACGAGCCCCAAACCGCGGGGACAGTTCGAGATCCTCCGCTCAACGGATGGTATGCGCCCAGTCGTCTTGTGCATCCACAGCCGGGGTATGCGCCGCCGGGAACAAGTGCGCATCTGGAGTCACAAGTAAGCCCTTGGACTGGAACCGGGCATGGCTCGTGGAGGACGGGAAGCTTGTCGGGCCAGGGGATCAGGATGGCGCCGCATGTGAGGAGTGCGAGCCGGGAGGAGAGGGAGAGGAGAAGGAGGGAGATTGAAACGGGGTTGGTTGGTTGATGATTGTATGTGTTGCATATGTTGCTGAAGTATATGATACCCGCACTATGATTAAGATCTTGCTTGGTGCTTGTTTGAATGATATGGTATTGATAATCTCTATGATTGACTCATGTACAGTCTATCGAAATTCCCCTAGTCTATCTTGACGACCCACCGTCACAAAATCCACCTAACGTACAATTGGTCGGCCAAGCAGCTCGCCCGTGTGATATCCAATCCACACATGGACTGTACGCAACCTCTACTGCAAACCCTCTCTTCCAGAAGCCCAATCCAAGCAACTGCGCCTTAGAATGCTGACAGCCCCCGGTGCGCCAACTGCACCAGCGAGTGAGAAACCATGCTTTTGCCACCTGGCGCAGAGGCCAAAACAACCTCCCTTACCCCAAATACCGTGAAGATACTCTAGTTGAACACAACAGTCTTGTTTCCGTTCAGAAGGACTCTCCTCTCAGCGAACCACTTGACCGCCGTGGCCAAGACCTGAGTCTCGACCGTGGAGCCCTGCTCGACCAACTCCTTCGGGTTCATGCTGTGGTCCACCCTGGCAACACTCTGCTCAATAATCGGGCCTTCGTCCAGATCCGCGGTAACAAAGTGCGCCGTGGCGCCGATAATCTTGACGCCACGGGCATACGCCTGATGGTAGGGCTTAGCGCCCTTGAACGAAGGCAAGAACGAGTGGTGGATGTTGATGATCTTGCCGCTCATCTGCTCACACAGCTTGGGCGACAGGATTTGCATGTAGCGCGCCAGCACGATCAGGTCAATGTCGTTCTGCGACACCAGCTCGAGGATCTTGGCCTCCTGGTCGGCCTTGGTCTCTTTGGTGATCGGCAGGTGGTGGAACGGGATGTTGTAGGTGGCCGCCAGCGAGGCGAACTTGTCGTGGTTAGAGATGATCATGGGGATTTCGATGGGCAGTTGGCCGGTGGAGTAGCGGAAGAGGAGGTCGTTCAGACAGTGGCCGATTTGGGACACCATGATCAGAACGCGCGGTTTCTGCGCCACGGGGTGCAGCGTCAGCTCCATGGAGTGCTTCTGGGCGACCTCGCCGAAGGCATTCTGCACGTCTCCCGGCAGCGCATCAGAGACCTTGTCATCCCTGTCGCCAAAGTGTACGCGCATGAAGAATTTTCTCGTCATCGGGTCGCTGAATTGCTGGCTGTCGAGGATGTTCATGTCATTTTGGGCGAGCACACGGGTCAGGTCGTGCACGATACCTGGCCTGTCCGGGCATGACAGGGTCAGGATGTGATCGTTCGATTTGCCAGTGGCGTAGCTTCTCATGGTTTGGAAGGCGGAGGATGCCATGGTTGGACGTGCAATGCTTGGGATGGAGGGGGCTAATTGGGTCAGTCCGGACCGAGAAAAGGCATTGAAGAGCGGCCTGATCATACTGGAAGTCGACGCCACTGATCTGATATGCAAGACTGTTCCTGACGATCTCTCTACCTGTATCTATAACCACGCAATAATTCTTGGCTTCTAGAACGACATGGCGCCGTTGTCGGGGTGGAGTCCGAAGATTCCCCGCCTATGTACCGTACAACGTCTCGAGCTAATATGGAAAGAAGCATGGTTTGTTCCTCTCAGAATCCAGTATAGGATCAGGTATCGACAGAGGCTGTTGATTGCGGCTACCTGAGCATATGGATTGATGAGACGATGACGAGGCGACGCTTTTCTCTCGGCAAATACCTTAGGTACCTCAGCGCTTATACGTGGTACAAAGGATCATCACTACTCTTTCGCGAGTGGATTAAAGGCACGACCGTTGCCTTATATCGAAAAGGGCCAAGCAGAATTGCCAGTCCGATTCGATGTTCAAGACGATGGAAATCGTGCGACTACGATTTATCCTTCGGCGACTGTCATCTCGTTCAAGGTAATCTTGTCGTAAACGCAGGATTACACGCATAGGCTCGTAATCACGTTTAGGTGCCTCTTCGATTCTGGAAATGCATAGTAACTTCGTGTGCTAGCGGCCCTGGTAGAACAAGCCTCATATGCAAGGGTCGATCCTTGATATAGACCGTCTATGGTTCGTGTCGTTCCTCCACTCTAAGTCATTTTCGGCTCCACCAGACATCCTCCCTCTTGGCCCACATCCTTATCCCTAATCTTTGCTGCAGCTTTGCCACACCTCTTCGCCCACTACCGTGTCTATGTGTAGCCCGGGCAATGACGATGGGTCCAGCCCATCTCGCCCGCATTCCATCGGAAAAACCGAACCGTATCTCTCTAGGCTATCTCAGCGCCTCTGCTTATCACGACATGCCTTGTCCCATTGTTTCTACTATCCTAAACGTAGACTCCGACGGCACAAATCATGTACACTGCGCCGAACCCGAATGCGAGGGAAGCTGGAACGCCGACGAGGGGAATGTTCTTGAGGGATGGGTCTGTAGCGGATATTAGTATGCTGCGCGAACCACCTGAGCACATAAAGCCATACTTAAGCCGAAGTAGCCAGAGAGTAATAATGCTACAGTCATTGTCAGTAATTGTCTACATGTGATTTCGCAACGCTCAAACGTACAGATCAGGAGCAGTGTGAAGCCAACAGTGAACTGGCTGTTCTTGCCGACAAAAGGCTCATATGGCTGGCTCGCGGCCGCTTCCCACATGTCATGAAGTGGCTGAACAGACATCTTGAAATTGGAGTGAGTGACCTCGCTGATGAACGTGAAACTGAAAGATAGACCATGCCGATTGCGCGTTCACAAGCCGAACGGACAGCTGTTTCCCCAGATCCGGCTTGACTTCGGAAACCCCAGATCGCGCATCATATCTTGGCGCGAACGTACCTCAGAGGCGGCGACCAGAACCACAAACCACTGCGTATAACGCATCTTTACTACCCATCATGGCGCCAGGACTCCTGAAAGAAGAAGGTAATCGTTCAAACTCCCCATGCGCAACACGCGATACCGAAGATATCGCTCAGATCTAGCTTCTTAAGACCGCACATTATGCTAATGATGGAACAGCGAAGCGGAAGGCAGAGGACTCACTCGACGTGCACTCTGATCGCAAGCGCATAAAATCATCGAGGTCGCCTACTCCAGAGTTTCCTCCCGCGAAGGAGCCGGCCAAGCCAGTCCCGTTCCCTGAGAAGGTAGGGTCCCCAGAGTCGACCAGTACCCTCTTCTCAACAACTGACGTTACCCCAGCCAGCTGTAATCGAAGAGCGCAACGGCGAGATCGAGTTCCGTGTGGTTAATAACGATGGGCAACATGACTCCTATATCATCCTCACGGGCTTGAAATGCATCTTCCAGAAGCAACTACCCAAAATGCCTAAAGACTACATTGCGCGTCTAGTCTACGACCGTACCCATCTCTCCATAGCGATTGTCAAGAAGCCGCTTGAAGTCGTTGGCGGTATCACGTACAAACCCTTCAAGGGACGGCAATTCGCCGAAATCGTCTTCTGCGCCATCTCCTCTGATCAGCAAGTTAAAGGCTACGGCGCGCATCTAATGTCACATCTGAAAGACTATGTTAAGGCGACGAGCGATGTCATGCACTTTCTCACCTATGCGGATAACTACGCTATTGGGTATTTCAAGAAGCAGGGGTTCACAAAGGAGATCACGCTGGATAAACCAAGATGGATGGGATATATCAAGGACTACGAGGGCGGCACTATCATGCAGTGTTCGATGCTGCCGAAGATCAGGTACTTGGAAAGTGGGAGATTGTTGCTGAAGCAGAAAGCGGCGGTTCATGCGAAGATCAAGGCCGTGAGTAAGAGTCACGAAGTACACCCTCCGCCCTCGCAGTGGCGCGATCTGAAGAAAGGCAACGAGCTGCCGCCTATTGATCCGCTGTCCATCGAGGCGATCAAGAACACAGGCTGGAGTCCAGATATGGATGCGCTGGCCCGTCAACCGCGGCACAACCCTTGGCATCCCATGCTCATGCACCTGCTATCCGCACTGCAGAACAGCACCAACGCGTGGCCGTTCCTACAACCAGTCAACAAGGACGAGGTCCTGGATTACTACGATGTCATCAAACAGCCGATGGATTTGAGCACAATGGAGACGAAACTCGAGCAGGATGCTTACCCCCTGCCGGAGGACTTCATCAGAGATGTTCTGCTCATTTGCAACAACTGTCGCAAGTACAATAGCGAAACGACACCGTATCATAAAGCGGCATCTAAACTGGAGAAGGAGATGTGGAAGAAGGTCCGTGAGATTCCGGAATGGAGTTACATTGAGCCAGAGATGTTCGAGGATACGAAGTGAGGCACCAGCTGAAAGTGGGAGTGCTGGGCACGATGCAACTTCATACGGGGTTGCGAGACGAGCGTTGAACACAGCTGAGACGATAGAACAAAGCCTCGGAAGTGCGGCATGGAGGAGTAATGCGACTGCGGTTGAACTATATTCTTGGCGTTCAAAGGAGATACCCACTGAAAGGGCGGGCTACAGGAATTTGGGAGGAGTTGGCTGAGGGCGTATAGATGTTTTACCATCACTGCTTGTATATCCGGTGTAACCGTTCACTATCTCGCGGTTGCGAACCTCATGATGTCTTACAGGAACGTTTTCATGTGTGATCATTTCGCGTATCAGGTACTTTGGTACCTGCATGCACGCTGCACGTTCGGCAGCAACTCCGACATGCGCACATGGGCTTCACAAAAATGACTTCTCCATGACCCCCAGGCCTGCAGGTGATCCGGAAATCCGAAGGCTTATCACTTGTTAAGGTATTGTACTGTGCATTTGATTCGGTATCAAGCTTAGTCCAAACGCTGATTAAAGATTGAGCACGGGTGTCGCGGAGCGCGGAGGGTCCACTTTCACATGCAACCGGATGAAGCTTCCAATGAGATACGTCACAATTATCCCCATGAGGCATTGCCATACCCACATGGACTGGGGAAATTGGTGGTACATCCCAATGCCTGTAAACAATAAAGTGCAGGCGAAGTAAGTCCTTCAGTCTGTCCAGTTTTCACTGCTCCTCCTCTCGTATCCCAACGCCGAATTCGCGGCGCATCTGGACATCTTCACAATGCCTTCCCTTCCCTCCTACGCGGAGGTGGCAGACACAAAAAAAGACACTCACCAAATGATTGATAATCACACTCGAGAGCTTCTGGGCGCAGCGATCGATGACTTTCCTCCCGAAAAGCCCTACAGCATATGCACCGACGCCGTCAGAGTAACCGTCGAGAGACTTCCTTACTACCCAAAGCCCGGTGACCGTCTCCTTGACCCGGGCACAGCGCGTGCAACACTTGCACCTACGAACGAGAGCCCTCATGGCACAACTGAGGGCGACTGGGCCAGAAAGCACCAGCACCAGACGGTACGTGTTTCGCTCACCAACTCCAAAGCAATGGGCTTTCAGCCCTCGCAATAAAGAGTACTAATTGGCTCGACCAGGTTGTCCAACAACACGCTTCCTACTGGGACCGCGACAACGACGGCATCATCTGGCCACAAGACACCTACATCGGAGTTCGGGCCTGGGGCTGGGCAATTCCTCTCTGCCTTTTAGCAACTTTCATCATCAACGTCAACCTCTCCTACCCGACCGGGACTTCCTGGATCCCCGACCCTTTCTTCCGCATCCATCTCGCCAACCTGCACAAAGACAAGCACGGCTCAGACAGCATGTCGTTCGACAACGAGGGACGGTTTCGGCCACAGAACTTCGAGGACTTCTTTGCCAAATATGATAAAGATGGGAAGGGAGGAGTCGACGTGTGGGACTTGTTCCGCGCGCATAAGGGACAGAGGATGGCGTTTGATTTCTTTGGCTGGAGTGCTGCGTTTCTGGAGTGGCTGGCCACGTACCTGCTTCTTTGGCCTGAAGATGGTGTGCTGAGGAAGGACGACGTCAGGATGGTGTTTGATGGGAGTATGTTCCAGCGTAAGGCGGATGAGTATGCGGAGAAGCAGAAAGCGAAGAAGCAGGGACGAAGGCCTATGCGAGGGAGATGAAGTCGAAGTGAGATACGCCAGTGACGATTTGCTATTGGAAGGACTGAGGAAGAGGATGGGAACTTATAGATGAGCACACTGTAACGAAAGCTGTATACTCAGCAGCATGACGAACGAACGATTCTAGAAACTAATATAGTCCTACGATTTTAGCCCTTTGATTCCACGTCCACCGCGTCCAATGCTATCGAGGACGGGGTACTGGGCTGTAAACCGTCGGGTGGAATGCTCCGTACATGCGGCTCGTTCACAATAGCGTAAATGAAATGTCATGTTGACATAGTAGCGAATTTTGGGAACATTGGAGGATCCCGACTCCCGAGCGTTCAGGGTTGTGTCAACCCACCGTGGCGTGATAGTTCCATCATCGAAGAAGCAGCCGTACCTCGAAAACAACCATGGATGTAGCCCAAAGAACGGGGTGAACCCGCCGAGTGAGGTTCGTTTGCACTTTCCGTAAGATGGAAACGGAGCGGTTCGCCAATGCCTTACCTTAAGGTAGCGAAGGGAAGGCGGGGTGTGCGGGAGCGGCCGCAGATGCTAGCTGTATCGGGGTTAGTGCGGTCGACCTCAGCCTGCCCTGTTTGCCTGTGACGTCGAAGCTTCTCGAAACAACCAGAGCAATCAGGAAGTTGTATGATAGGGAACCAGTACTGACTGGCGTGATCTCGACGCAACCCGCAGCTTCCGCTGTCGAACCAGTATCTTCTATACTGTCATTCCTGCATAGATATTAGGCTCTTCTTCCTACTCCCTCAGCCTTGCTTCCTCAGTCCAAATCAAAGATACCCATTGAACACACAACAACGCTTCACGACTTTACGACCAGAACTACCAACTATAACTGACACTCGCTACACACAACAAACATTGACCCAATATGGCGAGTAATATGCAATTCACAGACAAGGCGGCCGAGGCTCTAGGCCACGCCCAGGCACTGGCTGAACAATACGGCCACTCTCAACTCCTACCCATCCACCTTGCAGTCTCACTCCTGGACCCTCCAGCAGATCTGTCGAAAGACCAGCAGAACCCTGCTGCCCAACCTGCACCACTCTTCAAGCAAGTAGTCGAACGCGCGCATGGAGATGTACAACAGTTATCAAGAGCTCTAAACAAGACCTTGGTACGGACACCGAGTCAGGATCCACCGCCAGAGCACCCCTCAGTCAGCCCGCAATTCTCAAAGGTGCTGAGGTCGGCGAACGAGCTTTCGAAGACGCAGAAAGATAGCTACATTGCGATCGACCACTTCATCTCCTGCCTTGTGCAAGACTCAGCAATCCAAAAATGTCTCGCAGAGGCCAACATCCCGAACCCCAAGCTCATCGACAGTGCTATTCAGCAGATCCGGGGTACAAGGCGTGTAGACTCAAAGACGGCAGATGCGGAGTCCGAGAGCGAGAACCTTTCGAAGTTCACTATCGACATGACAGCTATGGCAAGGGAAGGAAAGATCGACCCAGTCATTGGCCGTGAGGAAGAGATTAGAAGAGTCATCCGCATTCTTTCGAGAAGAACTAAGAACAACCCAGTGCTCATTGGCGAGCCTGGTGTTGGTAAGACGACAGTCGTCGAAGGTCTCGCGCAGCGAATCGTCAACGCAGATGTACCGGCGAATCTTGCAGCATGCAAGCTGCTTTCGCTCGATGTCGGTGCTCTTGTTGCTGGCAGCAAGTACCGCGGCGAGTTCGAAGAGCGGATGAAGGGCGTTCTGAAAGAGATCGAGGACTCCAAGGAGATGATCGTCCTCTTCGTTGATGAAATTCATCTGCTCATGGGCGCGGGTTCTTCTGGCGAGGGTGGTATGGATGCAGCGAACCTGCTCAAGCCCATGCTCGCTCGCGGTCAATTGCACTGTATCGGCGCAACGACACTCGGCGAGTACCGGAAGTACATTGAGAAGGATCAAGCCTTCGAACGTCGTTTCCAGCAAGTTCTCGTCAAGGAGCCTTCAGTACCGGAGACAATCTCTATCCTCCGTGGGCTGAAGGAGAAGTATGAAGTCCACCACGGCGTCACTATCTTGGACGGCGCTATCGTCTCTGCCGCTACTCTCGCGGCGCGCTACCTCACACAAAGGCGTCTTCCTGACTCGGCTGTCGACCTGATTGATGAAGCTGCTGCCGCAGTCCGTGTCACTCGGGAGTCACAGCCTGAGGCCCTCGACAACATGGAGCGGAAACTTCGTCAACTCGAAATTGAAATCCATGCACTCGACCGCGAAAAGGACGACGCTTCCAAAGAGCGTCTGAGGGCTGCCAAAGCTGAGAAGGCTAATGTCGAGGAAGAGCTGCGGCCTCTGCGTGAGAAGTACGAAAGCGAGAAGCTGCGCAGCAAGGAAATTCAAGATGCACGCATCAAGCGCGACCAACTTCTCGTCAAACTGCAAGAAGCTGAGCGTACGCGCGACAACCAGACCGCAGCCGACCTCAAATACTACGCTATTCCCGACATCGAGAGTCGCATCGAAGTCTTAGAGAAGGAGAAGCTGAAGGCCGATGCCGAGCAGGTCCGTTCAGGCAACGAGGGTCTCCTCGCTGACGCTGTTGGACCTGATCAGATCAACGAGATCGTTGCTCGCTGGACCGGTATCCCTGTCACCAGGCTCAGGACCACAGAGAAGGACAAGCTGCTGCAGATGGAGCGTCACCTTGGAGAGTTGGTGATTGGCCAGAAGGAGGCTGTCACTTCCGTATCCAACGCAATCCGGCTGCAGCGTTCCGGTCTTGCCAACCCCAACCAACCGCCGTCTTTCCTCTTCTGCGGTCCGTCGGGTACTGGTAAGACGCTTCTTACCAAGGCACTGGCCGAGTTCCTGTTCGATGATCCAAGGGCTATGATCAGATTTGACATGTCCGAGTATCAAGAGCGCCACTCACTGTCCCGGATGATCGGCGCACCACCCGGCTACGTTGGTCACGATGCCGGCGGACAACTGACCGAGGCTCTGCGCCGCCGCCCCTTCTCAATCCTCCTGTTCGATGAGGTGGAGAAGGCCGCGAAGGAAGTCCTCACCGTACTCCTCCAGCTCATGGACGATGGTCGCATCACCGACGGCCAAGGACGTGTCGTCGACGCCAAGAACTGCATCGTGGTCATGACCTCCAACCTGGGCGCCGAGTACCTCGCCCGGCCCAACGCACCCGACGGCAAGATCGACCCGACGACCTCAGAGCTGGTCATGACGGCTCTTCGCAACTACTTCCTGCCAGAGTTCCTGAACCGTATCAGCTCTATCGTCATCTTCAACCGCCTCACGAAGCGCGAGATCCGCAAGATCGTGGATGTTCGCCTCGACGAGATCCAGAAACGACTCGTGGCGAACGGGAGAAACGTACGCATTCAGTTGTCAGATGCAGTCAAAGATTATCTTGGCAGTGCGGGTTACTCGCCTGCGTACGGTGCAAGGCCGCTGGCAAGACTTATCGAGAAGGAGGTGTTGAACAGACTTGCGGTGCTCATTCTCAGGGGTGCGATTAGAGATGGTGAGACTGCGAAGGTTGTTCTTGAGGATGGACATATCATGGTGATGCCGAATCACACTGACAGCGATGGCGAGGATTCGGAGATGTGGGATGAGGAAGATGCAGTGGCGGAGTTGGATGGTGATGCTGGAGAAATGGATCTCTACGATGAGTGAAGGGGTGATAGAGGGTGAGGAGAGATGATGAACGATGATGCATAGTAAAGGCTAGGATACAATTGATGGGTTTGCATGGCGTTGGTGGGATACCATAAACGGAAAGGGATTGGATCGGATCTTAGCTAGCAATCATCTCAATGAATTATAGAGTGTAGTACATGCAATTGTGTCCATCATCGTAGTATTTGCCGTGACCTATACTGAGCCAATACATATCCGCAATTCAAGAAACTTGAATGATTCGATCGTGCCTTGGGAACAACTCTGCGTCAGCCACGTACGTACGTTACCGTCACCACATGTAAGACACAATCCACCTCAACACACAAGCTCAGAACATGCAAGAAACGCCACAAGCGGTCTATACCACGGGATATCTACAATCATCGAACCTCGTACAGGCATCTTCCCTCCACTCCCCTTCCACCCTGCCCATCACCCCTCAGTCAATCGCATCCCCTCTATGACACAGGCTGCTCAACCCGATCCGGCACGACGGGCTGCACATCGGTAACCGCCTTCAACAAGTCCTCAACCACCTTCTTGCCCGCCTTGTCCTTCAGCGCCTTGATCTCCTGCAGCTTCTCCTCGGTCTCTTTGTCCGCGTCCTCTTCTGCTTTCTTGTTGCCGGAGGTGTGCTGTTCCCGCGTCAGCTATGCTAATCCACATCCTAGTTTGAATATCCCGGGAGGGAGCTAGGAGGGTTGAAGGTGGGCGCGGCGACGTGGTATGGTACGTCACGGTGTGGGTGGTTGGGAAGGAGGGTGGTTAGGGACGGGCTGGATCCGATCGCACCTCAGTCTCGAACTTCTTGAACTCCTCCTCCTTCTGCTTCCTGTACTCCTCAATCTCCTTCTGGGCCTCGGATCGGGCGTCCTTGACGCGCTTGGTGCGGTCTGGTGGGTTCGCATCAGTATTGCCTTTATAACGTCATTGCTCGGTTTCCAGGTCGTCGCATACATTCTCTGGCTGTGGTTGCATGTCAGTCTATGAGTCTTGTCTTGGAAGGGCGACTGGATTGCGGTAATACCTTTCTGCACGATCTTCTGTGCCTCTCTCTCTGCCTATAGCGAAATGTGAGTTGGTGGGCTGGTTATCGGGGCTGTGGTGGGAGTGCCTACGTCAAGCAGCGTTTGGATACCGGCGGAGTTTTGCGCAGACTGTCAATACATTAGTTACATATCGCTTTGCTCCCTCGGCCTGTCAGGACTCACCATGATGTGGAATTGACACTTGCGCTGTAAAACAAATATACACTCAAGTCAAGCAGTCTGTCGACGTCGCTTGGTGATGTCGCCTGGGGTCGGGGCTGGCTTGTGAGGCATGCCAAGACCGGCCCGAGCTCCAGCGAGCATCTCCCAAAAGAAAGTCGGAGGTGCATGCGATAGTGATTACACTAGTGACCTTATACTTAGGGGAGTACGTCTTGAATATGTCGACGAAGGCAAAGATGACACTTGCCGGTACGGCGGCGGGTGCGCTGGGAATTATTGTGTTTGTGCATTACGCCCAGCAGGCTGAGAAGGCTGTACGTTTGCGTTGCCCTATCACCACCGTTGTCCATTCTATGATCATCTGTCATTTGGTGGCGGGGGGAAGTAAGACATTTTACTGACATAGGTATGGTAGGCCATGCACCAAGGCGTCATCCGCGACATGGAGCAGCAGCGATTGAAGAAGGAGAGACAGCTCGACTTCGAGATGCAGAGAGAGTTGGAAGAAGAGTACAGGAAGATCCAGACAGTGTCGGACGGAAAGAAATGAAGCAACTCATAAATTGGGACACGGTGCGAAGGTGTCAGGAAGATATGGGCCAGGCATATACGAGGACAGACCTGGCCTGGTGAACACTCCACTCAATCAACGGGCTGGCCGGCGACACCACACAGGAAAGACGACGCCAGGAGCGTCCGGAAAGCACGGAACCACGAGAAAGAGACTGTAGGATGATGGGTTGCTATAGCAGTGGGCCGACATGGTGTGTCGAGGCAGGCAAGACAGAAACGAGGCAAGTCGAGCAGCCAATGGACCTCACCAGAAGCTGTTGAAACACAGCAAACGACGGCCAAAAGTGGAGTGCGATTGGTGGTACACCAGAGAGCTGGCGATGGGCCGCTCCAGACCAATTAACATAGAATACAAGAACTGCGTTAGGATCGTTACAAGCTACAGTCTCTCCAGCTCATCGTCATCACGCATTCGGCATGCCTCGTCTTCCCAGTCCAACGTCTCCAGGCCTACTTATCCGCAGCGAACATCTTCAAGTCGTCCATCGAGACCTTATTCAAGGCCTTCTCATTCGTCGCGTTCAGGAAGATCCTACGCAATCATCAGTATCATCCCACCTCACGTCTCCCGGCCACTGCATAGAAACCACCGTCCCTTCCTCACAATCACAGAAGCACTCACTTGGGCACAATCTTATCCCCCTCCCTCCCCCTCGCATCAAACGCCTCCTTCCACCTGCTCGCACAGAGACACCACTTACAACCCCCCTTCAGCCCCACCTGTCTCAAATCGTTCCCTTGGTTGGCCGAGAAGGTCAGGAACTCCTCTGTCACTTCGGCTGCCACGCTGTGGTTGCCCATGTCGGAGGCGGGGACTTCGCAGTAGCCGTTGCGGAGGTAGCCCGTCATGGGGCTTGTGCTGTGGAGGGCGAGGGGCTTCTTGAAGACTAGGATGGGTATTAGCTTAGACGTTCTGAGGAAACCCCTTTGGGCGGATAAGGTACCATTGAGTGATTTAGACATTGTGGATAGGTGTTTGTGATTGTGGGTGGAGATTCGCAATCTGAAGCTGCTACGAGGGTTAAGGATGGTAACTTAGTAGTAAACAGAAGGTTAGCTTGTGAAGTGGAAGGGGCATTCAGCGAGACCGCAGACGAGTAGTGGAAAGTGCAATGGCGAGCTCGAAGGGGGAGCTATGACGGCGATTAGAGTTCAAGATCATGACGTTCTGTCGATCCGATTCTGGGGAAGCGGATGAGATCAGATCTGGATCGGCGACCCATTAACATGCAACATAAACATACAATGTAACCATTTTCGTGGGTCCTGAATGCTACCAGTCAAAGGCTCTATATTGTCTCCATCATGATGAACAAGGCATCTGTGGTGGATGAAGAGTTGGCTGTGATCCGCAGAGCTTCAGTTGGGTTATGTACACCATCTACTGTAGGTAGTAGAAGCTCAGACAGACACGCTCATAACGAATGTAGCGGTGAGAAAGTCATTCAATTGAAACAGTTGCATCAACATTAAGTAGCTCGACCGCTGAGAAGCGGGGCTCAAATACAGAGGTATCATGTCCATTTGCCCTTTAACCCAAACCCAACAAGGCCCCTTTATGAAAGAGGTTCCCCCAAAGAACGCCAGCGCTATCCAGCTTAGCCTTAACCTGCCGGAGCCCAGATAGTAAACAAACGAGATATCTAGTAGATTGATCATAGCCTCTTTCCTGGGACTAGGATGAAGAGACAACACAACGCCGCGTCGATGACGACGATCCAGAACAGACACATAAGAGCGCGTTTGTTGAGTAGCTTGCGAACGTGCGGTTCGCGGATTTTGAGAAATGACATGAGAGTGTACTCGCTGTAGCCGGCGAAAGCGATGATCGGGTCGAGCATGTATTGGTGCGAGGCGAGGAAGTAAACGCCAACCGTGAAGGGTAGGATTAACTGTGAACATAAGCAGGTGGTCTCTTTGGATAACCACGAAAGAGCACAACGACTTACCCAGCATCTCGTCTGGCGCGAGTAGTTCAAGAATATAAGTACGAATGCCGTCCAAAAGGCACCAAACATAGACACCAGTCCGATAATCAGCCTCAACATCATGCTTGGCTGCACGATGTTACCGAGAGCCTTCTGCTTGAGGAATCCAGGGAATGCATCTCTCTCCATAGCCTGGAAAACGTAGTCCTTGGCGGCGTCGAACACTTCTGGGTCGTCGCGTCCCTCCTGTTCAATGGCTTGTGTCACGCTCTCCAAGATGCCAACTGGTAGGATGATCTCGCGCTCGCTTCCCTGTAACAAGTAGGTGTAAAGGATCTTCTCCGCTGAGGCACGGATGTCAGCTCTCGCGACAGTGTTGTAGGGTGAGCCACTGCTGATCGCAGCCGGGCTGTTACTTTGGCTCGTCATGAAGCTGGGACGTGGTGGCTGTTCGCTACCGGGTGTGTTGTCTTGACTGGCCTGACTGTTCGACGGGCTGTGCTTGCTGCCATTGTCGGAGCGGAGGAAGGCTGAGAGGCGCTGATCGGAGGTACTCTTGCGTTCATGACCGTAGTTGGAAGGGCCAGCCGGTTCGTCGGCCAAGTCTCCGAGGTACGCGCTAGAGCGCTTGGAGCCAGACTTTTCGAGATCGGGAGTTGGGATGAGAGCGGAAGAGCGGAGACCGCGCACATAGTGCCGGCAGAGGGACATGTGTTGAGATACATCGAGCCTTTCCGAAGGTGTTAGTGAGGGGACGGCTGGAGGACGCATAGTACACGCACCAGAAGTCAAGATAGTCGACCGCGCGTTGAGTGTCGCGCATGTAGATGTAGAAGGAGAACAGATCCACGGGCGCTTTCGTGCGACGGCTCAGCACCTCCCAAAGATTGGGCAGATGGGTACGCGGCGCCTCTGGTGTTGTTGGCCGGCTCATGGTGAGAGATGGCTGTCGGTGTATCAATTGAGATGATGAGGATTAACGATGTCGTGATATGATATGGAATATCGTAGGACCAGAGAGAGTTCTGGTTATGCCATGCAAGGGGGTCAGGACATGGACGTTGCGCAACTTGGGAGCGAAAGTTGGTCGTCGGCGTCGTGCAACACTCGACTCGTTCCAGAGATGCACCCCTGCAACCACTAGCGCGAAGCGCAAAGACCAATCATTCATTTCACCTCCACATCTTGGCAGTGAACATGTCATATTGCAGGTCAAACATGGAGATTCACGAGATTCAGAATGAAATGTCTACGACACCGCTACATTCTGGTATAGATATACTGGTATACATACTATACGGCGCGTTGAGCTCGCTTCAATAGCAGCCAGGTAATCTAGATCGGAAGCAGCTCCTCACACATTTTGCATCTTACCTACCTACTCATCCGTCGTAGAGCACGCATACGGGCATGTGTGCAGTAACGGCCAATTGCCTGAGAATGGGTGCAAGCGCCGTTCGCCGACAGGAGTACGATGCGGGACGGGAAGGGCGGCAAGAAAATGTACAGACGGAGACCACAGATGGAGTGGTTCTTTGTTTCGAGACTCTCGAGAACAGGTGAGCGCGGCCCCAGCAATGGCTTCGGTTCGGAGCCGACCGAAAACGGCCACCCTCTCCGCGCCGGTCGTCGCCCCGTCCCTACCAACCAAACTCCCATTCTGCATCTCTGATCGTAACGGAGCTGATAAGCTTCCAACCATATATATACTCTTGATAGCCGATCCAAAGATAAATCTACAAAGCAAACAGATCTCATCTACATTTCCCTACAATTAAAGAGCAGCTATTCAGCAATTGTCGTCAGCATACAGCTATTCCCTCCCCGCGTTACAATGTCTCAACTCAGCTATGCTCGCTATGGCAAGGACAATGTCCGCCTCTACAAGGTCCAGAGAGAGGCCAATGGTGTGCAACATGTGACTGAAATGACCGTCTGCACGCTCCTCGAGGGTGACATTGAGACTTCGTATGTGTTATCTATACGATATGACCATCCAGAAAATAGTTACTGATATTCCACCAGCTACACGGAAGCCGATAACTCTGTCGTCGTTGCCACCGATACCCAGAAGCAGACTATCTACATTCTGGCAAAGCAAAACCCAATCACCCCACCTGAGCTCTTTGCATCTATCCTGGGCGAGCACTTCGTGACCACCTACAAGCACATCCACGCAGCTCACGTTAAGATCATCGTGCACAGGTGGACACGCATGGAGGTGGATGGCAAGCCACACCCGCACTCCTTCATGCGCGATGGCGTCGAGACTCGCGTCGTGGAAGCTGTAGCCAGGGAAGGCCAAGGCATCTCCATCAAGTCAGCTATCAAGGGTCTACTGGTCCTGAAGAGCACAGGAAGCGCATTCTATGGCTTCCACAGGGACGAGTTTACCAGATTGCCAGAAACTTGGGATCGTATTCTCAGCACCGAAGTCGAAGCTGGATGGGAATGGAAGACCTTCTCTGGCCTTCAGCAGGTTAAGAGTGAAGTGCCAAAGTTCGACAAGGCTTGGGAGGATGCACGCAAGATCACATTGGAGACTTTCGCCAAAGAGGAGAGTCCCAGTGTCCAGAACACCATGTACAAGATGTCTGAGCAGATCCTGGCTGCCGCGCCAGACGTCGAGGCTGTGAGCTACTCCCTGCCTAACAAGCATTACTTCGAGATTGGTAAGTTCTGGCCAGATTGTTGTTTTACGAACCTCGCTAACTCGGTTGTCCAGACTTGAGCTGGTACAAGGGTCTCAAAAACACCGGAAAGGATGCTGAGGTCTACGCGCCTCAGTCTGACCCTAACGGTCTTATTCAGTGCACCGTGACAAGGAAGGGGGGCAAGGCGAAGCTCTGAAGAATCGCCGTCTTCGCTAGACCTGGATTTGCTTATATGATAGACTTTTCATACGCTGGTTGACGTTCTGAGCGTTAAGTACACGATATTTACAGATCAAAATTGATACCCACTTGCCAACACCATGAAATGCTTCTTTCATTCCCTAACGCCTGCCAATGATAATCGAACACTATTGCTGTGCCTTTGCGGCTTCTGTGAATGTAGCCTTGACCTCCGGCAGCTCTGCTATCCGTGTTTGATTGCCGACCTTGAGAATATTCTGCTTATATGGATGCGCCAGGCCCTCAAATACTGCAGATATGTCAGCACCACCACTGTGACAGCCCAGCCTCTTTCAAAAGACTTACCTTTTAACCTTGCCATCCGGTCGTCTCTTAACCTGTTCTTTGGCAGCATACCCCTAACCGCCTTCTTCAAAACCTCTCCACCTCCCCACTTGGCGAACATCTTGTCCATTGTGATCTCCTTCAGACTACCTGGGCGGGTGTTGTGTCTGTAGTACTTCTTCTGGAACCGCTTCTTTCCCGTCGTGTGTAGATCATGGCATCCAACTGCTACTACGTAGTCTCCGCAGTCTGTTGAAGGGTCGAAGATCGGCTTGTGCTTGCCCATGAGAGTGATGGCGATTTGAGAGGCGATGCGACCAAGAGCGCGGTGATCAGAGCCGACATCGATGAGGTGCCAGGCGCGGCTGTATGCGAGGCGGGTCTGCGATCATTCAGCAATGTCGTCTTTTCCATCCCTACTTTACTATTGCTGACCTTTCCCACGGTTTGCGACATCTTGACTGTGATTGAAGGCCCGTTCGGGCTCTCTGTGCGGCTTCAGATCAAGATTCCGAGGAGGGTTTGCGGTATGCACAAGCGTTGATTTAAGTCGCTGTTAATGTCGGGCGCTGTAATATCTAGTCTGTAAGAGATCTAGCCAAACAGCACCCTTCTCTCAGCTTAACGGAGATGGATGCGGATAATTGCCTGCCAAGACACGAGATGCGGGAGCTGCCGAGGCCGGAGCTGCTTTGAAATGCGACTGGGCGACCATCTACTACAACTCCGAGAACACGAGATAATCATGTTCGACTTTCAGTACACGCTCCCAATTTACATTTCCAACTTGCAACATACACTTCCCCCTCTGCTACCACCATGATTCCTCCATTTGAGACAACCTTCGCCGTACCTTTAAGTTGCGAAGGCTGCATCAAGGACGTTTCAACTTCACTATATAAGCTTGAGGGTACGCCTATTCGTACTTGAGACCTCAAGATCTTATGCCAATTGATGATAGGAATCCACAATGTACAAGCAAACCTCCAGGACCAGCTCATCTCCGTAGAAGGCACCGCAGCACCTTCAAAGATCGTCGCCGCGATACAAGACACCGGAAGAGATGCAGTCTTAAGGGGAACTGGCAAGGCCGAGAGTATGCCCTCTGGAAACACCCATAATCCATCGCTCTCTGACTTACAGAGTAAACAGGCGCCGCAGTCTGCATCCTCGAAACTCACTCCACATCTGTTCCCGACCCCGTACGAGGCCTAATCCGCATGGTCCAAGTAGCTCCCAACCTTACCTTAATCGATCTGACAATCCGCGGCCTTGCGCCAGGCACATATCACGCCACTGTACGAGAATCCGGCGACATTTCATCTGGGGCTGAATCTGTGGGTGGTATCTGGGATATGGTTCGCGCGAAGAAGGAAGGCAGCCCGTCTTCTGCGAGGGGTGTCTTTGGCACGGTGACTGTAGGGAAGGACGGCCTGGGTAGTGTTTTCTTGGACAAGCCGATCCAGATCTGGGAGATGATTGGACGGAGTATCGTCGTTGCGAGGGAACAGGATGGGAAGTACTCCAAGGAGGACCCGGATACGCTCGTCGGTGTTATCGCCAGAAGTGCTGGAGTCTGGTCCAACGACAAGACCATATGCTCATGCAGGATCGTCTACTTCCAGTCCCATTACGCGCGACGTACTAACATTTTTACAGTGGCAAGACCGTTTGGGAAGAAAGAAAAGAGCAGGTTGGGAGGGGTATGTTGTGAAGAGCTGAACCGTTCGCATCTTGGGCTATACACATACAATTCTCACATCATCACCAGCCCGTCAGTCCTCCTGATCTCCGCTCAGCCACATTCACACTTCACCCCGTGCCACCGCAGTGCGTTCCAGCTGTTTAACAAATCAGAACCGCCAGAACCGTCAAGTTCAGCTTCGATAGTCCGCTAGCTAAGGTTGCCTGCCCCGAAAAGAAAGCTTCCCAAATGCTCCCGGTTCGAATCCCAGACGAGTCGTTCTATAAACATGGAGTTTAGCGACTTTGTCGACCAGATAGGCACGGTGCTCCTGGAATCTGATCACGGCGATCAGTAGACCACAGAAAGATGCCAGTCATGGTGACCGGCGGCCGAACTTTTTGCACTCCTTTTGCTCCTCTTTTGCCTCTGACTATACACATGGTGAGGCGCGTCAAGGCACTGTCTTATTGCAAAATGTGATTCTGAAGCTGGACTAAGTATTTTCTGCCAGCCGCATGCCGCAACCCATTCCAACCACCCAGCCGGCCTGTTCAGACCTGTCAGTGAGTTGAGATGGAGGAGATGCGGTCTCATGCCATTATTGCCAAATAGAAAAAGGGGGATCCATTAAAGCAAAGCGGGTGAAAAAAAGACATGTCGCCGCGGACATACTCCTAACCCCAGTGGATGAAGACATCCAACCCATCATAATTAAACTGCAAGATTGGCTGTTCTACTAAACAACCAAGGATCTCACCATTGCGAGTCTGAGGAAGAGTCCAAGACATGCCGTCTTTCAAGAACTTCCTCTACACGCAGCTCATTGCTAAGATACCCATGCCGACCTCCTCCTTCGCCCCCAAAACCGTCATCATCACAGGCTCCAATACCGATCTGGGAAAAGAAGCAGCTCGGCATGTTGCCCGTCTCGGTGCAAGCAACCTGATCATTGCCTGCCGAAACATCTCCAAAGGCAACAACGCCAGACTTGAGATCGACTCGTCAGTGAAATGCAGACCAGACGTTATTGAAGTCTGGAACTCGACATTGAGTCTCCTTCTTCTGTCCAGAAGTTTGTTGAGCGTGCACGTCTTTTGCCTCGATTGGATGTATTGATCAGCAATGCCGGGATCATGACAATGAAACACCAGGTCGCTTATGGGACAGAACGGATCCTCGCTGTGAACGACATTGGCACGTTCTTGCTGGCTTTGCAGCTTATCCCGAAGTTGAAGGAAACTGCAAAGGAATATAGGGTGATATCACACCTTACCTTCACGAGCTCAGCCTTGTATGACGCTGCAAAGTTTCCTGAACAATATGGAGACAATATCTTCGACTGGTACGGCGATGAGAGCCATTCAAAGCCGATGAACCAGTAAAGTCCCCCTGCGGTGCCTTTAGTGGGCCTGACTAGCCTTTTGGTTCTAGATACAATCTTTCCAAGCTGTTACTCATATTCTGTATTGTCAAGCTAGCTTCCATGGTCAACTCTGACAGCGCCAACACTATCGTGGTCAACTCGCTTGATCCATGTTTCTGCAAGACTGGGCTGCCCGGCGAGCTCCACGGTGCATCGAAAGTTTTCGGGAGAGTCTTCGAGGCTCTGTTTGCTCGAACAGCAGAAGAAGGTTCCAGATTAGTAGTTATAGCGGCTTCTGCAGGAGGAGAGACCCATGGCAAGTATATGCAAGAATATGCGCCATTCGTTACAGATCGTTGTGCCATCGAAAAGGGCAACACACGCTGTCTGGGAGCAGCTGGGTCAAAAATTAGAACAACTGCAGCCGGGTATCCTGCAAAACGTCAATGGCCTCTGATGCACAGCGAGCCTATGGAGCGAGGCCGTACTAGGGACGGACCAGGTACTACTGTGTATAATAGTATCCTCGCTGTTTAGAGCATAGAGGATTATCAGCCATCTATCTGCCCGTATGCTTACTTATCTATCAAGTCGTCTGCAAAGTCTGCAAACCCGCCGAATTGATGCACGCTGCTCGTTCGGAGAATCTTTCGACTCTTGAATCCTGTACATGTAACGGGCAGATATCGCGCCACCTCCACACGACCCGAGTCACGACTCATGGCAGCACCGGTCGGAATCGGAAGAAGCGGTTGCGTCTGGCCAACAGTATCAGCTCTGATCGGATGCCTACTGCATAGCGTCACGATATATCCGGCCGAGCTCTCATAAGCAAACCGCAGGGTGTAGCGAAGCTCATCCCGACAGGAGGAGAGACGGCACGGCAGTCCTTCCTCTTCACCCTCTTGCTAGATGTCTGCAATAGGTAAGCAAGCACCGGACCCTGCATCGCAGCGCGAGCGCCACACGGCCCCAGCTCCTGAGGAGCGCATATACACGCTGATTGGGCCGGAGGGGCCCAGATAGCATTGGTTGAGGCCTCTTGCTGCATCGCTGGGGTGACATGTTCGTGTATGGGCTCGCTTAAGGTATTTAGCGGATGGGTGGCCAGGGTGGCACAGGTCTACGGTTCGTCAAGCAGCGGACGGACAGGAGGGCTGCGATCCAAGCTCGAGCGCCGCAATTGCGAATGACTGGCATAAGGCTATCTGATCCTTCCCGCTCGTGCTGGTGTATGCTGATCCCTGTGCTTTTGAGCCGACTAGCAGTATGAAGAGTGAAGACAGTACACAAGGCGAGCCTTGTTGTACCCTCTAGAAGAGTCACGTCCATGACGATGCGGCTACAGCTCGATCTCGATATCACTGCCTCATATGCCTCATATGACTGTACCGAGCACTCCATCTCCGTTCAGAGGAACCCCACATACGCACGCAATTATCTCCAACCACTCGCAGGTCCCAAGCTGCCCCTCTCCATGCCGTCTCCGGTAGCGCCATGCACGAGATTTAGAGGCGTCGAGATGGCCGCAAGCCACCTCAGCGCTCCACTCCCACTAGCAAGCCAAGCCCGCTGCGAACTTGGATCGCCTCCAGGCCTTGCGCACACTGACTGCATGAACGGAGTGGACGACTCGCGTAGTGCCGCTTGATGGCTACGGCAATCGATAGTGAGGCTCCAACCACCTCCGATGCGCCTAAGCGGTTACACGAGTACGATCTGGTTGCGAACTCTCAAGGTATACAGAGATGTGAGGAATGTATCATGCTGGCGTCGAGATAGTGCCGTTCCACGAGACCGGTGCCACGTGATGTCGTGCAGAAGAACAGCACACGCAGGTACCCAGAGGTTGTGACACTCGAGACGTGTGTCTGTGTGATCACACGCACAGGCAAGCACGTGGGACACGGTAAGGTACCATACAAGACGCAGATCTCCTCGATACGAAAGTGTTCAAAAGGTACAATACAGTCTGACGCTATCTTCGAAAGCTCCAAGCTCAAGAGTAAGTAAACGCATGGATGCAAAGCAATGATGCCAAACGCAACGAAGAACTGGAATTGTGCAGAATGCCTCCCCAACTTTTGCTATGGGTGGTCTGAGACCGCCACCGCGCCGGGCCCAGAAGGGTGAAAGGTGTACTTTTGCAAGCATAGGTAATACTTTTGGGCAATGAAGCCTTTCCGGTTGGTGGATAAAATGGTTGTTGCCTCCCTCTCATCTATTTTCTATGGTGAGAGTTGATGCAAGAAGCGAAATAGTAGCAACCCCAGGGTATCAAATGCTGAATTGTAGAATGCGAATCGTTAATGGTCGTAAGGAGTGGCATGTAGTGAATCATCGTCGTCGTAATCGCTGCTGCTGCGGTAAGGAGGGAGACGTTGGATCGGGAGTAGGGTCTCTTCGGATCCGGACGCTTCATGAGGTCGTTCTCTGATGGTATCAGAGCGGTATGGTGGCAATGCAATCATTCTGTAGCGGTCGTCGGTGTCTGCGCCATCGCGACTGCCCCAAGCGGTCTGCGGAGACATGGTTAGAAACGCCATATGATAAATGAGGGGGTTGAGCTTACCTCGCTCAAGGTGAGCAACCCGCAAAGCTTCAGGATGCCATGCACGTAACCAAACATAATGGATACAGGTAATAGCACGATATCAGCTGGATATCGAATAAAGTGGCCTATCAGCTTCACGGTCTTTGCGAACACGAAGATCCAGATCGCCACAGCAAGAAGCACCAGCCTTCGTGACTCCGCTGGCCAATCTTCCGCGGCCTTGTAGAACAGGAAGTACAAGAGGGGATCTATGAAAGCCCAAGCCGTCAGAGTAGTCTGTAGGACCGCGTATGTCGTCCATGGCTGGGTCCTGCCATGAATCAGCCCCTGCAATTAAAATTTCACTGTTGGAGTACTCACCACCAGTAGTGTCTCTCCACAAACATGCTCGTAAGGTTGCTGCGCCAGTTGCTGCGGATCCAGCGCAGACACTGCTTAAGATACTTGGGACTATCCTCAAGCGTAGTCTGCACCTCCGCCGCTTTGTGATACTGCATCGCAATCTTATATCCATGACTGTACATCCACCTCGTGATGAAGTTGTCGTCGTCGGCGTTCAGCTGGAAGGTCCTCCAGGTCTCATGGGTGAAGCCGTAAGCAAACGCCTCATCCTGGAGAATGTTGGTGCGATAGGCCACAGTCCTTCCAGATAGACATGGAAGGCCGCCATCAATATGCAGACAGGCTGAGCAGTCGAAGTTGCGCCTCTCGAGATACAAAGACCCAAGGAAGCTCCAGACGGTCAGCTTCTCGGGCCGCTTCAAGCGCTGAGATGTGCCCACGCCACCCATTTTCGGATCCTCGAATGGCGCCAACATCCACGGGAGAAGAGTGCGTGGCCAGATAACGTCATCATCTGCCAAGATAGTAATCTTTGTCTGGACCTGAGGTATAGCCTCGCACATCTGACTTCGTTTATTCGCCTTGGCAATGCTCAGTACTCGGATCTTCTTGGCATTGATCGCAGCTGCCATTTGCATAGCCCGCTTGATGTTTGCATCAATCGTGACTATGATGATCTCGAACGGTTGAGTAGCGAGGCACCCCTCGATTGTCCGCCGGAGCTCATCTCCATCACTGTCAATGGTTGGGATGATGACAGTGACATCCTGTGATGTGTATGTAGGGTTTTCGGGCGGTGGTATAGGTTTGAACGTCCAGTTAGAAATTAGGTTAACAACGAGGCGGAGATAGCGAAACAAACTGGAGAGTGTGGTCAGCTCACGTGTTCCGAATAACGGGCCTGGTGCGGCATTGTTTCAATGCGGGGAATTGTGTAGACTTACAAAAGCGAAATGGCAGACAACCCCCAATAAGCTATGCTCATGATGCAAAACGAAAGTGAGAGCACTGTCTTTGGCGAGTGCAGCCCGACGGAAGAGAGCAGAGGAAAGCTATGACAAGAGGGCCGAGTATCAGATATAAATGCAAGCCACAATTGCGTCCTCGGCTGTCACGCAGTATGTTACTTGGCCATTACTGTTGCCATCAGGCTCTAAACGCCTTCGCGTCTTCGGTAGCGCAGTCGAATTAGAAAGTAATGAGGAGCCAGCGTAAAAGGTTGGCCTGCTCCTACATGAAGCCTGCATGCATGTGGTCGAGCTAACGGCCATCCCACCAACCCACAGCGGGGTCAGGGAACGCGCAGCATTGGCCATCCAACGCCATCTTAGCAGCCGCCGCAGCGCCCAGTGTACGTACCGGTCCGCGCTTCAGCTCAGGCTTGCCTTTTCGAGATGAGGAGGGGTTTGCGCTGCGCTAGTTTGGTGAGGGTCCAATGTCCGAGCATCGCAGGTTGTCTGATGGTGACCCTCTACGCGCCTTCATCACTACATTGCCGGGTCATACTGAAGCAACGGAGGTGTCGAGCTCGAGCAGAACATGCATACAGCTCCACTGCCGTATTCCAGCCATCCGGCCTCCACATTGTCGATGTCCGATTGCTGCTGCAGCCTCACTGGTGCAATTGCCTCTGCTCCCAGCTAATAGAAGTGTGCTTTAGCGCAAGCGTCGCCAGAGCTGGCTGCGCATGACGAATAGCCGAAGATCTGGCAATATTAGCTTCAAGTGGCCAGGGCGGGTAGCATAATGGGCTTGCCTTGTATCCGAGACATGATAGCTATCTCCATACCAATCTTTGCAAGTCGTCGACACCGACATGGGGGAGTGCGGCAGATGGACGGATGCTCCTGTAGCAGCACAGCAGAGTGAAAGTTTGATCTTCTTTATTGCACGACCAAGGAATGCCTTGTGCATTTGTTGTTTGCACACGAGTTATCCGAAGCGAATGCGGGCGCTGGCTCTGCCGCCGCACACCCTAGTGGATCATGATAGGCAGACAGGGAGGCTTGCGCATGGGCGATGCAGGTCAGCGTTAAGCCAGGTGGAACACATGCGCTTGTGCTCCATAGTAATGCTCGATAACGGTATTTCATTTGTAGTCTCGGCCTTCTGCTAAGGATGGTGTGGAGACCGAGACCCTTAGGTATTGTCTTCAAGCGTGTCACGAGCGCGTCTCAAAAGCACACCACTTTCGTTTTGCCGCCGCGTACATGGCTCATTTGACCGGTGGAGGCGTAAGATCGTGTGTGTCTACCCATCCCTCCATCATTCGGAGTACGGTCCAAGTAATCTGGGGTTGGATATGTGGCTTCGGTGATCATCATCTATAGTGTACGGGTGGAAGTGGTATCCGTCCGTTCCGCAATGCCTTTCTCATGCGAGGCAAGAATAGGTTGTCTGCAACTTGCTGGCAGTCCATGTGGCTGCAATATGCAGCTGCAGATTGACGACATTACTACCTAGGTACTTCGCTGCGCTAAAGCTGTCAAGCTATGCTCACGTGTAGTCATATATGCGATTTACCCGTGAGATGTGTGCTGTGATTGCCCTCGGACCGTACGTTCGATCTTGATAGTCGAGCCGGCTCTAGGACATCACCCTGAAGAAGAGGGGATGATGAAGGCTCGCATGCTTTATCGAATATCCACGGTGGTGTAAGCTTGGCGTGTACCATAACAACCGGTATAGCCAGGCCAGGATAGACATTCATGATTGTTCCAGGTGAAACCTACGTGTATGAAACATATCCCTGTTCGAGGTTCTGCGCTTGAGAAATTGGTGTGCGTTGGGAAAGAAGAGTTGTCGAGAGCCGACTTTCAAGACCCGTCTTCTGAGCTCTCTGTAGAAAGGAAGCAGTACAAGAGTTGCTAGATGGCAGACTTGGTCACCAGAGCTGACTACAACTTGGACGGTGCTGCGCTCTCTTTCAGTGTAGCCTTTCGACCATTAGTACGATGCATCCGACGTGCGAGGGCATCCGAGTGCGGCGGGACAGACTTCTGGTCGAAGCATGTACGATATAGGTAAAGCTGGACGGCAGAGAGCTGCTTAAACGATCACTTCCTCAGAGGCGCTCAAAACCAAAGCATCATTGCTATATGAGCAGTCAAATGCTCCAAGCGACGCTAAGAAGGGTAATGTTTACGGCATGATGAGCGTATATTGTGTGTGATCACCCGCATATGAAGTTGATCATACATGCCAGTATTGCAAGGAAATGATGCCGCTCGGATACCGCGGATGTAGAGAAGGAAGATGTGAAGAATGTGACAAAAGAGAAGGACGAAGCTATGCATATGTACGTAGAGTGGCGGGCACATGCCATAATTGATCGTAAAGGGTACCCAGATAAGATTGACGAAGACCAGTCAATTAGCCTCGTCTATGGAAGGCTCATCCTCAGCAAAGTGTTAGAGATCTGTAAGAGAAGGCGGCGCCAGTGGCTCCACAGGCATCGTGCGAGCAGTCGCGGCAATGGCTTCCGTATGTTGAGCACAGCTTCTAGACGTGGTGTATCGAGGAGCGGTGATTAACCCTAGATGGAGGTCCATGTCTGTATCTGAGCCAACATGTTGCCTTACACAAGACGTCATGGCCCCATGAGAGATAGAAATCACTTCCCATGGATAACGGTAATTGTGTTTCGAGATCTTGTGCATGTATGCGTATATGGGAGGAAGTGTTCGGCAAAGGCGAAAGCGTCTCCGGGTGAGGTAGGAATTAGATCGTAAGCACGGGCCACCTCAATTCTTGAGACTTCTCATGAGCAGCTCCTTGAGCACCACCAGTCACCCCAGCCATTGACCTCCAACTCGGCCTCTCTACCTCACCTGCCCGCCATGTCTCTCTCCGCTTCCCGTGTTCTTGTGCGCAGGCCGCAATTTGCCCTCCGCAGGGTCAACATCCGCAACCAGTCCACTACCTCCAAGGCCACCGATGCCGCATCCAACACTGCCTCCAAGGCTAAGGAGAGCGCATCTAACGCAACCTCCAAGGCCTCCGAGGGTCTTTCCCGTGTCCAGTCTTCCGCTACCTCGGGTGTGAGCAAGGCTGCCAGCGCTGCGGGCAACGCTCTCAACAGCATTGGTGGAAGGACCGGCAGATTGATCAGCTTCGCGCAATGTACGTGATTATCCCATAAAAGCATACAAGGAAGGCATTCAGGAGGGGCGGGATATGGCATACGGAATAAGAGGGCACGGAAAATAGTTGCGCGATGATACGGATCCGATGGCTGGCTGGTTATTTGTGTTACTTCTCGCACATCGAGGATCGGAACAACGACCTGCTAGCTTTCATCTACCGCCTGTCCGCCGACACTGTCGCACTGAAGATGAGAATGAAGAAGGGGAACCACGCTAACGATATAACTCCTAGCTCTTGTGCCACCAACCGTCTACTACTCCAGAGTTGCCCTTGAGCTCGGCAAGCTGATTGCCAATGGCCGGAAGATGAGCCCACCGTAAGTTCAAGACGATCTTCACATCGCGGCAAAAGGTTAGCTGACAAGTATCAGATCTATCCAGACCTTCCAGAACTACGCACAGCCTCTCCTGAACGCCTTCAAGAACCCAAGCACCCTCATGAACAGCCCAACCCAGATGCTCAGCCAAATGCGCAGCTGGAACCGCCAACAGTACGCTGCCGCCGGTGTCGTTGCTGCTGAGACTATCGGTTTCTTTACCGTCGGCCAGATGATTGGAAGGTTCAAGGTTGTTGGTTACCACGGCGAGAGCGCCCACCACTAAGCGAAGAGAAGAACTGGGTGGGCAAAATGACAATGAGGACTACGTCTTTTCAGTAAGCAGGAAGGACGTCCATTTCCTGAGTTGGATGGGCTACAATGACCGCGATGGCTATGCAGCTCGGGTCTGCTGGGATGGTCTACCTGACCGGGCCACGAATCAGCCGGTCCGTAATACTGCACATATGCGCTTTCTCATTAGACTTCAGATAGGCGTGTACAACATATTTTTCCTTTACTTGTGCCTTACCATTACTATGCTGGAATGCTACACGTGACGCTAGAGTGATTGCCATGTTCAGACGCCAAGACCCTGCAATTCCGACTCCAGAAATTCCCATCTGCGGCGAAAGCTACACCTCCGAAAATTTGGAAACTATTTCGGACCAAATGGATCCGCTCGCGCTGTTGACTCGGTCAACGAGGATAAAGAAGGGGTCTCATAACCAGGCCCAAAGTGCACGCCCATCGGCCGGTCAGCCTGCAAATCCCCAGCTTTTTCCAGACACTTCGGGCCCAAGTCGTAAGCGCAAGAGAGGCGCAAATGTTCCAGCTGCGCAAGATGTCGCAAGCCTAGATTTCTTCGGCGGGCAAAACCTGGAAGATGGTACATCCAAGGCGCAAAGAGAAGGATCTATCAGCGAAGATGAAGAGGATGTTGGAAGGAGCAATGATGGAGAAGCGCAGATTAAAGATGAGGAAGAAGCGGAGATAAATGAGGAAGAGAGCAAGCAAATACTGCGCCAACACAAAATCAAGGTTACTCTGCTGGAGGGAGGTGCTCAGGATGATCAACAATCAGAGGATGAGAAAAGATCAAAGAAGAAGAAAAAGAAGTCTAAGAAGGAAGAGAAGCCCAGATCTGCGAAGTCGAAGCCATCTCTGTATCCAAACCCTGTCACTTCCTTCGGGACCCTTCGGTCTCGCTACGGTATCTCCAGAGCACTTGCGGAGAACATACACAACCAAGGATATACTGTACCCACTGAAGTTCAGCTTGGAAGTCTACCACTATTGCTGGGTTCTCCGACGGACGCTCTGGGTCCTCATGCCCTTGGACAAAACGGAGCCGAGAAGGAGGCTTCACAAAATTCTGTTACGAGCTTGGATCTCTTAACAGTTGCTCCTACTGGCAGCGGAAAGACTTTGGCTTTCATGATCCCATTGATTCACGTGCTCCAGCAGTTACGGAGGCAGGAAAACCAAGATGTGGATGTTGCTTCTAAGAAGCGCACACATTCCGGACCCAAAGCGATTGTGCTCGCACCTACCAAGGAGTTGGCTTCGCAAATTGCGAATGAGGGTAGAAAGCTTGCGCTCAACACAGGTATCAAGATCACCTACGTAAAGAAAGGCATGCATCTTCAGCAGAGCGACGAACCACAAGAAGAGGACGAAAACGGTGTCCCACCAGTGAAGGCGGACATTCTTGTCTCCACGCCACTATCTCTCCTCCATGCGGTAGGCGACGAGCCCAAAGACTGCGCCGCACTCGCCCACATCCGCTTCATGGTCCTCGACGAAGCCGATGTCCTCCTCGACCCCCTTTTCCGCACCCAGACCCTCACCCTCTGGAACTCCCTCACGTCCCCCTCTCTTCGCGTCTCGCTCTGGTCCGCAACAATGGGTTCAAACATTGAGCAACTTGCCAAAGAGACCCTCGCCACACGCCGAAGCGCGCTTTCTCTTCCTCCAAGCCCCTTAGTCCGCCTCGTCGTCGGCCTAAAGGACTCGGCTGTCCCGAACATCGATCACCAACTCATCTACGCCGCAACCGAGCAAGGCAAACTCATGGGGCTGCGCCAGATCCTCCATCCGACGGGCATCGCCACCTCTAGCTCCCCAGTGCTCCGTCCTCCATTCCTCGTCTTCACGCAAACTATCGAGCGCGCGGTGGCGCTGCATAGCGAACTCCTCTACGATATTCCCCCCGAAGCCGGTGGTATCAGCCGCGTCGCAGTCCTGCATTCAGGTCTCTCGGACACGGCGAGAGATAGCGTTATGACGCGGTTGCGCAAGGCGGAGGTCTGGGTGCTGATCACCACGGACTTGTTATCGCGGGGTGTGGATTTCAGGGGTATCAATGGCGTGGTCAACTACGATGTGCCAAACAGCGCGGCGGCGTATGTGCACCGTGTTGGCCGCACGGGAAGAGCGGGACGTAAGGGTGGCGTTGCAGTAACGTTGTACACGAAGGAGGATGTGCCGTATATCAAGAATGTGGCTAATATCATTGCTGCGAGTCAGAAGTTGAGAGAGAAGGACGCTGGTGGTCAGGTGGAAGGGGAGCGAAAGGGAGGCGTGCAGCAATGGTTGTTGGACGCGTTGCCCACGCCGAGTAAGAAGGACAAGCAGATATTGAAGAAGAGGGGCGTGGAGGTGAGGAGGAGTCAGGGTGGAAAGGATGAGAAGGGAGCTACGAAGGCGAGGATCAGTACTAAGGCGGGCTTTGTGAGGCGCGTGGAGAATAATCGGAGGCAGGCTATTGCTGCCAGTCGTGAGAGGAAGGAGGGAGGTGGGGAGGAGAGTGGGGATGATTTTGGTGGGTTCGATGACTAGATTCAAACACGTTAGTGTGCCATGGGCCACGTGGTTGTCTCTGCACCGGGTTCTATTCCAATACCTGTATACATGTAGTCCATACTCCTGACGATAGGAGGTTATTCAGGAAAGCCCTTATGCACCTGGATCCTGGGACCTGAAGCTCTTCTTAGACGACCAAATACTCAGCATTGACCAGCGCTGACACACTTTGACCGTCTTATCATCTGACGGGAATACCGAATTTCAATGGCATTCATTAGCCTACTCATAACGTCATTGCTATCGGGAGAGCGAAGCTGCGAAAGTAGGTATGTGGTAACTATTACACCAGACGACGTATGTTCACACTTAGCTGCAGTCGGTACAAGATGCCCCGAAATGGCGCGAGCAGCGAGGACCCCGCGGGGCCTGATCCACCCCATGCGCGCATGACAGCTTGCCCGGTCTAAAAGTAAACACAGTTGTACAAAATGTAGAATCGTCAAACATATCTATTCAATAACCCTTTGAACTTGTGCGCTCTGCGTCCTCTGTACTTTCGCTTTCCCTTGTTTCGTCCGCCAAAAGTATGGCGGCCCTCCTCACCGGCAAAGTCACAGCTATCACAGGCGCCGTGACGGGAATCGGCCGCGCAATCGCCCTTGAGTATCTCAAGCAGGGCGCCTCAGTTGCTGTGAACTACTACCCAGACGCGCAATCAGAATCGCAGTTCAAGGAGCTGAGTGCGTCGGCTGGCGAAGGCGCAAAGTTGATCGCCGTGGCCGGAGACATTTCGAAACCGGAGACGGGCGCAGAGCTGGTTTCAAAGGCTGTAGAGACGTGGGGCAGGTTAGATGTCTTCGTGAGCAATGCTGGTGTTTGCAAATTTAACGACTTTCTGAGGTACGTGGACGTATCTATACCTGGCTTTCTACGTGTAGGAACTGGCCCTCGCCACTACCACTACCACCCCTGTATAAGGTACGGACCTAATCTATTCCGTATAATAGCCTTCCCCCGGACCTCCTTACCTCGACAATCAGCACCAACCTGACCGGCGCCTTCTTTGCCGTGCAAGCCGCCGCGCGACAAATGTCTTCTCAAACGCCCCAGGGCGGCTCTATCATTGGCGTATCCTCGATCAGCGCGCTCGTGGGCGGTGCAGGACAAACGCACTATACGCCTACCAAAGCAGGGGTGTTGAGTCTGATGCAGAGTACCGCTTGCGCGCTGGGGCAGTATGGGATCAGATGTAACGCGCTGTTGCCGGGAACTATACGGACGCAGCTCAACGATGAGGATTTGAGTGCTGAGGGCAAGAAGGCTTACATGGAGGGGAGGATACCGTTGGGTAGGCTTGGGCAACCTGAGGTATGTGGAAATCCAAGGGTTCCTGGTTAGAGGGGCTTCGCTGATGTGATAGTAGGATCTTGCTGGACCGGCCGTGTTTCTTGCGAGCGATATGTCGAAGTATATGGTAAGTTCTCCTACTTAGTGTTATTGCCTCGGATTGCTGATGCCCGTACAGTCTGGAGCCCAGATGCTGGTTGACGGTGGTTTGTTCGTGAACCTGCAATAATGTGGCCGAGATAGTCCAGTACCTTATGAGGGCTTCGGTTACCAACCACCTGCACCACCACATGGGACTGAAAGTCAATCTAGAGGCGCATTCCAGCCCACGTTCGGCCATGTGCACCGATGCTAGCCAAGCAGATGCATTTAGTCTGCAATCTTAACAATAGCGGCGGTGAAGCGGCGCCGTTCGTTCTGCGGAGATTATACAAACTTTGAAAAGGTTGTGGTCGCTGGCGCCGGAGGTCGCGTCGGTTGCCGAGGATGGTGGGTGCTTAAGCATCAATAACACGGATTGAGAAACTTTTCGCAGAACACAACAAGCATGTACATATCGCAGATTATAGAACATCTGATAGAGAACCACGTTGCGCGTCCCGGAAATCTGGAGGGAAAGGGTTCTAACGCACGGTCTCAATGGTTTCTAACGGCCAGATGGACGCTATTGAGTGTCTAAAGGCCTTGTTTCAAGCCGAGGAATCCTCATCTGCATATCTCGCGTAAGGGCTTGCAGAAACTGCACGAGTCAGGAACAGCTCGGCTTGAACCATCGCGGTAGCTCCGTGTCGCAAACAGTATACACAACGCAAAGAGTTGTATGTTTGTTGCTTTAGTGATCTGTATGCAGACCTTGCAAGCTAAAGGAGAATTCGTGGCCGGGATAGGGCAGGTTCCCAACCTTCCGGGTTCCATACCTATGCACATGCATGTATTATACATCAATGATGGCTGGAGTCAGCGCGGCTTTGCTTGCGTCATGTCTATTGCTTTCCTAAGGCACAACCCGCACAACGCCTGCAGACTCCGCCTCGTTACGGCCACCGTGGACGTTGAACCCGTACCTTAGCTGTGTACGTGCTTAGTACCGACTCCGCTAATCCCGCGAACCTCTGATCTGACCTTATGTCAAACTTCTACCTCTATTCCTGACCCTTATCCTGCGCCTGCACAGTCCTGCATCGCACAAGGACCACCCAACCACCCCGCACTGCATGGCTGCGCATTGAGGAAACCACACCATGCCTGAGAAGACGCTGTGGGAGAAGACACGGACGGGCGGCAAGGTCGGCTTCGATAAGCTGTACGGATGGGTCGACAAGCTGGGTGCGCCGGTCAATAAGCTGAGCAATAAGTTGGGTTCTGAGGCATTTTGGCCTACGACTTTGGATAAAGAGAGTGACAAGGCTGCGCGCATTCTGAGAAGCTTCTGCAGTGAGTTGGCATGGTCCGGATCCGGCTGTCACCAGGCATACTGATCAGGCGCAGAGGATGGTTTCTATCAGGAAGAGACTGTGTCGACTACCGAGGGTCCGAAGGCGAAGCAGAAGGTGTTGAAGAAGATACCGAGTGAGGTAAGACATGGCGCGCGGCGATGTCGCAGCACACCTTCTACTTCCACGTTTCCAGTGCACTCTCTGGACTGAGGCTGATGTTGGCGCCCTTCACAGGTCATTCGAAATGCGAAAGGACTTGCTATCTTCACCACCATGCGCACTGGCCTCTGGGTCTCCGGAGCAGGCGGCTCAGGAATCCTCGTCGGGAGAACCGCAGATGGAAGCTGGTCCCCTCCTTCCGGCATCATGCTACACACTGCAGGTCTAGGCTTCCTTGTCGGCGTCGATATATACGACTGCGTAGTCGTCATCAACACACAAAAAGCGCTCGACGCCTTCTCAAAATTACGATGTACACTGGGCGGAGAGATCAGTGCGGTCGCGGGGCCGGTAGGAGCTGGAGGTATGCTTGAGACGGAAATACATAAGAGACAGGCGCCGGTATTCACATACCTGAAATCGCGTGGTTTCTATGCTGGGATCCAGATTGATGGTACGATTGTCCTTGAGCGGACGGACGAGAATGAACGCTTCTACGGACAGAAGCTCAGCGTGGGAGAGATCATGGCAGGAAAAGTACGCCATCCACCTTACGAGCTCAAAATGCTCTTCGAGACGATCAAAGCGGCGCAAGGCGACAAAGATGTAAATGAGGACATACTTCCATCGGAGCCACCGCCAGGAGATTATGAGATTGAAGACTCGAAACACATGTTTGGGGTTCCCGACAAGGAAGATCCAGATCCGTACGGGGTCCTGGCCTTGGAAAAAGAAGGCTTTGAAATTCGAGAAGCAGGGACACAGAAACGAGCTAGCTGGGAACAATTCTCCTTCCAACCCGCGCCGACAAGCCCCTTATACAGCACCTTCGGCCGCGGCAGTTCCGACAGAGACAGCAGAAGCATCATGACTCTCAGTCGCCAAGGCAGCCACAAGCGTGACTCCAACATGTCGCCCATGGTGAACGGCGCCGGCAGTCTAAACCACCTCCTGCAAGCGGAAAAGCGGCAAACCAGCATGACAGACATGTCGACCCAGACCGACTTCCCCGAACCACCCTCACCAGGCCGCAGCAGCGTGCGCAGCAGCATCTTCAGCGGTCGCCGCACCTCCCTAACCAACGTGCCCGAAAACGGTATCGCCCCGCCCTCCCCGGCCTTCGCTTCGCCCTCGGCCGGCCACTCCCCTTCCCCCTCCCACTCTGTCCGCGCGAATGGCTCCACAGTCTCGGGCCACAGAAAGTCCAAATCCCTGTCGAGATCAAACTCGCCACCACAAGCCAAAGCATCAACACCAAGCCCGACCTCCTCTCCCGACCCCGAACCCGACCACGACCACGATGCCGACGCGGAAGACACAGCCGAAGACACGGACGCGGCGATCGAAGAGCCCGTCGTGCACGCCGTATTCCAGCGCGCCGCCGCCCCCCAGGCAATCTCCAAAGCCCGTCTCGTGACCGTGCCGAAACGCGTGCCGCCGCGCCTGCCGCCGCGGAACCCCAACAGGAAGGGTCCGTTGGTCATTGGCGGCGACCAGGCCGGCATCAGTCCCGTCACCAGTCCGACGCTGGGTACGAGTGAGACGGGCAGTGTGCGGTCTGCGAGCCCGACGACTGTTCGCGGCGAGGAGAGTGTGCCGAGCAGTCCTCGGCCCAATATCGACGTCAACGCTACGAACGCGATGGGTGATGTGAAGGCTGAGGAGGAGGTGGGCGGGGTTAGGGATCGTGTGGAGGAGATGGAGCTTGTTGGCGGTGATGTGGGCGATGTGACGAGTGGGGAGGAGACGCAGCAGGAGAGGGATCCGTGGGCGAAGGTTATGGAGAAGAGGAGGAGTAGTCCGGATAGTGTGGATGTGCCTGGTAGCTTCCACAGTCTCCCGGCGACGCCTGTTGAGGAGGAGGAGAGGAAGGTCGGGGAGGAGGAGGGGAGGGAGTTTGCTTAGGTTGGTGGAAGTCAACATCACACTTATATCCGTGTTTGTTGTGGGCTTTGGAGTTACGACTTTACGAAAAGGAAGGCAAGGGGATCTATTCGACTTTCCACTTGTGCGTTTGAAGCGATTGCGTTGTCAAGAAAGAGCATTTTCCAATTCTCATGTCGAACTAAAAAAGCTGGATTTTTAATTGGATACTTCGGTATGGCTGCGATCTGGATCTTCTGAAGACGAGGATATTGTCCATAGATGTTCGCTTTCTTGTATACATGATGTTTAATCTTATTACTCTCCGTCGTACTTGGTTCATTGGTCATTTTCTTGGTGATCCATTGCCACTGGCATTATTATCTCCGGAGCGGATGAGTATAGCCAAGAAATGAAAGAGTGTATTGCCGCTTGAGCCTGAATGGTAGCTTGGCGCCACAAGGAAGAGAGAGATCCGAGTTAAGCGCAGCATGGAAATGCTTTGATGACAGTCTAGAAGCGACTTACTCAGATGTTTAACAAAAGTGGCCAATCATAATGAAGGATCTCAGTACTTTAACCTTAAGGTATACCCCGGTGCGGAGACGGGACTGGCGGAGCGAGGAGGCTGTGATGCATGACCTCATGTGACGCTGGTGCGACAAGGCTGAGCAGCATCGCGCCTTCCGTCTTAGTAGCTTGGCGGTGGTCGATGACAAGCATTCATGAAATACGCCCAGCACTGCCTACCAAGTCTCTTGTCGGGCTCACAAATCTTTTGCCTCAGCTACGTTTGAATATATATCCTTGCTGCTTACGTTGACTTCTATACCACCCTCCCTAAGACCTTATACATAAGCGACATCAGCACCCACCTAAGCTTCTATAACCACCTGAGATCTTACACCCAAACTTCTGCGACCGCGCCTCCTACCTTCGGAACATCCTACGAAACCGATCTCGCGCGACTTACCTGAAGGGAGAAGAAAACCTACAACAATGCGCTTCACCAACCTCCTCCTCCTCCCCCTCCTAACCCTCGCCCCCACCATCTCCGCCGCCGCTATCCCAGTCGATGAAACCTCCCTCACCATCCGCTCAGACTACGGCGAACTCATTGACCTCCCCTCCTCCTCCCCACTCGAAAAGCGCAAAGGCGGTGGCGGCGGTGGTGGAAAAGGCGGCGGCTCCTCCTCCTCCGGCTCCTCCAGCTCCGGCTCATCAGGTTCCTCCTCCGGGTCCTCCGGGTCCTCAGGCTCCTCAGGCAGTCGCGGCAGCACCTCCTCGTCCTCCTCAACCGGCGGCCGCACCTCCGGCGGATCAGGAGTAGCACCCTCATACGGCGGCGGACGCTACTACGGCGGCGGCGCCAGCGTGCCCTACAGCTCCGGCGGACGTTCGCCCGGCGGCATCTCCCCTCTCTACCTCGGCCTGCCCGCCCTCGCCATCTTCCCTGGCCTCTGGCTCTACGGCGCGTACGCGTACAGCTACCCGCACCCGTACAGTTTCCACAACGCGTCGTCGACGAACAGCTCAGCGGGCAACACGTCGTTGCCGGTGCAGTGTCTGTGTCAGCAGTACAGCGAGTGCGGATGCGACAACAATACCGATAGTAGTTATCTGGGCGATGTGGTTGGGAATGGGAGTCAGAGTGCGCTGAATACAACGCTGGCGAGGTATGCGGATGTCAATGGTACGACTACGTTGGTTATTAATGGCACTTTGCCTAACGGTACTACGGCGGCGGGGGGCACGTCTTCGGCGGCGTCGGCGTTGGGAGAGAGTGTGTTGAGGGCGAGTGGGTGGTGGGTCGTGGTTGCCGGTGTCGCGTATACGGTGTGGTTCATGTGAGGGGAGAAGTCAGGAATAAGAGTACCCAGGATTGTGTACGAGGTTGAGAATGAGAAGTTGGGAGTTGAAAGATCTAGGGTTGGTTGGATGACGCGTCACGGATTAGCATTCATATGACGACCATTTTATGCTTCATAGGAGCATTGGCGTTTTTTGGGACGGTATAACCACGATACCTTTAGCGAAGTTATTTCGGACAGTTCTTGAATAGTGGTCCAAAAAAACAAAGAAAGAAGTTTTTCGACGTTCTCCTCGCTTGATACCTTTGGCCTCCATGTGTTTTGGCGTGATTACATGGATTTCCTGCACATGGCGAGCTCTGTCGGTCGCTCTTGCCATATTCTGCGCTTGCAAAAGAGGAAAGAAGGACCGGATTTAACATGCGGTGCTAAAAGAAAAGGCATGTTTTAGTTTAGAAACATACATTGCCATACATTTAATTCCGCACTGTCTTGCCTCTCCTCGAGCTAATAACCATCCCCCCACCCATCTACTGATTACCCCTCCGTCCACCCCTCTTCTTCCTCTCAATATGTCCCCTAAGAATATTCCTCTGCTCCACCAAACTCCTCTTCCCCTTCCTCTTCGCCTTGCCCAACGTCATCAAGAAATTCTTCTTCCGCGCCTTCTCCTTATTCGTGGTCGACTTGCCCTCGGCCTCCTTCTTCGCCTTGCGCTTCGCCGTCGACGACATGTGCTTGTCCTCCTTATCCGCCTTCGCCATCGCGATCTTCTCCTCCTTCGTCGCGCGCGACGATAGCGCTGCTAGCCCTTCGATCTCGGCTGCTGTGAGCGGGTCGTCTGCGTGGCGGTCTGCGGCGGCCTGGGCGCGGCGGCGACCGGGTAGCAGCGCGTTGACGGCTGCGCTGGTGCGCAGTTCTTGCAGCTTGGCCAGGTCGGCGGGCGTCAGGATGCGGGTGGTGGCGAGTTTTGAGATTTCGTCGGCGCGGGCGGCGAGGGCTTTTTGCGCGTCTGACTGCGAGGAGGCCTTGTTGTCCGCGTCCGTGCCCGTCTTCTGTTTCTTGACCTGCGGCTCTTTGGGCTTGTCGTCTTCGTCGTCGGAGAGGACGATGTCTTCGCCGTCGCTCTCGACGTTGATCCAGCCGCCGGAGTCGTCGCTGTCGTCGGACTCGACGTCCCAGTTGTTCCAGCCCTCCTGCTCCTCTTCGTCCTCCTCACCCGACTCCTCCGGTCCGTCGGGATCCAAGCCCTTCTCCACCCTCTTCTTCCTCCTCTCTTCCTCCTTGAACTTCTCCAACAGCTCCAAGCCCTCGATACCACCAATCTCCTCCTCGCCAAACCTCCTCTCCTTCCTCTCGCCACTGATCATCTTGACCGTGGCGTCCTTGCCCCTATCCCTCTTCTTCAACATCTCCGCACCAACCTCTCGGTACAGACTCAGCAGACCCTTTGCCGCCATCACGACGCCCTTGTCCTTGCTCTTCCTGTACTCAACCAGATCCTGCAATAGCGTGTCGTTCATCGCAAGCGGTTGTCTGACACAGATCTCTCTGATCGCATTGAGACCGGCACTCGCGACCTCCGACGCCGCAGCCTCGGACACGAACTCATTCGCAATCTTCTGCACCAGCGGCTCCAGTGCATCCGGCGGGACCAGGTTATGCGTACTCTGAGCCAGCGAAGCCAAGAAGCTGGTGACCGACGGCTGGCGCGGCGTCAAGAACTTGAGAAAGTACGAATACAGCTGAATGAGGGTGAGTTTGTGCAGGCCGACCAATCTGGAGACGAGCTGCAGGACCAGCAACTTCTGCTCGAGGTTCAGCTTCGCCTTGGGCGCCGACGTGTGCAGGTGCTGCGCGAACAACTTCTCCGCGAAACCCTGGGGATCGTGCAACAGATGCAGGGCGGAGAAATTGAGCGGGTGCGGCGCGTTCTTCTTCTTCTCCTTCCGGCGCACCGCAGCGGCCGCTTTCTTGAGATCGTTCGCCTTCTTCTTCGTCTTCTTGTTGATGCCGGCCTGGTGGCGCAGTTTCCCCATGTCGACGACGTCGTCGTCAGCGTCGCTGTCGTCGGCTGCTTCTTCGCGCTCCTTGTCGCCGCCGAGGAAGAATCGCACGCCGCCCGTCACTACCTTCTCGTTCTGCGACAAGGCGGCCAGCGACATGATGTCTACGGCTTTGGCGTCGGACCAGATCTGCCGTTTCCACAGCTCGCGGGTTAGCTTGACGGCCCAGATGCCTTTTGGTGAGGTCGGGTCCGAGGAGATTAGGTTATAGAGGACGGTTTGGATTGTCCGGTTGAGCTTGTGGTTTGTGGCTTTTGAGTTTGAAGAGCGGAGGTCGGACAGGATCTTTGTGAACAGGAGGGCGCGGAGGTTCTTGCTTGGGGTGGAGACGAGGAGGGGAAAGAGGGTGTTCAGTAGACTAGAGATTCCGATCAGCGACACTGTATGGAATAGAGTCATCGTATAAGTCAGAAACGTACGTAGAAGAATCGATGATCTCTTTCTTCCGCAGAAGCACCAGACTTCCAACAATCTTGTCGCGGAGTTCCGGCTCGAGCTGGGCATGGTGCTGGTTCAGTAGTGCAATGAGATCTTCCGCAAACTGCTTCTGGATGTCCGGGTAGCAGTCAGAGACGTGCGCAATGAAGTCTATCAGGTCCCGCAGCGAGACAATGCCCTGCTCGTCGGTCGAGGTAGGTGCTTGCATGAAAAGCTGCAGGAAAGCCTGGTATTGGCTGTATTGACCGCGGAAGTCATCTTTGTATGATCTGTCTTTTTATTAGGCCTTGCTCTTTTCTCTCGTCTCCTCGTGGAGGGATCGCGCATACATAGGATCTCTTCTGATCTTGTGCTGGAGGTTTGGCCTGAAAGTAAGGGTCAGCGATACTCGTTGGGAGAACGTTGGTTGTGATTGAACCTACAGGTCTGCGTCAACCTTCTCCAAAGCTCCCACCTTGCGCTTCATCTTGTGCTGCTGTTTGTGAATGTGCGGTCAAGGACGCAGGGACACTTTCACTCCAACGCGGAGAATGAAGGCGGCGTAGAAATTCCAGATTCGACGCCAACGGCGAAGTCTTGGCAGCATGTGAAACTCCCGCGGGGTTGGACCTGGACCCTACACGTACATTATACAATGCTACTCTTACTTGACTACATGTATGTGATTGAAGCGCCTGTCTCGATTTGACATGACTAGGCTCGAGGAATCACTCTTGTGCACAGTTGACAAGATGTCCAATCCCACATACTCTAATAGTCGAAAGGAACTTGACCCATACATTACGCTGCTAATTGACATTTCCCTCACTCCCCTACGCCTCGCTACAAACGAACCATACAACTTCCCTATCCACGCCACCCAGACCTGCATTTCTTCAAGCAACCACCTTAGAGTGTGCTTGACCTCTCTTCCAGCCTCGCGATATGCCTACGCTGGCCAGGATTCCTCGTGCCCGCATTGCTCATCTCAACCGACTTCGCGATATCCTCGCCGAAAGCCCTAAGCAGCAGCAGCTCGAACCTGCCCAGGCGATCTTCCTCCATCGGTCCTACTTGGTGGCCTTGAGGTGGCCCATCATTGCCACCTACCCATACCCATCTGGGAGACTGGCCTGCACCTTCTGTTCCAATCGACTGTTGAGACGTCGCACCCGTGCTCGTTGAGCCCTTCGCTAACCCGTTCGCGGCGTGGCCAGCGGGCCCGCCTTCGTGCAGCTCCCATCCCTTGAGCGCCCTAGCCCTAGGATTGTAGTGCTTGGCATCGAACTTCTTGCTGATCCGTTTATATAGCCAGACAAAGATTGGGTAGATGTAATACCATGGCCCATCCTGCGCGATAGAACCTGCACCGTGGAGCTTCATTCGCTCACGCACGGAAGCGTGCACATACTCATTAGTGTTGCGTAACATCTCCTTCCGCTTCGGCTTCCCGGTGTCATAGTCGGTTTTGTGATATCGGCCTGGCGTACGATCGATGTACCCGACAAGCGATTGTGGGAAGGTGAAAGAGTCATAGAGATTGCCAAGTGACCAAGTAGGTTTCTTCGATTGCTGCACTTCCTTGTATTTATGGTTGTTGAGCCTGTATTGTTCGAGGATGTAATGTTCGTCGAACTCAATCCAGTCTTCAGAATGCCAGCGTGATTCATCTTCCTGCCTGATGTGGTCGCCAGACAATTGGTCCATCATCCAGGCAAGCGTAATGTCGGCAGAGCTGGTATCCTCGTAAGAACCTCCGACGTTGGAATGTGCGCCTGGGAACCAGACTTGTTTGAGGTGCTGCGCTTGTCAGTCACTTTTCGTATGTGTAAGGTGGGTATCATCTCACAGTGTGAACACCTTGTGGCCTCTCCCAGACGGCGGGAGTGAATGGTTCACGGTGCTCATCAAGTGCTAGAGCCTGGAAGGCGTAATCGACGTGGTTACCAATTTCCGTGTTAAACCATTTGTACTCGTGTATCCACCTAGCCCAGTGAAAGATCTTGGCAATCTTTGGGTTGACTGGTATACCGAGCGAACCTTCCTAGCAATTAGCAAATGTTGAGAACCGCATCTTCTTTCTCGGTTTCTTACCGACTGTATCAAAGACGCCGATGGCTTTGATCTTGACAGGGACCTCGTAGATCCAGCCGAGCTGAGCCGATGTCAGCTTTTGAGCCACTGAAAGCGCTGGTGGGCCTTACCTCAATAAGCAATTTCTTATACTCGGCCAGGTAATTACCAATGTTTTCGAATTTATTCGCAACCTCAGTGAGTTCACGTGGCCTTTCCGTTGCGCCTGTTGCCTTCATATAATGATCGATGAACGACGGTTGTTCGTGCTTGTCGTTCTTGCGGCTTCCCGCGTTCTCCCAGTCGTAGAAGATGTACGGGAAGTACGGCATCGCCTTCTTCTGCAGCAAACCAAGATCGCCAAGGAGACCTCCGATACTCCTTGCGGTGAAGGCGCCACGCGAAAAGCCGACGAGGAATACTGAATCTCCGGCAACGTAGTTGTTGGCAAGGAAAGAGTAGGCTTCACGGATGTTCTCAGAAATGCCCAGACCTGTGCCGCCGCCGATAAAGTGATCCCAGAGACTTAGTCCAGTGCCAACGCCAGACTGATAGTACACGATCTGTGGATGTTTTGCGTCGTCTTTGCCGGCTATTGCTCGTGCAATACGGGTGACATTGCTCGGCGTCTGGACCTTCCCCTTCTTTCCCTGGCCTTTAGGCAAGCCATTGTCGCTGTCCTGACAGGTGTGAGTCTTCAGTACAGGCCCTGCGCGCTCAGTAATCTCACCATCCATGTGCCTGTACGCAGACATTAGCCTTCTGAAAGTCGTCACTAAGTGATAAGCATTGGGGTCCGGATTACCATCGCAGCATAGTACCAGCTTCTTCGGGCTTCTGCCGCTCCTATCAGGTGATGCCTCCATGGCTAATGAGCGGTTGAGAGTCCTGCCTCTCGTATAGAAACTGCAGAATGGCGGTGATAGAAACCTTATAGGTATTGATCTTTGATAAGAGATACGAGACAATGAGAAGAGTAATGATGTAGTAAGGTAAGGCTGACGCATGAGTATACAACAAGAGAAGAACCCAATAAAACCAACGATACCAGGCCAGCAACGCTATATATACGAATCCTGAGGGCCCAAAAGGCGTCCAGGTATACAAGGTCTAGCAATCCATTCAACCCTAGCAGGATGAGAAGACGGCTTCATTGGCAAACGTGATTCGGAAAGGCGCTCAAGAAGGCCGCCCAAAAAGGCGCCATGGCTGCGGCTGAGAGCTGAGGCCTGACCAACGTTTGAACGCCCCACTCAGCTTATAGCTCCTTGTATTGGTCCCTGACCCATCTGGAGACAAGTCAGATGGCCGAGCGTGCCGTACCGGGCGGGGTATGGCGCTGACATGATCACTATTTCTGATCCAGACGGAGCGGAGAGGCAGTGTTCGACGTGCAGGCGGTGGAGGAGGCGCGGCTGAAGGTGATCAGCGTGGCTTGGCGGCATGCTGCCATTGGCTGGGCCTGCACCATTTGTCTCCGGGCTCTGAGGTCGCATTCTCATGCAAAGCTCAAGCGAGCAATGCGATGTCGCGACGAAGAACAGCAGATACATGGAGGATACAGGCCATTGTGGTGATTTCACGCGCGCAGCAACAGGTGTGAGGAAGACAAAGCATCGCAGATGGATGCACTGCACATGCAAGAAAAGCGAGAAGCCAGCTGAATTGTCAGAAACTCGCGCTAAGCTGAGTCTACCTGTAGTATTCTTGCCAATAGTAGCAGACTCGATGTGCAGTACATATACCCCACAAAGACCTGATTTTCATGCACGCCGGGCTCACCAGGCTGGCGTGATACCGTGGAATACCACGGTGTCCGTGATATGGTGGTGGCAGCAGTGTGGTACCACTATTCTGCCTTTCTCTCGGCAAACTGTCCAGGCGGAATATCATCACTCATGACATTCGGTGGAGTATCGCTGTGAAAAGAGGGCTTTCGGTCCAGGGCGCCGACTCCAGGTCCAGCTTCCGCATCGCCAATACTCTTGCTTCGGATTATTTTGACAGGCTCGATGTCCAGGCCTTCCTCAGCAAGCGCACGCTCTTGGCTCTCGCTCATGTCATCTAGATTGAGCGTGATCTTAGGACCCTTGAACCTGCTGGATGTAAGCCGAACTGCTCAGGAGATTGATGGTGGCATGAGTGACTGCACTCACCATTTTCGTGCGTCAATGAAATAATATAGCAGTGCGCCTCCCCAAACTGCCGAATTTATGACGACAGTGTAGTTCATGTCTTGTGCCGTTGGGTTGGGGCCTCCAACAGGGACCATACTTAGGACTATACCGAACACAAGGAAGACTATAGCTGTCCAACCAATTGCGTTGCTGAATTTTCCAGTGTAGAATGGACCGGGCTTGAACTTTTTCTGGCCCCATACAAGTCGAGCAAAGATCGGTACGCCCCAAGCCAAGTTGTTTCCTGCAACAGCGAGTGAGAAGAGTGCCTGAGCAGCCGCAGATGCGATGAGAGAGAGTAGGCCCAGGATTGCCGCCAGCCCCACGCAACCCCAGACAGCGCGAAGCGGGATATATCCAGCGCGTTTTGAGATGACTCTGAAGAAGTTACTGAACGGTAGCGCTCCATCGCGAGAGAATGCCCAACTCTGTCTGCTGGCGGCCACAGTGATGCTAAGGCCCATGAGAAATTGCACGATGAAGAGAAGACTCATCAACCCAAGCGTGCCCTTCTTTCCAATCGCGTCGTAGTAGATTTGAGCCATGGGCTGACCGAACGGCGACGAGAGAATGGCTTCGAAATCGGGATTCATGCAGGCGGCGATCACAATACAGATGATGAAGCCGAACAGCCAACAGCTGCCGATGGACATCAAAATGCCATATGGCACGGCCTTGGTCGCATTCGCCGCTTCTTCGGACATGTGCACGCAGCTGTCGAAGGCTCCGATGGTCCAGATAGGGCTCAACCAAGAAAGCATGAATGCCCAGCCTGTTGGCCACGTTGTGAGATTTGCCGTTTCACCGAAGATGAAGCCTCTTGAGTTGCGGTCTGAGCCTCTGCCGACTGGGAGCGCAATGATGGTAGCGAGGATCAAGATGAAGTTCATGACCACGAATACCGTTTGCTATTGGATTTATGTCAGCCGTATTCGCAGCCTTCCCGTAGGGGATACTCACAAGCTTGCCCATAACCTTGCTGAGAACGCTTGCAAGCACACCATGGCAAAGCACGCAAGCCAGGAACACCGCATAGATGACACCGTTACTCGGTGTCCAGTTGCCATCTCTCGCGATGACGATGACGGAGAGAAACATGAGAGAGAAGCCGTAGTCGATCGAGCAGAGTCCGCCGACTAAGCCGAGTGTGTTGCTGTAGCCGACCAGAAAAGACAGTGCGTTTCTTGTCTTTGGAGACGAGAAATAGTGCGTCCAGTAGTACAAACCGCCACTGGTGGGCATTGCACTTCCAAGATCTGCCATCGCGAGTCCCACGACGAAGATAAACATACTGGCGAGGAACCAGCCCCTCGGTGGGAGTTAGCGGATGAAAGCAGACGAAGCAACTAGCTGACGTACCAAACTAGCCCAACTGGTCCTGCAGGAATCTGCGCAGTGTCAGAAAGGTACGCAGGCTCAATAGAAGCTGCTTACGGAGTATGCGAGCGTGCTGGCAATCGACGGCAGCAAGCCCATGATCGAGAAGGCGATGCCTGCAGGGTGTTAGGTAATTCCATCTGCGATTGACCTTAACGCATTGTAGCCTCACCAAACACTTCTATCATGGTGAAGTTGCGCCTCAGCTCTTGCTTGTAGCCCATCTTAGCCAACCAAGCCGCATCATCTTCGCTCGACAGCCCCTCAACCACACCCGTCTGCGCATGCGACGCTCTACGCTCGGGTTCAGGTTCGGGTACTTTGACGTCCGCCATTTTTGATATATATCACCAATGTAAGATGGAAGAGACGAGGAAAGATAAAGGAAATGTGAGCACTTAGGTTGGCCTTATACGGACCTCTCTACTGAGCACCAATGAGGCAAGTCCTGCCAGAAAGGTTGCAGCAGCCTATCTTGCATGCTGATTGGAGGTTCTCCTTGGCCGTCAAGCCACCCCTCACGATTGCAGAGATAGGCGCTGCACGCCTCCTCGTTTTGAGGCACTCAGTCATGCCGATCGAGGCTTACTTGCTTGCCCAAGAGCCATTGACCCAGGACATGGGCGCATGCTACTAATTTATTGACCGAGCCCCATCACCATCTCTTATCGCAGTCCAAGTAGAATCAAGTATAGCCGGCAGCCCTTGGACAATAGAAGGCGCGGATGAAACACACCCGACGTGGAGAGGTACCCCGCCCTGTGCTGATACACAGACTAGCCTTGGCGGTGTACCCCTTAGGGCTGAAACCTTAATAAGCCTGGATTGCGTCTTGCACGTGAACCAAGCGTCGTGTCGAAAAGGTCTCGACCTCCAACAACCACAACAATCAAACTAAAAGACCCATCAAGATGGCAACATTAACACAACGGCGGATGGTAGGTGTTTCGTCGGTGATTGAATAAATCTACCATGCTGACACTAACGGTAGTTGAGCCGCGAGGACGAAGCTGCTATTGGTGATGAGATCGAAGTGCGCCGCGAGGATCAGGATAAGATCAACCGTTTCAGCACTCTGCACCAGAAAGAAAAGCTCCTGGAAGAAGAGTTGAAGCAGAAAGAGGTATGTATCAATTGTCGCATCAGGTCCTTCTATTTCTGCTATCCTAAAACGTCTGCGTTTACGCCGCACATGTGCTGACATCCGCCCAGAAAGAGAAGGAAGACCTAGAGGAGATTTCCAGTGAGCTAGAGCTAGCAGATGAGGAGGAGAAAGTCCCGTAAGTAATTCGTTTCGCTGTGTTGTTCGGGGCTGGAAGAAGTGTAGCTCCTAACGGTACGCCACAGGTACAAAATCGGAGATTCGTTCGTCTCTCTACCGGTCTCTGAGGTCCAAGAGCTTCTGGCTGGGTCCATAGAGAAGATCGACACAGAAGTCAGCGAAGTGGAGGAGAAGCTCAGTGGACTGCGTGACGAGATGCAGGGGCTAAAGACTGCCCTCTATGGGCGGTTTGGAAGGTCCATCAACCTGGAGGCTTGAGAGGACCCCTTACAACTGCTGTCACGGGCTAGTCCTGCGCCCTATCGAGCAGTTTCAGGGGGCAGGACATTGCATGAGGCAACATGAGTCGCACCGATCGACACAGGCCGACAGAACTTGCACTTGCCGCCCACGAAATGAGAAGAGGCAGGGCTCGTCTTCCACACCCTTGTTCAGGGCGACATCAGGGCAAGCTCCACTTGGATCACCTGAAGCTCCACAAGCAAGACGTCCATAGGCGAATGTCTCCAGCTCTCATCGTCTGCCATACGCAAGAACCAAATGCTACTTATCGGCGCGGAGACTGCCGCTGTCAGCCGTACACTTTCGCTTCTCGAACCGTCATATGGCGGTCGTGCGCGAACTTGCAACGAACAGACGCCGAGATTTGTTGGGGTTGGCCATCTGAGCCACATGCCGACGGCGTGTGGACGAGCAGCAAGGTCTTCATAGTAGGGCCAATGTAGAGAAAATGTAATCTTGATTGGCTCACCACCACAATAACGGCTAATAGAGGGAGCGGCACACTCGGACTTGCCGATGCTACATTTATTCTGAACCTACGTGACGGGCAATCAACTGGATTTCACAAGAGTCGCAATGGGCATGATGTACATTCTTTACAAGCCATCTGAATTCTACTCTACTTCGAGCTGTACCGAGTTTTCAAGCCGCATTCACGGACGCGTGGCATAACGTGGCGCCCAGACAAGCTGCGACAAGCCTCAGCAGCCAATTCTTTCTCCAGGAGAGACTACGCGCGGGTGAGCATGTTATCCAGTGTCGGCAAGCTAGCAGCCAGCTGAGTTCGCTATGAATGTGCTCCTAATTCTGCTCCTCGGCAACAGCCCTGATTTGGACTCGTCAGCACATGCATGTTTCTCACGAGAGTGACGTCGGTGGCCGGCACCAGAGTCCGACTGCACCAAACTTAGAATGCGGCATATTGTCGGAATAGATGTAGTTGTGCAGAATAATGCGTGGTTATGCAAGATCGCGCGTCCAACGGCTGTCGGAAAATCGCAAAAGGGATGGTCCGGCCATCTATGTCTCATTCTAGAAAACGGGCGAGCGATCGTCCACGGGTGTTCGGTTCCGCTTGGCAAAACTCCGGACGCCGGCGTGTCGGGCGTCGCGGGCAAGGGGGCTTAGACTCCGAAACACTGCCGCCTGAGAGTCGAATGTCCTGCTTCCCTTCCCCAGCGAGCCCTGAGTCTCACGCTTTTGCTGCCCTGTTTGTCTCTCAACACACCCGACACTTCATCAACTCGCATCACGACCTTCGGTATACACCAGATATCTATCATCAGTCGCTCGTTACCAGCCCAAAGCCCGCTATCGAAGGATTTCCTATAGAGGGGTAGGCCGCGTAAGCCCAAACGTCGACCTACAGCCAGACGGCAGACGCCCAGCGAAACAAGCCGTGATAGCCTCAGGCGTCAGCATTCTCGAACGAAACGAAAGAAACAACAATATCTGCACAGGGTCGATCCAGATTGGCAAACAACCGCCAACTTGACTCCAATGAGCAATCAACCTCACATCAAAACGGATTTGGATATGGACTCGCTGTTCGACTTCAGCGGCTCCGGCAACTCTCCTCAGGCATCTGGCTCCCAGCCTGGCCCAGCCTCCCGGAACTCGTACAACGACGCGCTTTCCCCATTCGATCAATCAGATGAACGTCAAGTATTTGCTGGCCCAAGCCACGAATATGATCGCTTCAAGCAACAAACTGGTCTGCCTGTAGGCACCGTAGCAAGCCTCGCGAACCTCAATCAGCCAATGCCAGCATCATTTGGCCCAAGCCAAATGTACAATGGTTTCAACTCTGGCATCGAGGATATGGGCTTCAACTCTGGCTTCGACGCTTCCTGGTCCACTGGAATTGACATGGATGGCGATATGGGTATGGACTTCCATGCCGGACCAGCAGCTGGACAAGCAGTGCCGACCATGTTCTTCCCACCGGGCCAGTCTCAGTCCGATGACTTCATCGACCCAACCTCTCTCGGTGGACAGGATGAACCACCAAGCAACGTCGGCCGTCTCTGGCCAGGCATGCACTCGCAGCAAGCTCAGCAAGCCGCCATGGCCAAAGCACATGCACAGGCCCAGCAGCAGCAGAGACAGCAAGCTATGCAGCAGCAGAAGCACCTTGCTCCACCACAAAAGACCTTGCCTAGATCTCGTGCCTCTTCCTACCAGACCGATCCTCACACCGAGGAGAGCATTTCTCGTCTTCTCAACCAGATGCGCCAAAACAGCGCGGCGTCGACCGGCTCTGGCGAGGATGCCAATGGCAACAGTGTCCTCCCTCAAATCGCTCGCATGAGGAAAGAGGAAGAAGACATGGACGAGGACGAGAGACTGCTTGCCAGTGAGGAGGGTAAGAAGCTGAGCAGCAAGGAGCGTCGCCAGCTTCGCAACAAGGTCTCTGCGCGTGCTTTCCGCTCGAGAAGAAAGGGTATGTTTTATGTATTTGCTTATTTATGAACCTTTATTAACAATATTCCAGAATACATCGGCCAGCTTGAAGGCGAGGTTGCCATGAAGACTCAGGAGGCTCAGAACCTGAGAACCGAGAACCGTTCCCTCATGGAGGAGAACGCTCGTTACCGTGGCCTGATTCAGACCCTTCTGCGTCACCCTGCGTTCCAGCCTTTTATCAACGACCTGAGCAGGGACCCAAACGTCGTCGCCCCGACCGCTCAGCACCCGGTCCAGATGGCGCCTACTCCAGCACCCCAGCAACCTCAGCAGCCCCAACAGGAGGACGTCAAGCCTTTTCCTGACTTCGATGCCTCCCAACTCCAGATCCCAAACCAGCAGGAGCAACACGTCGGCATGGCCATGATCCCAGAGGCCCCTGTTGATCTCTCTATGCTGAACATCAACAACAACGGCTTCTCAATGCCAAGCAACGCCAACTACAACTTCCAGAGGCCTCAAGTGTTCGCCCTCTTCGAGGTTCCTCGAGGACCAACGCCACTTGAGCTTGCCTTGGATGTCATGTCTGGCAAGAAGTCGTCACCTACTTCCTTAGAGAAGCCTGAGTACCCTGTCGTCGAGTCTATGCCATCTGCCGCGGCTACCGCTGTCGCTGATGTCGAACCTGTTGATCTCGACGAGGAGGAGTTCCCTCTCTACGTCTCTTCCGCCAGCTCGACTTCCGCTTCTTCGTACACCGTCTCTCCTCTTCAATCCGTCTCTTCGCCTGCTTCCGACCTTGACCTCAGCTCCATCTGTGCAAGGATGGAATCGAGAGCGAACGGTGCCTGATCTTTCATGCTAAAACTCACCTCTTTGCTGGCAATCTTCTACGAATTTCATTTGTTGTTGTTCAGCTCCTTCTCAGGAGGCTTCTCGGTCAGAACAAAGGGTTCTACAGGAATTTGGGGTGGATATAGTCGGTGGCTGGATCACCTTTTATGGCGTTAATTGGGTGGTTTTCAGGATGGTCATTTAGGCACTGTAGATATAGGGCCTGCGCGGAATAGAGCTGCTTGTTTGTTTACCCAACCAAATTTGAATTTGTGTCTCGAATACTTCGAGCTCGGTTTCGGCACCTTGTATTTTCTCGCTCACATTTGACCCTTCCACGTGCCCCCGCGTTTTTGTCGCGCTAAGCTTTTTAAAGTATGACATCTGCGATAATCCGGAAACGGACGAGCCAATTGTGTACCCAGATTAATTGCATACTGGCATCTGTTCCCATGTACATACATGTATAAGAACATCGGCACTCTTGTCCTGAAATCCAGCCGCTCTGGCTTCACTCCTTAGATCTATAAGACGGTTCGCGACCGCTACCAAGTCACGATCTTTCTTAGAACAGCCTCAATTCCGCTACACACTTACGAACCTCCAGGTGTCTCAAGCTCCTGAAAAGCCTCGACCTCGGCCTCCGCGCCCGCTACTCATATTCCCATCTGCTGCGAGCTCCATAACCGCCGATACCCCATATTGCCCAGTACAAACCAAGGGAATCGTCAAGGGGGCGGGCCCGGGGCGCAAAATGCGTTCCTACATTCAAGTCCTTACGACACCTACGGCGGATACAGCTGGCACTACTCTCGTCCTCCACTTCGACAACAAGCGCTACCTGCTAGGAAATATATCAGAAGGAACGCAGAGGGCCGCAGTACAGCAAGGCGCGCGTCTCCTCAAAATTTCTGATCTTTTCATCACTGGACGCACAGAATGGGCCGCTAATGGAGGGCTCATTGGCATGATCCTGACGCTGGCGGATGCGGCCACGGCCAGTGCGGCGAGCAACAAAGAGGACATACAGAAGAAGACGGCGAAGAAATGGACTCAAGAGAAGAGGGAGTTTACTGAGGCGCAGTTGGCTGAGGAGGCGGAGGCGCAGATCAAACAGAAGGCCAGCTTGGGTATCTGGGGCGGTGAGAACCTTAATTACGCGCTGGCGACGGCTAGGAGGTTCGTCTTTAGGAAGGGCATGCCGGTCAATATACATGAGGTTGGCGACGTGCAAAAGAATGGGGCTGCGCAGGGATCTGAGTACAAGATTCCGCCGACGTTCGAGGATGAGAATATCAGAGTTTGGGCTATGTCGGTCTCCCCAGCAAGTCAGACAACAGAGAAGAAGCTCGAGATCCGGAACAGCGGCGCAGTCAGTCCAAGGAAACGCAGCTTTGATGAACTGAACGACGAGGCTTCACCAATGGACACCGATCGCGCACCAAAGCGCGGGTTGACGGAAAGGGAGAAGACCGCCATGATGGCTAAATCAGTGGTATCTGAGATGTTCGATTCCAGTTGGCGCCTGGACGCGTTGGTGGAAACCAACATCAACGAGGTCAAACTCCCTGCCACTCTTTTCGTACGCAACGCGGAGACACACAAGATCGAGAAGTATACCGGACCAATGCCTAAGGTGGGACAGCCTGTCCCAGATATCAAGGTGCTGGTTCGCCAGCCTTGGCCTGGGGCGCTTATCGAGACCCTACCCGAAACAGAGCCGGCCAAGGACAGCATCTGCTACATCGTCCGGAACCACTACCAGAGGGGTAAGTTTGACCCAGACAGGGCAACTGAACTCGGCGTTCCAAAGGGGCCTACGTTCTCGAAGCTCGTCAGGGGCGAGAGCGTTGTTAATGACAAGGGTGAGACCATAACCCCAGATATGGTTCTCGGAGAGGGCAGAGAAGGCAGTGGTGTTGGCGTCATCGAACTACCATCTGATGAATATGTCGATGCTTTCATTGCCCATCCAGAATTGAAATCTGAGGAGGTCATGACGGGCGTGGGCGCGTTCTTCTGGATCTTTGGACCGGGTGTGGCCAACAATGCGGCACTGAGGAAGTTTATGGAGGATAACAAGCACATCAAGCACATCATCTCGTCACCCGATGTATGTGAGAACAGGATCTCGTTCGACTCTGCTGCAGCTGCTACCCTAAGGCTAAAGCAAGTCGACCCAGCACGTTACGCGGTGCCTGATCACGACAATGCGCAGGAAAAAGGATCATCGGCGAACCTACCCGCTGGAGCCATTGCCGCTAAGCGCGGTCAGATACTGTTGATCGAGCCTACGTTGGGGATCGATGACAGGGAAATTACACCACTATTGAACATCGAAGAAGTGCAGTCCTCGACATCAGCAGAGGTTCTGAGGCTAGCTGCCAAAGCACAAGAGGATGTGGAGGCCGACAGACCAGCGCTAGAGAAGTGGGCCAACAGCCTCCCCAGCAAAGATGCAGAGATCGTGACCCTCGGTACTGGCTCTGCTCTACCTTCCAAATATCGCAATGTCTCCGCCACCCTCATTCGCGTGCCTGGTTGGGGCTCTATGCTCCTCGACTGCGGCGAGAGCACTCTCGGACAGCTCAAACGCGTATTCCCCGCCGAAGAGTTCGAGCAGATCATGAAAGAGCTTCGCCTCATCTGGATCAGCCACATGCACGCCGACCACCACCTGGGTACCGTCTCCGTCATCAAAGCCTGGTACAACATCGTGCACAAGGGTCAGCCCGCGCACGAGCAGTCCCCTCAAGACGAGTTCTTCGATCCTGCCTCCCTCCTCAAAAGCTCACCACATCTCGCGGTCGTTTCCGAAATCGCCATGCTGCATTGGCTCCACGAATACAGCAAAGTCGAGGACTACGGTTACTCGCGCCTCGCGCCCCTACGCATCATCCCCGCCAACCCGATGTTCAAAAAGGTCTCCTCCCTCGACTGGTTCCACACCAACCTCCGCGACAACTACGGCGTCGAGTCCGGCGGCGGCGACTGGGAAGCCCGGTCCTCCGTCACACCCGCCATGCTAGATCTTCAGGACATCCAAGCGGTCAACGTGCAACACTGCCACGGCGCCCGCGCCGTCAGCATCACCTGCCCGTCCGGCTTCAAAGTCAGCTACTCCGGCGACTGCCGGCCGTCGCGCAACTTCGCAATCATCGGCAAAGGCAGCACCGTCTGCATCCACGAGGCGACCTTCGACGACGAGCTCGCGGGCGACGCGCGGGCAAAGAACCACTCCACGACGTCCGAGGCGCTGGGCATTGCGGTCAAGATGGGCGCCAGGGCCGCGCTGTTGACACATTTCAGTCAGCGCTATCAGAAGGTGCCCGTGATGGAATATGCGGACGATGGCGAGGGCGAGGCTATGGATGAGGATGCCGTCGTCGACGAGGTCTCTGCTAATCCCGACGACGCTATGGTCGGCCCGATTGCTGATGTGGCTGCGGCTGCTGAGACTTCAGTCGCGCCTGCGGATGCGAATCCCACTTCGCAGGCGGCGGAGGCGAGGATTAAGCTCAAGGCTGGCTCGGACATGAAGGTCTGTGTTGCGTTTGACTACATGAGGGTGAAGGTGGGGGAGATTGCGCAGCTCGAGAAGTTTACGCCGGCGCTGCTGGAGCTGTTTAAGCAGGAGGAGAAGGAGGGTGTGGATGGGGAGGGGGAGAGTGCAAATGGCGTTGGTGGCGCTGATGGTGCGAAGGCGAAGAAGGAGAAGAAGGAGAAGAAGAAGTATAAGCCGAAGAGGAACAATTGAGGCAGTAGAAGGTGATAGATTCATAGATGTTGATAGAAACGGGATATCTCGCCTCCGCGCTTTTTCAACATCACAGAGTCTGGCAGTGCAGTATCCGTGTGGGGCTCTATATCCAGTCAACGATCGAAGTTTCTCCTCGAGCTTGTCTTTTTTTCCGGCGACGAGATCTAGGGTGAATGAGTCGCAAGGTGTCTGCCAAAGGTTAATGAAATGGCTGGCTAAGATCCATGCTACATAATTCGCGTCGGAATCTTCAATATGAATCATCCAGTCCCGTGGTCAAACACAGTATGGTAACTTATCGCACTTATTCAAAGCAGGTATATGTTGTTCTCGATTGATTGATCAACTGGGCGCCGGTAGATACCATAGTGCATCTGCGCTGATATTCTATCGAGGTACATAAAGCACTCGAAATGGTTGGCGTCAAGCTTCCACTGGGCGAGTTCGAGTCAGTGTAGGGAATCTGCGTCTTTTCATTCCTGTGCCGGGGATTGTGAATCAAATCGAGCTTAAAACGTTCATAGGATATAAGGACACGGGAAAAGGAAACGTCCAACCCTGGCACGCTTGACGTTCGTGTCTTACTAGCCATATCACTTGGTTACGACTTGTACTCTTAGTTTATGAGAAGGAGCTGAAAAAGAAACGAGACGGTGCTCTGACCTGGAGAGCGAATTGTAGTATGAACAGTTTGTTAAACTTGACATTGGGTACATCACAAGTGTGAGATCAGTCAACGATTTCTGAGTCTGGTAGAGTGACTCGGAAATACGGCCCGTGATACGGTTCCATACTAGAGAGGCTTTGAGCCAAGCTCACGGTGTAGTTTAGTACGTGCTTGCTGGCGCTAGGAACTGAGGCTTTCAGAGCCCCCACAAGCACGGAGGGGGCCATGAGGGGGGCGTACACCCAGGCTACTTTTGCCTCTAGTACCCAATAATTCTGTGTCGCAACAGTCGCCCGAGTCCTAGGGCTCCCATAGCCAAGAACGTCAAGCTCGTAGATTGTACGTTTTCTCTGTAAAGTAAAGGTAGGTAGGAATGAGAAGGAACACGCTTCGGTTGCTGGGTCAGGTAGGAGCAGAACGAGTACCCCTTCGTCTTTCCTACCATACTACCTTATGCACGTGCACTTCATGTCCAACTCACACGAGACCTCATCCAGGTCGCCCACTTGGGAGAGATCACTGTGTGACCTCGGCAGTTGGCAAATGCAGCAGTATACCTGTATATGCCCTTGGCGCGGTGCTTGCCAAGGCTTAGAATCAACATCTGAAGTTGGGGTCCGGGTTAGCGTGCGGTTCAGTCACCCAACCCCAAAGCGTTCATGCAGGTGCCTTCTCCTCACCTCACGATATCTGCGCCACACGAGATCGTTTTCGGGCATATCACGAGTCATTGAAGCCAACGGATGGATGATTGAGTGTCTCAATATCACACGCAAGCTGCATGACTGGCGGAATAACAGTGACGGTCTGCCGCGACCGCGGTAATGAGGATGGCCTAGATTGTGTCTTGATACATGCACCACCAAGTATGGGGCTTGCATCTTCCCCGCGGGGTCTCCACTGGTACGGAGTTCCCTGACACGCGACACAAAATGAGTTAGCACGCGGCGTAGTTGACTAGCAGTGGCTTCAAGCCATATCCGTTGTCGACGCGGAGAGAGCCCCTCCGGCGGCCACAGCCATCTCAGAGAGCCTGGAGCCAAGTTTCGATGTTGGAATGTCCATTCAATCGGTAACGGGATACGCACCGATGTACCTGATTGCTATACCACATATGGCAGCAATGTGGGAGCAATCCGTGGCACTGATTCAGGTGGGATGGTAGACGCGCTGTATAAAACCTGCGCACATTCTTCGGTAGGTTGCTTGTCGATCTAGTCATTATCATTGCATCAAAGTCCGGTTACCTTGTCCTGCGTATACTCAAGATGGAGAAGATCGAGGTGTCGCACACCGAGCGTCCACTCGACGAGAAGAGTGGCGTTGTCGAGGTCAAAACCATCACCGGTTCCGATGCCTTCAACGAGGCTATGCTCAAGGAGCCTCCGAAGCCATTCACACCGCGCTCCTTCTTCCTCTACTTCGCTTGTCTATTAGGGTTCTTCTGCTCAACCGCGTAAGTACAGTGAGAGAGCATCTGCTTCGCTCATGCTTACGGACTCAGCAACGGCTACGATGGCTCTCTCCTCAACATTCTTCTCATCAACGATACCTTCAAGGACTTCTTCCATGGGTCCAACTCCGGTATCTGGGCTGGACTTGTTACGTCAATGTACCAGATTGGCTCCGTCGTTGCACTCCCTTTCATCGGACCCGCACTTGACCATCTTGGTCGTCGAGGTGGTATGTGGCTAGGTGCTGGTTTCATCATCATCGGCACCGTCGTACAGGGTGTCACTGTCCATATGACCGACTACCTCGCCGCAACACACCAGTACATGGGTGGCCGCTTCCTCCTCGGTTTCGGTGTCTCCCTTGCAGCCTCGGCCGGTCCAATGTACGTCGTCGAGGTCACTCACCCGGCCTACCGCGGTGTTGTCACTGCCCTATACAATACGTTCTGGTTCACCGGCTCCATCGTTGCATCCGGCGCCGGCCGGGGCACAATCAATATGGCTGGAAATATCTCATGGCTGGTGCCGAACTGGCTGCAGATGCTCTTTTCGGGGATGATCTTCTGCTTTATCCTTTTTATGCCCGAGAGTCCTCGTTGGCTTTACGTCCACGGAAAGCAAGAGAAGTGCAAAGAGTTCCTGCGCCTCTACCACGGCAATGGTAACGCCGACAGCGTATGGGTCCAACTCCAGCTCCAGGAGTATGACGAGCACCTCGAGCTCGACGGCGCAGACAAGCGCTGGTGGGACTACCGTGCTCTATTCCGTGACAGAGCCTCCCGCTACCGTATCTTTGTCAACATCATGGTCTCCATCTATGGCCAATGGGCCGGTAACAGCGTGCTGTCGTACTTCCTGAGTGCGGTGCTTGATACTGCTGGCATTACGGACGCCACAACGCAGGCTAACATCGCCGTTGGTATCAACTGCCTGCAGTTCGTCATCGCTATATGTGGTGCCATGATGGCGGATCGCCTCGGTCGCCGTCCACTTCTACTGTTCGCAAACATTGGCTGCTCCATCGTATGGGTCTGCATGACGGCCTCATCCGCTGTCTTCGCCCAGTCTGGACAGAACAACGCTTCTGCCGCCAAAGCCACCCTTGCCTTCATCTATATCTTCTCAGTCATCTTCTCTTTCGGTAAGCGTGCTCACTCTCCATAGTTGAAGTTCCGACGACTAATTCTCCACAAGGTTTTACACCCCTCCAAGCTCTCTACCCCGTCGAAGTGCTCTCGTTCGAAATGCGCGCCAAGGGAATGGCGTTCTCCAACCTCGCTGTCTCTGCCGGTGGTCTCCTCAACCAGTTTGCCTGGCCCATTTCGCTGCAGAAGATTGGCTGGAAGACCTATATCATCTTCGCGATCTGGTGCGCCTTCCAGGCTTTCACCATCTACCTGGTCTGCCCGGAGACTAAGGGTCGTACACTGGAGGAGTTGGATGATATCTTCAAGGCACCTAATCCCAGGAAGGAATCGACCATGAAGAAGAAAATTGCGCTTGATGCTCATGCTAATGTTGTTGAGGTTGTTGATGCTTGAGAGATCCACGTAGAGATACCTCGCGCCGTGGATCTGGCGTGTCGGGTGTAGATAGTTCTTGAGGTAGCTCGTTCTTCATAATTCCGAGTCTGTATCTCAGGTGCGATATTACACCCTGCTTTAATAGTTTGGATGCAGATGCGAAACAACGTTGAGAACCATTGTGATCAAGTAAGACTGAGGTTGAAATAAGATCCTTCTGAAGCCTTTATGTTGGTGGTAGGCACGCGTGACGTTCCTTCCAAAACGGAAAACCTTCCCAGGCAGCAGCTTCGGGCGTGAGACAACGCTTCAATGTCAACGTACCTTTTAATCCACCAGAGACACCACCCTTCACAACTGGAACCACATGAACACCGCTCAAGAGCCTTGCGAGTCAAACGTGTTTTTAATATTTCGCTTATGCATTAACCAGCTCGCTATGTAAAGTGAGCTCCATAGGAGCTCGGGTATCAGAAAGGAGATCCTATGTCCAATAGTTCTTGTCACACAAAGCAAATCGTGCCTCTCCCTTTCTGCAATCCATGCATGGTCGAAGATTAATTAGCTCCTCTCCCGGGCCCCGCCTCGTTGTCGGTCTCTCATTCTCATTCTTGGTCCAGCAGCATTAAGAGCATCGGAGTCCCATCCTCTGCTATTCTTCTCTTCATCTCCACAGGCATATTTGACCAGGCTTCACCACCTAGGAGCAGATCTGGCCAAACTTGCGATCGGTCAAAGGCTGAGGGAAAACGCCGGCATCGATGAGCGCGAACGCGTCCCACTCCGGGCTCGTGCTGCCCTCGGTCTTGAAGTTCCAGAAGATCCAACCCTGGGTGTTGCGCTCAAAGGCCTCCATCTGGGCCTCGATGTAGCCGCGGGTGTCGTCCTTGAACGTCGAGTCCCAGGTGTCGATGTAGTTGATGTTGGCGCAGGAGCCGACGTAGCTGCTGCCGGGGTAGGTGCCGTCGTAGCGGGCGCCGATGCCGTAGCCGTTGAGTGCGGCTGCGCAGTCGGTCCTGGCGGTATGCGTTAGTAAGAGTGCTAAGGGGGAATCGCGGTGAGGGGGGTGGGGACTTACATGGCGGCAGACCATTCACCGACGAAGGTCCATTTGTCGGCGCCGGCGTAGGCGCCCACGTTGTTGCAGACGTACTGCCTGTGCTGCCATGGCACCATGGCGACACCCTCGTCGGTGAAGACCTGGTACTCGTGGTGGTCGAGCGCGACGTTCTGCGAGTTGTCGTCGGATGGTGTCAACCAGCCGTTGTAGGAAGCCGGCGACTGGAAACCGTCCTGGATGACGACGACACGAGTTTGAGAGATGGCACGCTGCTGGCCGAAGCCGTTGCGCTCGAATTGCTTCAAGTCGTCGAGGTTGAGCTCGGAGGAGAGGGGCTCGTTGAGAAGCTCGATGCCGGCGACCACGTCGTCGTAGTCAGAGGATGCGTACTTCTTTTGCATGGTCTCGAGGACGTCGAGGGTGCGCTGGACGTTGTCGCCGGATTGCCATTGTGGGTATGAGATTCTGTGACCGGAGTTGTCGAAACCGTTCTGAGAGCCCGGAGCTCCGTGCAGGTCAACGATGACCTTGACACCGACTTGTCTGGCCCAGGTGATCTACATGGAGAGTCAGTATATAAGCTGCAGGGTGACGGGAGAAATGCTTACAGCTTGGTCGACGTAGGGAGCAGCTCCAGAAACGTATGGTGTGTTTGAGTTGTCATATGCCCAGAAACCGACGGGGAGTCTGACGACATTGAAACCTGAGTCCGCAATCTTTTGGAAGTCTGAAAGGGAGACCCAGCTATCCCAATGAGCCTTGAGGACAGACTGCGCAGCGTCGTAGCCCAGCTTGTCACAGAGTGTGTACTCGTCGACGATGCCTTCAGACATGTCGTAGGCCTGGAAAATGCTTGGAGTGATCCATCTGCGGTGAGGTTAGCACATGTTACTACAAAAGCTGAGCATGTGCAGCTATACTTACGGTTCCAGGACAAGCCAGCCTCCGAGGTTGACACCACGCATCACCTCATTGCCCCAGTTGAAGCCGCCAGTAGCAGTCGAGCGCTTCACAGGGGAAGCCAGTGCGACAGTCGCGCACAGCGCCGAGACAGCAAACTTGAGCATCATTCTGATAGGACTTTTCCGACGCGACCACCTTCGAGGGAACACAAGTGCGGAGGACGCGAGGGATGACGCCTCAAATGCAGGAGCTCAGCGTATCAACAGACCGGCTGCGGGTAAATGGTCGCTGAGATACTAAGGATTAAGAATGTAAGAGTGAGGAATGCTGGCGTGAGGTCACTCTTGGTTCCGGTATCCGAGCCAATGTCTCTGAGGAATGCGGTTCAAGACAGCCGTTGAGGATCACCTGGTGAAGTGGAACAATGATGTGAAGAACAGAAGAGTGATTGGCTGGGATTCAGTGATTGAAAGCGAGTGTGAATCAAGGAAGAGAGCAGGTCAGGTCATGGGAGGAAGGAAAGGTACTTCACTACTTGTCGACGGGCAAGAGGTTAAGGAAATAGTTACAGGTACCAGCCTTGCAGTAGCGCTGATGGGAGGCATCTTGTAGCGGCTGCTAAGCAGACGGTGGGCCCAGCCGTCATGGGCATCGATGCACGCACGTTTGTTCTCGAGCGTGCTATTGCGCTGGCACTGATGGCTCGAGTGTTACATGTTGTCAGTCAGAGCGCAGAGTCGCGGGTGAAGAAGCGCATGCGGGCAGGGATCGTCAAAGCTAGTCGAGGCTTAGCACTGGGCTAATCCCGCGGGATGCCAAGTCAGCCTCTCCCTGATCTCATGGAGCGATGGAGTTTGGGTGAGAGTTTGGCTGCGTTGACTCGTGCGGCCGCCAGGAACAGGAAATCCGCCTGCTGTGGCAAGGCACTGAGGGCGGGCGGCTGTTCGACGCGGCGGCGCTGGACGTCCTGGTTGGCAGATGCCGCCATGGTCAAACACGCCGGCCCAGTTCGTCCGCCACGTCAGACGTCACAGGACCGATATCGAGGTTTTGTTATGCCACCAGGAGAGATTGCATATCTCGCTGGGAAATGGCATCGCAATACAAGGACGGTCGTATCGTGACTGTAATCCCATGCATATATCGGCAATGCAGTTGCGACTCCTCGATGCGCGACTCAGCTCTTCAGCCCTTCAATGTCGGCAATAAGGTAGAATGTTTGCGACACCTCCCTTCAGCCTCAGGTACCACAGCCACCGCCCTTCCCGCTGCAGATCCTATTTTAGAACGGCGCCTCACCCGAGCGACTGCCGCATGTGAAGACTAAGTTACGGCAGACAGCAACTTGCTCAGAATTGACTCTCACCTCCGAGGGCCCACTGTACATCACTGTCCTTCTCTCAGAGACGGCCGGATCAGTGCATAGTGGGCCATTCCGCTCTCTGCTTTCAGCATTCTGCATATTCGAAGCGTCACAGCTCTGCCTTCCCGCAGTGGATCTGTTGACAGAAGATAGGTACGGTACTGTAGAATCGACGTTGATCTAGAGACGCGACCCAGGAACATCCGCCTCGCCGTCCTCACGCCGTCAAAGGGTAGAGCCTCAGCATGTACCAATGAGATCATTGCCCAGCGGCATAGCATCGCATGTAAGCCAACCAAGCCGACTCTAGGACGCGGTAGAAGCGTAGAAAAGGGGGAAGCTCAACGCGGGCAAAAAGCAGTTCTGCTGAGCTTGCGAAGCTTCCTCCACAGCGGGATGGTGCACGATGGGGCTCTGCGTCAGCGTTGCATGTGAAGACAAGGTTGGAAGGGCGCTCCCCCGTGGCCCCATTTTAGCCACGTCCTGAAATTTTGGGCCCTGGAATTATGGATGCTGTACCTGCATAAACCCGAACCTTGACTTTTTGGGCAGGTCGCACGAAATCTTTCCTCCTCCCATTTCCAGTATCCCAATCCCATATACACTTGATCAATCATCTACTCCTAGAAGACGCTTGTATTGCACATCCATCTATAGGGGGAATATACCTTGTTGGCGGGTGGCGCAAGGCTAACGCCTGACGTCTGCTTAACCGTTCCCACACCGGGCCACACCCCGCTTAGGGGTATTTCTGGGAATCTTGGCCAAGTGTAGCGGTATCCACCTCCAAGCAGGGCCAGAGCTATCAACGTTCAGACTGCCTCGATCCCTAAAGAACTTCCTTTTCCTTCGCGTCAACAGCGCGTCACCCCTGGTCACTGCTTGCTCTCTACAATTGTCAAAAAAGTCAATACGAAACTGTTTATTTACTCCATCTGTATGAATGTATATAGTTTTGAAATACGGGGGAATACGAATCCTCCATGGCAGACATGATAGATACGAATGAAGAATCACGCCACGCTCCATCCGCCCTTCCCACCATCCGCCATTTCCCGCCCGAGTCAGGCTCCCCTTCACTGCTCCAGTAGTTCTGTCCAATCCGTTGCAGATAGCCAACGTCGATTGCATGTGATTGCGATAAACAGCGTTATACACGATCAGCAGGATCGTCATATCGGATGTGCGCTGCAAGAGCGTTGACGGTATCGAACGTTTAGCCAAATACATTAGGTGCGGGAAGTCCTACGTTCTAAGAGTTACGGAACAGGTGTAGGACGGTGAAGATCTGCTGAGGGCTGGGCACATGCAAGTCTCATATATGACTTGATTGGGCTCCGCTTTGAAAAGCAAGACAAGCACGGAATGGGATACAAAGTAGATTGTTTCTTGGACCTAGCTACATCTACTGTTAACGCTTATATGAGGTGGGTGAAACCAGAGGACGGCAGAAGACCAACGCATATTGCGAAATCAAGGCAATGTATCACTCTGCTTCTCCACCTTCCTATCCGTCTGGATAGGACTCTCAACGCCTTCTTCTGCTGCCATCGTGGGCCGGGCTACGAGTCGACGAGGGCAATCCTGCCGCTTGGAAAGCAGTGGAGCTTGACGTCTTTCTGGCGGTGGTCCGGCAGGGTAGGCCGCCCAGGATGTTGGGAGTACGTCACCAGGCTAGCAGTGGTTCTTACTCCACGTGCGTGAAGGGTGCGCTCTTGCTCGGCTGATATCGATGCTGTGGCTTCTCTCATAACCAGTGGTGGATTGTTGAATTGGTGAAGTCCGCGTCTCTTCCTTCATCCACCCTGCCCATTCGGCGGCGTATAATTGCTCCCCCTTCTCGTAAACGCTGATGAACTCCACGGCCCGCCACCAGCGCCAAAGAGCAGTGGACTGTGCATGCCCGTCTGATGCTGCAGTGCACCGCCTTGAGTAAACGAGCCAGAAAAGCTTCCATACGGAGCGCGTGTCGTAAGACTAGGACCAAAAGTGGCGGGGCCCTGCGGCGTCGGATCGATTGAGGATAAGCCCTCTGGAGTGTTGTCGAGTGGAAGCATAGGTATGGCGTGAGCGGAGTTGACCCTCGTGTGCGCTTGTGCGCTGCTGCCGCGGCGTACGGCACTGCTTGGTGAATTCCGCTGGTTTGGGTGAGGGAGAGAAGGGCTGGACTGCGGAGGTAGACCACCAAGCCATGGGTCGGTGGAGGATTGGATGGGCTGTAGAGGGGTGCGCGAGCGCGTGCCTTGCTGGGCCCATCCTGCTGCTGAAGGGCGGCGAACTGGGGATTGACGGGCCATTGCACGGGATGTTGATGCTTTTCTCCCGTCTATACTGGCGTCAAGCGAGCCAAGGCTGTTAGACATATCATCTTCCCCGTCTGCTACAGTGGGGTCAACGTAGTAGGCCATGGGCGGCGTAGTAGGTAAGTCATCGTCTTCTTCGGGACCGACAAGGTCGTCGACCATTTGGGTAAGTCGAGCATCCATATTGGGCGCCTGGGCTGGCTTCTTCGCATGAGAGACATCCGGGGCTCTAAGGGGTGCGCCCTGAACCGGTAGGTTTATCGGGCTCGCATTCTGCTGCGGCGGACCGGGAGTGACTTCTTGCCTTGTGGGACGAGGTGTAGGTGCAGGAGCAGGGACAGAGGCAGGAGCAGGAATAGGCGCAGGCGCAGGCGCAGGCGGGTCCACTGCCATAGCTGATCCATATTTGTAGGAAAATGTGCCTGCACTGAATTCGATTGGCGTGGTCTATGACCAATTAGTATGCTGATATCATGGTCTGCCAGGGTGACATACCTCGTCGATGGCCAACAGCAAGCCGTCGATCAATAATCCCCGTATTCTTGCAAGCATTTCTAGCTCAGTTGAGAAGCGTTCTAAACCCGCATCGCTAAACTTGGGCTTAGGTGTTGCTGAGCCCGGCACAATCCATGTCTTCTGAGTATGCTCAGACATTAGAGGCTTGAAAGCAAAAGTATCGACATCCTCTTCCAATTGATAGCCGACTTCTGGGAGCTCTTGAACAGGAAATGCGGAAGCCAGCAGAGTGAGGACGCTGCTGTACTGTGTCCACATTGCCGAGATACTTTCTTGGATGGACTTATCGCCAAGGTCCGCAGAGAGAATGTGCGCATTAGTGACCATCCAAGAGCTATACAGACGTAGTCCTAGAAGCAGACGGTGAGCTGTAGGTGTGACCTTCTCAGGGAGCGGCTTTGCGCTCTCACTTGGCAGAGCAGCACCATCAACACACTGGAGATTCTCCTCGTAGAGACTAAGGAGGATCGTAAAAGTTTTGATGTTGAGGCGCAGAAAGTAAAAAAACGCCTGCTTGTACTGCGACTGCTCGGGATCCCCTAAACTGATATTAGCCTAATGCCTTTTCCGAGAGGCTGTTCGTCGCATACTTTGAAACTGTTCCACAGCGAAATGTTGTGCCGCAAAATTGACCAAGAACATTCGCATTAGAGCATGCCACTGCGATGTCTCTTTAAACTGGGCTGAGAGATGAGCGAGAACTTCTCGCTCCATCTCCTCATACGCAGGGAATGCCTGGCCTTTATAGCAATTGCTATGAAGTCGAAGGAACCAGATGCTCAGAACTTTCGTCTTTGCAGCAATCTTGTTCTGTGGCAGGTTCCGGAAGCTGAGATCTCCCTTCTCCCATGCTCGGAGGATCTTTTTGATGGCAAGCTCGAGGTTAGCCTTGGCGTTCGGGTGTGGCTCGTCGACTACCATGGCGCGATAAACGTAGTATAATACCCGGAGATGGTCACCCTGCTCCAGTGCGATCACGGACTGTTGGTTATAGGACAGGCCTGAGGAAGGGCGCAAAGAGCCAGCAAGGCCATAATAGCCTAATGCTGGACCCCAGTCAGGTTCCTTGTCCAGTCGCTCAGTCGCCCTGTACCGGGAAAGATCACCCAGGTAGATCAGAGTCTGATGGACGGACAGTAAGAGCTCTCTCTGGATGGGAGGGGAAAGCGAGGTTGGCGCGCTGCCTTTCTTGGCGGCTAAACACGAGAATGAATATTCGTAAATGTTTGAGATAGAGCTAACATACCGTTATTCTTCATAATGTTTTGGGCGATTTGCTCCAGCTCTGGAAGACCGCCAAAACGTGCATTTAGTGTAGAGATGTACTCGCGGTAGAACCGCTGGCTTGATTTCAGAAACTCTAGGTACTGCTTAATGAACTTGCGCGTCTCCACTGGTTTCTGTGGCTGCTCCTTGCGCAGCTGCAGAAAGGAGTTAGCAGTGGGCCTAGCCGGTGATTCTACCTACGAACCTTGCCAAGGTCGCTTCGAAAGCGACTGTTCAAGCGGCCATGCGCAACCCAGAGATGGGTCTCCACGCCCTGGGTACGGGCACGGACAAAGTCGAGTAGCAACAGCTGTTCGGAAGCTGCGCGATAACTTGCGGGCGGTCAGTCTATGGGACCCGCATTTCGCGTCTCTATCCTTACTCGCTCAATGCTGCGGAAGCGCTTGCAATAGAAGCTACCGCATTAACAACTTGATCCGAAAACCGCTTTTCAGCGGCTTGCGCAGTCCTACTTCATGTAAGCTACGTTGGGGCAGGCGAAGCCAGAGCATATTCCATACAGTTCGGCATGACTGAGACGGGTATCCATGATTCCAGACATTCCGACTCTTGATCTTCATATAGAGAAGACGTCTCCCCGGAGTGACCCCACGGTCAACCTCGCGGTCAGACAAGCGTATAATATCCGGGGATAGCGGAGGGTCCGATGCGATCCATGAAGGGCAGCAGCCGGGCAAGCTGGTGAGGGTGCTGCAACAAGGTCTATCCTGTTGCGCGGCGAGGGAGAGACTTTGACTTTGTGTCCCGATGGTTTTCATATGCGACGAAGAGGAGAGGGTGGACCAGGAGCGGTGGTCGCAGCCGTGGACTTGACGCAGAAAGTCACGAAGTGGTGACCGATCGCGTGGGATTGTCCCGCAGAGCGGGCACTCCCGCCGCTAAGAAACTAGCACCTTCCGACTCCTTCGACTGATGGAGTGGTAATCCAACGCCAAAACCGCTTGAACATAACGTCGAAACCTAAGAATATCATACATTACAGCCGGAGGGTATCAAGGTGCCGTAACAGCCCTCAGAGATATCATCACACTGGCATGGTTATACTCCGATACCCGTGATCTGCTGGGTGTTCTTTCCGGTTGTGTCCGTAAAGGCGGTGAAGCTTCCGAAGAGAGGCGCTTCTGCTACATGTAGCAAGATGTCCAAGAGAGCAAGGTCAGACTCTCAGTCTACGTCTGCAGATGAGCCGACTTGCGATACGCCAGGCACCGGATTTTCTACGTCGAGAGAGGGATCTCAGCAGCCGGAGAAGTACGCCCATCTCGACGCACCAAGCATGCAGGCCAAGGCAGTGATGCGTTGCACGCTTCCTCCTCATGACCCTTTGGATTTTCATACTTATGATGAGTATGAGGTCCACTACAATCAGAGTCATGTGAACAGATGCCATGAGTGCGGCAAGAATCTTCCCACTGACCATTTCCTTTCCTTGCACATTGCGGAGAACCATGACCCGCTTGTTGCTACCCGACAAGATCGAGGAGACAAAACATATGCATGCTTCGTTGAGGGTTGCGACAAAGTATGTGCTGACCCTCATAAGCGCCGTATGCATCTTGTGGACAAGCATTTGTTTCCGAGGAACTACGACTTTTACATTGTGAATGACGGTCTCGATGGTCGGAACTCCATGCTGAGAACGGAACATGCTCAGAGGAGGAAAAGCTCAGCTCAGGGAAAGCCTGGCCTCCTTCCACCGACGAGAAGCAACGAGGATCATACAGATCGACCTGGCGCCACGCGGCATTCTTATTCACCAACTTCGCCACCCAGAATTAAGGCGCAACTAGAGACCGCCACTGATACAACAATGGATGACATAACTTCGTCGCTATCTGCCCTCAAATTTGTGCCACATAGCGTAAGATTTGGCCGCGGTAAAAGGAGCGGCTTCGCAGCCGGTTGACGTATGCAACCATGTAACAACACGATTAATCCATGCCACATCTATGGCCCAGCAAGCTTAACGGTTCCATCGCCTCTGATTTTGACCTTATCAAGCTCCAAACTCTTCTTGACCGGATTTGGGCTCTCAAACAGGTCATCCATCTCTTCGAGGTTTCTACCCTTAGTCTCCACGAAGATGAGATAGATGACGAGCGCGCCAAACGCGTCCCAAACCACGTATAAGATGTAGAATCGATATGAGCTGCGCGCAATCGCAATCGGCGGGACGTACGTGTTGAGCACATTGACGGCATTGACCATGAGGTTCATATAGGCCAGGCCTTTGGCACGAGTGTTGAAGGGAAGTACTTCGGATGGGTACAGGGATTGCATGGGTGTCTGCGTTTGTCAGCTCAGAAGTTATGAGACCAGGGGAGAAGGGAAGAATTGCGCACCCAAGCAAAAGCGAAGACGACAAGGAAAACGTAGAGGAAAGCGACACCGGTGGCACCGACAGCAGGCTTTCCAGCTTGATTGGCAGTACAGGCAGTGATAACTGCCACACTGGCCGACATGCCGAGACTGGAGCAGATAAGCAACTTTCTGCGTCCTAGCCTCTCCACGAATTGCAAGCCGCAGAGCGCAGAGGCCATCATCACCGGCGTCTGGATCGCATTAAGCAAAAGCTGCGTTTGTACACTCGTGATGCCAGCGGTCTTTGCCATGAGCGGGAAGTAGTAGCTGGTTGGAGGCAAGTCCAACTGCCCAAACCAAGCGATGCAGGTCACGAGTAGGGTGCGGTAGCGAGCGCTCCGTGTACTGAACAAGGGTCGAAAATCCCAGAATCGGCGGTCGGAACCGGATGTACTGATCACCTCCATCATCTCTTCAAGCTCAATCTTGACGACAAGCGAGTCCGGGTCGCCATCGCCGTGATACTTGATCAGGATATCCTTTGCTTTTTCGACCTGGTCGCGACCGATGTACCACCGCGGCGTCTCTGGGATGAAGGCAACGAACATCAAGATCAAGACTGACGGAAGGCCCTGTACAGCGAGCGGGACACGCCAGACAAAGGTCGAGTCCGTCTTGATGAAATTCAGGCCGTACTCCAACCATGTCGACACGATCGTGCCTAGGAAGAAGCATGTCTGGAAGCCACCAGTAAGGATCCCACGATATTTCGGATACGCCATTTCGACGACGTAGCTTGGGCCGGCCGTCTGTACAAGCACAGCCCCCATCCCTAGGATGAAGCGGCCAGCCATAAGCGCTTGCAGACTTTGTCCAGCGGCCTGGAGTACGGCGCCGACAATGCAGATTACCGACCCTGTCGCCATACCAACTCGACGACCATACTGATCAGCGCATGGCCCTGCGAAAAAGGATCCAGCAATGTTTCCGATGACATAGAGCGCAGCGACCAGACCTTGGTTATCGCTGGTGATGCCGAAGAAGGTGGTGAACGAAGGGATGGCCGAGAGACCACCGAACGTGTTGGCGTCGAAACCGTTGGTAGCAGAGCAGAGGTAGCCAATGAAGATACAGGCATAGAGCCTGAGAAAGCTTTTGCGGAAGGGATGAGGTTTCTCAAGAAGGAGCGCTTCTTCCATACGCGAAGCATGCATGCGTGTCTCGCCCACGATGGTCTCATCGTGTGTCGAAGGGCGCGAGAGCGTCTCGCTATGAGTAGCTTCTGCTGCTGCTTTGCCCATCTTTGAATGATATACGACAGTGATTCTGGAGGAGTGGGTCAAGGAAGTACACGACTAAGTAGAGACAAGAGGAAGATTCAGCGCCTTGGTAATCCTACGGCTTCCTACATGTATTTACTTGCTGCGAGTTATTCCCGCGCCTTTCGCTCTGAGGTGACATGGAGTGGTACACGGCAACGATGCCCGTGTCCTATACCCCGCATGTCATTCTAGAGGCCGTGGGGTAACATTTGGCACCGCAATGAGGACGTTGATTGGCAGTTCGGAACAGTGAGCCGTCTCTCCAGCGCTCCGCGTCTCGAACAGGCAAGAAACGGACATTCCCCGTGGGGTTCCTCCTACATAGATTCGCGTACCTGGTAGGCTCTGAGGCGGAAACGTATCTAAGGATGCGTGAAACCAAGTGCCATCGACGTATCAGACCGCTTCAGAAAGTAGCGCTCGCATGATGTGGACTGATGCTCGGTACTGTGCTGCCGAGGGTGCATTGCGGCCATTGAAGAACCACCGCGGAATGAGACGTCGGAGTATAGGGGTTGGCCCTTTCTCGCAACGGGAAGCAAATTTCAGATATGCCAGGTTTTGATCACTCAAAGCGACGAGACAGTCGTTATGTATACTAAGGTAGTGGTGTAGGAGCGTGGAAGGTGCAGGTGGCTTGAGATCCTGGCACCGATCAGGCTTGGCGCGTCGGACCTCTCTGAAACCTTCCGCTTCCGATTTGCTTGTAACGCGAGCATCAACTTACAGCTATTCCGAGTAGTTGTGCGAATTCGTTCATGCTAGACGTGCCGAATACCCAGAGATGAAGATCAATACGCTGCTTCTCTCAGGCGGCATGTCGACGCGGATGGGCGCACCTAAGCACTTGCTGCCCTTCATAGACTCTAGTCCGCTCTATGTACGATTGCTACATCAGCTCCAAAATGCTTGTCCAGGAGCACATCTATTCATGTCCCTTAGAAGTCCAGATCAAGCGAGACAGATGAATCAGTCACTCCACGAAGACCTCAACCTCATCTACGACGGTGACGGCAGCTCTGACATTGGGCCAGCAGCAGGCCTCCTCGCCGCATACGACGCCGACCCTGAAGCGCACTGGCTAGTACTCGCCTGCGACTACCCTCACATCACAGCTTCGGATCTGGGGGCTCTTCTCGAAGCGTATGAGGCCCCTGTGACTTGCTTCGTGAACGAAGAGGGCTTTCACGAGCCTCTTGTGGCACTCTGGAGCCCTGAAGCACTTCGAAAACTGCGGCAGAACGTATCGAATGGAATCAACGGTCCGGCCCGTACTATCAAAATGCTCAATGGTAAGCGAATGCGACCCGAGCGGGAAATGGCACTCTTCAATGCGAACACGCCACAGGAGTGGGAGACTGCACTGCAGATGGCTCGGAGTTTGGGCAATGTGCAGCCGAAGACTGTATGAGACTATCTACGGGGTATTGTCATTTGGCTACAGAATCCGCTGCCCTAGGACCAATGAGAAGCAGCGCAGCATGTCTCCATGCTTCGCACTGCCATGTCCCCTCGGGATATGCACCCAGCAATTTGAGCCCGTGAATGGACGGATCTTACTCGGGCTCTGCTCTTTGCTAATCGATACCCAGAGCTCGCTTCCTTGGAGCTGAAGCGAAGCGTGTCGGAAGACGTCAAGATGGGATGGCGGCGGAGAAGGAAGATTCGGTGTCTTGTTTGGGTCGAGATCATCTTGCATTACAACTCGTGCTGAAATCCACGGCTCAATCTGATGGCCTTCCAGCTGCCTTATGTACGGCGTGACAATCATTCTCAAGCACGCTGCTGCAGCGATTGGATTGCCTGGCAGGCCGAAGAAAGCCACTTTGGAAGCAGCACACTTTGCGTGGTCACAGTCAGAGGCGCAGTTGAGGTCGAGTCTGGGAACCGTTGCGAAAAGCACAGGATGTCCTGGACGCATTGCAACCCCATGGAACTCAACTTGTGCACTAATGCTGCATATGGCACTCCGAATGTGGTCAAACTTCCCTGCTGAGACAGCGCCCGAGGTGATGAGCACGTCGAACTCGTTCGTCTGCAATTCTTCCTTGATCGCGGCCGCTACCTTCCCTTCGTCGTCCGGCAGTACACCCAGGAATGAGGCATCCACGCCCAAGCCTTGCAGGGCACTCAGCAGAAAAGGTCCATTCGCGTCCTTTATCTTGTTGAGTTCGCTCCCGGCAGCTAGTTCGGCGCCGGTGGACCAGACACCAACGCGAATACGTCTTTGCACCGCTACTTTTCGAATACCCATTGAGGCCATTGCCATGACATGCTGAGGCTCTATCTTTGAGCCCGCCGTAACGAGCGTGGCGCCTGTCACAAAATCTTCGCCTGCGAACCTGCGGTGTTGATGCCTCATTGCAGCTCTGTTGATCTGTATATACTGCGAGCTCTTCCCCGGACCAGGTACACTAACAGTGTGCTCGACCGGGATAACTGCATCGAAAGCATAGTTTCCATCGTGTAGTGGAAACTGTGCGCCAGTCATGATCTCGACGCAGGGCTGTATGCCGACAGATTCTTCGCGCTGATCCAGGCCGCAAATCTGCATAGGTGCGTCTCCAGCAGCCATTGTCCCTTGAACGGCCAGGACCATTGGATTGCTACCTGATGCTCCAACGACTGCATTTGAGTTTACAGCATACCCATCCATTGCTGAAGTGTCGAAAGGCGGAGTCGAGACTGGGCAGACCACATCGTTCTTCGCTATCCTGCCGACCGCTGTCCCAGGTGCCAGAGTCTCATGCTGCTTTGCCAGCAGTACTGCAGCTGGTTTGGCTGCTACTTCCAACATTTGTATGGCATCAGCGTAAGTGATTGACGCTTTGCTGTGATTCATTGCTACCTGTGAGCCTCAAATTCCGAATTCTAGTGATTCTCCAGCACTCAATATAGCTCTCGTGCAAGTCCTCCGCGGATACACACAGCGCCATCCAGCTGGAACGGCCCTCGAGAACGGCTAAGATCGTCGATAAACTGCATACCACGGGCCATAAGTCTCAGAAAGAGACAGCACGCGGAATCGGAGCATTTGCGAAATACTCCGGACCAATTGCAACTTGTCAGTTCCATACCTTGCCGTGCCGCATTTGCTAATATGCCGCGGATTGGAGAGTACAGTTTGCGCCTTGACGTCAAATACCAATTCCGCCTTTAACGGTTACGGTAAGTTCGCGCTATCCCCTCATTTTAAAGCTTCAGGCATGCGTAAGTTCCATCACGCCGGCAGTACAACCAAGCATTAAGCCACATTCGGCATCTACTCCGGTGTCACTCCTCATTTAGCATTACCGTAACTCCGATTGGACCGTTACGATATATTTCCTGGGAATTATGACCACGTCTTTCATAGCCCGCTTGCGTCTCTATTCCCCAAAGCTTTTAGGAATTCACGCTGGGTCGTTGTTTACACGATGAAGTTCGGGCCCGAGACACCACCAATACGTGCTTCTAGGGACTCCGTTAAGGATGTCTATGGACCTAGGACTCCGTTCAAGCACCAATGGCCCACCAGAGTGGACGAGCTGGTCATCGAAGAACCAGACAAATGGGTGCAAAGCGCCTGTGTGATGTGCAGGTCCGCCACAAGCCCTTTCTGCTAAGTCATTCACTCGGAAGCTAAAAGTAGGTGTACAGCAATGGATGCGGCATGGATATAGGCGTGAAAGATGGCAAGATGGTCGGGGTCCGGGGCCGAGCGACTGACAGGGGTGGGTCCTGCGGCGCTGATTTGTGACTATGGTCCTGAGCTGAAGACACATAGTCAATCATGGACGACTTGGGCCGAAAGGCTTGAACGCGTATGTTGCAACTCGACCATGCTAAGATGTCCAGAGTACGTTTGGCTGAGACAGCAGGCCCCAGCTGGGTTTCAATGCGCTCGGAAGACCGCCTGAAGTATCCTATGATACGGAAGAACGGCAAGCTCGAGCGCGCATCCTGGGACGAAGCAATGAGCCTTATAGTTAAGAAGGCGAAGGAGACTAGGCAGAAACTCACAGGCCACGGCATCGGCTTTTACACCTCGGGCCAGTTGTTTCTGGAAGAGTATTATGCGCTCGCACTTGTTGGCAAGGCTGGCCTTTGCACGCTTCACATGTCAGTCTTCAAGCTTGGTGCTCATGACATTGCTAGTGTTGACAGTCTGTGACAGGGACGGGAACACAAGACTATGCACGGCGACTGCGGCCGCATCCATGCGAGAGTCCTTTGGAAGCGATGGGCAACCGGGATCGTACACTGACATTGACTATACGGACTGTATCCTGATGGTGGGACATAATATGTCTGCAACACAAACCGTGTTATGGACGAGAATACTGGATCGCCTGCAAGGACCAGATCCGCCAAAGCTCATTGTGATAGACCCTCGGAAAAGTAACTCTGGTATGCTTAACTCTACACGCATTGACTGTATCCACTACTGATCAATACAGCGAGGAAGGCCACGCTACACCTCGCTCCCAAGACGGGAACTAACCTTGCGCTTCTCAACGGTATCCAGCATTTACTCTTCTCGAACGGCTGGATCAACGAAGAGTACGTCGCCGAGCATGTCATTAACCGGGACCTGCTCCAGGAGACTCTGAAAATGTACACGCCAGCTCGTACTGAACAGATAACCGGAGTGAAAGCGGCTGATGTAGAGAAAGCCGCCCGGATCATTGGAGAGTCACCCTCTCTTCTCTCCACCTGCCTTCAAGGAGTGTATCAGAGCAACCAGGCAACTGCCAGTGCTTGTGCAGTCAACAACATCAATCTTCTGAGAGGTCATATTGGAAAACCAGGGAGTGGGATATTCCAGATGAACGGTCAGCCTACGGCACAGAACAACCGTGAATCCGGATGCGACGGAGAGTTTCCCGGTTTCAGGAACTATTCGAACCCGAACCATATGCAGGAATTGGCAGACCTCTGGAACATCGACTACAACAACCTACCACACTGGAACCAGCCTACTCACGTTGAGAATATGCTGAATTACATCGCTGCTGGGTCCATGGAGATGTTCTGGATTTCCGGAACAAATCCTCTGGTTTCCTTGCCAAACTTGCAGCGAGTCCGAGAGCTACTTACAAAGCCAGAAATCTTTGTAGTGATTCAAGATCTGTTTCCAACCGAGACGACGGCCATCGCAGATGTGGTACTTCCGGCAGCGCAATGGGGCGAGAAGACTGGTTGCTTCACGAACGTCGACCGAACTGTCCATCTGTCCCACAAAGCTGTGGAACCACCCGGAGAAGCACGTGCGGATCTCGACATATTCATTGATTTCTCCAATAGGATGGGCTTTCAAGACAAAGATGGTAACCCACTGATTGGCTGGAGCACCCCTGAAGATGGCTTCAATGCCTTCAAGCAACTGACGAAAGGCCGCCCTTGTGACTATAGCGGACTAACTTACGCGAAACTTACTGGTGGCTCAGGCATACAATGGCCCTGCACGGAGAAGGAGTGGCCAAACGGCAAAGAACGCCTGTTCGAAGATGGGGTTTTCTTCACAGATACCGAGTATTGTGAGAGTTTCGGGCATGACCTCGAAACGGGTGCGCCTTATACAAAGGCAGAATATGAAGCCATGAATCCGAATGGAAAGGCAATCTTAAAAGCTTGCCATTACATCCCGCATACCGAGATGCCGAACGATGAGTACCCTTTCGCACTGTCGACGGGCAGACTTACCAGGCACTTCCATACCCGGACAAAGACAGGAAGAACGAAGGCATTGCAGGATGCAGCGCCCGAGGCCAAGATTACCATCTCCCCACAGGACGCCGATGAGCTTGGTGTCAGAGATGGTGAAGAAGTCATTGTTGAGAGCTGCCGCGGCGCCGTTCAACTTCCCGTCCTGGTTGGCGAGATTGCCCCTAAGAATGCCTTCATCCCCTTCCACTACGGCTACTTCGACGCCAAAGACGACCGAGCCCGCGCCGCGAACGAGCTCACGACCGACGCATGGGACCCCGTATCCAAGCAGCCCATGTTCAAAGGCGGCGCAATCCGGATTCGAAAGTGCGACTCCAACACCGTCGAGATCCACCAGCACCAGACCGCCGCCATTAGACGTGCAGAGGCAAACAAACCCTCGGCCACTGAGGTAGGGGACTCCACCAAGCGCAAGCGCCACATCGAACTTTGGCTAGGCGCAACCGAGGAATCGATAGAGCTCCTCGCAAAAGCCTGCACAGACCTCATCCCCAAGCTAACCCACGACCTCGAAGTGCTCTCCGGGCTACGTATCCTGCACCGCATCGCCACCGGTGTACTCAAGCAGCTCCAACCTTGCATCGACAAATACCACATCGACTCCCGCTACGGGCGCGAAGTCAGCGTCGCCCTGTCCGGCACACTCTTCCCCTGGCACAGCGACGACGCAAGTATCAGTGCCTACGGCACGCTGGCCACGTTGCAGGGACTGTTGATTTATCTGGCGAATACGGAGGGCCATCTTGCCGCGTTGGGGCCGGCGAGCCAAGCGTTGTGGGATGCTGAGTTCGTTGAGGCGGTGAGGAAGGCGTCGGAGGGCATTGGCAGGTGTCAGGCGTGGGTTAAGCACCAGATCACGGCTAGGGCACCCCAGACGCTGGTTGTGCCGAGTAAGGCTACGTGGGGGAGGGAGAGGGAGAAGGTTGAGGGAGATGCGAGGGAGGATGAGAAGGGGGAGGAGAGTGTGTATTTGCTTGAAAAGTAGGGTTGGGGGTTTACACGTATACACCTAGTTGTGTATGAGGTCGCGTTGTCTGAGAGTTTGTGAGATTGGTGGTCAAAGGACGGATACTTGTTGTTGAGATGTTACGCCGAGGATGACGAATAGATGTATTGGCACGTCTACCACCTGCTTTGTCCCGATTCATACACATGTGCCAGAAGTCAAGTTCGAAGCACTTCCTCGGTCTGAGGCCTTCTTGCCTCGCACGAATTGACGATACCCATTGTGTGGGCCCAAAGCTTACCCGATGGGTCCCAGATCCCGCGCCCTCGATTCTCCGCCATGTCGTAGATGTGCCGTTGAAAGATGAAGCTGGGGCGCCACAAGCACGGCCACGACGCAAAGCTTAAACCCAACGCCCTTCGTCATCTCCCCAATCCCCTCATCACTTCCCAAGGTCCTTACCGCATCGGGACTCGCGCCACGTTTGTTCCAGAGCCATCTGCACGCTTTAGGGGAGTCTTGCATCGCGAGGTTTCCCGTTCAGGGCGATCTGCAGCAGCGTGCAGGGACGATTTCTCCGTCGTGTGGCCCGGGTGTGGCTAGAGCATCTGAATCTCTGAACCGAACCGAGGACGAACTCAGGAAGTGGGATAACGTTTCGGATCGCACGTTTGGCTGTTAGCATGACCGTGATGCTTTTGTCTGGGCGTCACTGGCCACAGCGAAGCTTGGTATGCTCGATGACGGTGAATTGGCAGTGACGATGCGGGCTGCTTCCAAATTGGTGAATGCGGCTCACATTTCAGGTCCTTCCTTCCGCATCTGGCTGTGACCTGTCTACCTGTCTACCTACCTTAGCCATCTATCGCCCTGCTTGTCGTGGCTCGCGTGCAACTCAAGGACGCCACCTCTCTCACGCCTATCTTGATCCTTCCACCGTTTGAGGCCTCTCTTCCCGCACCTCTAGCCGGCGTTGATCTACGGCCATCACCTTACTCGTGACCGCGCATACGAGTCCGCCTTAGTTTCAGTCACGGTCACCACCCTACCAGCCGCTCCTGCCATAAACGCCTATAATGAATATCAACGTAAGAGGCCCCTCCATACCTGACCTTTGTCTTAGACATTATATTCGTTCTTCTGCCCTACTGTTTCCCCCCCCCCCATAATACAATAACCCGCCAAGATGGCCATGGCTAACGTAGCTATACACACTGCACCGAGAGATGCCTTGGCTAATGACTTTTCAGGCTCCGGTTGGAGGAAGAGCCTTCGCTCTTCCCTTCACGAGGGCGGCGGATCCTAATGTCGAACTCACGGAGAAAGAGATGCGGATGCCACTCGCCAACAAGGTGCCAGACCACCTTCGAAACCACTTCATTGCTATGTACGTCAATAAGATTTCATACATGAGGGAGAAAAGAGACCGCCACTGGGTATGGTTTGGGCCAAAATGCCACTGCTAATTACCTGCCAGGTGTGGAGAGTACGTCGGCACAGTACTGTTCCTCTTCTTTGCTCTGTCGGGTACTCAAGTCGCCAACAACATCCCCTCATCATCTGGCCTCACTGTAGCACAAACCGGTAGCAATCCGCAACAGCTGCAGTACATCGCCCTCTGCTTTGGTTTCTCACTCGCTGTGAACGCCTGGGTATTCTTCAGAATCAGCGGTGGACTGTTCAACCCTGCCGTATGTGGCTTACCACCTCACGCAGGAGCGACTCCTTTACTAACGATATCGCGTAGGTCACCTTTGGAATGTGCCTCATCGGCGCTCTGCCCTGGGTCCGCGGCGTCCTCCTCTTCGTTACGCAAATTCTAGGTGGTTTGACTGCCGCCGCGCTTGTTTCATGCATGTTCCCCGGCGCTCTTACGGTCACTACCGCTTTGGGCGGAAACACTAGTGTCGTCCAAGGTCTCTTCATCGAGATGTTCCTGACCGCTCAACTCGTCTTCACCATCTTCATGTTGGCGGCGGAAAAGCACAAAGGCACTTTCATTGCTCCCGTCGGTATCGGCCTTTCTCTCTTCATTGCCGAATTAACTGGTAAGTTTCCTCGTTTTTGAACCCAGATTTCCTGCAACTCTTCCTCCGATCTAACACTTCCCAGGCGTCTACTTCACCGGCGGCTCCCTCAACCCTGCACGCTCCTTCGGTCCCGCCGTCGTAATCAAAAGCTTCCACGGCTACCACTGGATCTACTGGGTCGGGCCCATCCTCGGCTCAATTGTCGCCGCTGGTTTCTACAAATTCATCAAGATCCTAGAATACGAGACGGCGAACCCCGACCAGGATTCCTCCCACGCTGCTAAGATGAGCCAGAAAAAGGAACACCTGCTCGCAGCCGGCCTGAACGAAGTAGATGCGCATGACATCGCGATATACCTGGCCAAGCAACAATCAGTGGGTGAAATGGGCGGCGTCAATGGTAGTATCTTCGCGAACGGACAGGGACGTAAGTTCCAAGAGGCGGATGGACAGGGCATGTATGGTACCGACTTCCGCCGTAGTACAACGGGAAACTCGGAAGGCACGCTTGTACAGGCTCCTGCTCCTGCCGGGACAATCGCCCCGAACGCGGTGGAGCGCTTTCAGCAACGCGAGGGTATTCCGAGGCAGAATAGCGGCTCGGGTTCTGGTAGAGTAGAGAGTCCTGGAATGGCTAGCCACGATGATATCTACGCGCCGTTGCAGAATGGTCAGTCTGAGGCGTTGGGTCATATGGTCAGGCATGAGCCGAGGTCGAGGTTTGCTAGGACGGAGAGTAGTGGGGTTTGAGGTGCGCTGATTCCATGATCGCTGGGCCGGGAACGATGGGAATGGCGCGGTTGGAGATTGGGAAATTGCTGCTTTGCATCTTATTGCTTGCCTGCGGGACTGTACGATATGTGATATACGGACATGAATACACGCGTTATGAGGATCACCGTTGAAGTTAAGGTTTCAGATATACATTGCTTAGTCCAACAGGCTCAATGGTAAAGATCTCGGCAAGAGGATTGCATAACGTACATGTAGCGCGCAACCGGTTCGCCCAATGGTGATATGAAAGGTCTTAAACAAGGGTATTTCTGGGCCGGATGTAAATGTACGGTACTCGGCGACAATACCAGATGATACAGAACGAGTTGCACCTTCCTCCGTATCTCCCCTTTCTGGATGTACTGGCAACCATATAAAGAAGCTCGGGCCAGGACCCTGCATTGTTGGCTGATGTCACAGATCCTGCCCCGCGCTCCCACCTGCTAGAAATCTCCTCCGCAAACCGTCAAACAGAATCAATTGACTGCACATTATACCACTACAAAGGACTACATCTTCCAAACCAAACGCCCAATCACCATGTCTACTTCTATCCCAACCAGCACCTCCGTCGTCGAGAGCGCCGTTATCAAGGGTTCGTGAGCCTGCAACACCCCCACCAACCCCTCCTTCCACTCACACTCACACTCGTGCTCATCTCACCTCCCCATACCATTCGCTCTCACCCTCACTCCACCCGATCCCCGGTCACAGCACTGTAGCACAAAAAAGCCCCACATATTTTCTCCAACACACAAGCTAACAACAGTCCTCTTATCGCAGCCCCTCTCTCCCACGTCTGGCACTACATCAAGCTCCAAGACTTCAGCAAGTTCTGGGGCGCGCTCTCCAAGTCCGAGGCCGTCAAGGGCACCTCCGAGGAGACCGACATCGTGCGCTGGAGCTTCAAGGATGGCAGCGAGGTCGAGGTCAAGCAGGAGGAGCATTCCGTACGTACCCATGCCATACCTTTTACCCACAACCTTACCCCCACCACCATCCCTTCCCTACATCCCTAGTTACCCCATCCCGATTATCAGACGCTGATATTGTGCTTCGCTTAACAGACCCTCAACCACTACATCACCTACAGCGTGATCACGGCGCAGCCAGAGCTCTCCTTCACGAGCGTGGTCAGCACGATCCGCTGCTACGCCATCACGTCCGGCGAGCTCGAGGGCAGCACTTTCGTCGAGTGGACTGGCAACTGGAGCTCCGATGCCGGCGCAGATGTCATCCAGGACGGCAAGTACAAGCGACGTGAGGCGCTGGCTGATTTGGCCAAGGCTGCTAAGAAGTTGTAAGCGGTTGTAAGAAAGAGGCGGGGTTGTGGTAGATGAGTGTGGAGAGAAATCATGACGGCTTGGGAGGCGGTATTGTTTATCTGCCCATAGCGAGTAATACAAATTGGCACAAAGAGGTGCCGTGGATTACATCTACCTTGACAAGACTCGCTAAGGAAGGGGGCTGGGAGAATCGCAGCCCGTGTTTCTTCAGAGCTTTGTAGGATTCGAATTCCGATTCGATGCGCTGGAAAAAGCCGTGAGGCAGTCTGCTGTAAGTTATGCTGTATAAAACCTAGGAGTTTTTGCCTCAAGAAACGCCGAACCTGAGGAAAATCCAAAAATCTGCCTGGCCCTGGATGGTATCATATGCGGTTGCACCCAACAAAATCTTTCAAAATTTAGCACTCCTGTCCCCGCCCCCCTTTCCCTGGATAATGCGATGAAAAACATTTCAGATCCTTTGCGGTAAACACAGGACGACTGTTACGGGCTTAGCGAACGGTGGGTCTGCTTCGATGCTGCTGGTTTGGGGCCTGAGTCGTGGACGGTGCCGCGGTCGGGGAGAAGAGATCGATGCATTTGATGAGCACTGTGCTTCAGTCAGTCACAGAATCCCTTTTACAAAACCCCCATTCACGACGGCCAATTGCCAAGTTTCTCTCAGCTTCGGCTCCGTACTGTACATCAAGTGCGAGAACGTCGGCAAAGCGACGAAATGGCAAAGCGATAGGCGGGGAAAAAAGAAGATCACGAACTCACATCCAACAATCTCCTCCTCCGCACACCCCATCTGATAGTCCACGAGTCCGAACCGCTCCACGCTGTCGCACAGGTGGACGAGGTCGCGTCCAAGCGCCTCCATCATCATGCTCGTCATCAGCGACTGCGGTTCCGGCGGCGCTTGAGACGTCTTCAGCATCTCGAGCGTCAGCGTGTGTTGCCGCGACAGCGTCGTCAGCCAGGCCCGGTTGAACTCGTCCCAGATTGCTAGACGGTCGGCTGAGAGGGAGGGGGTGTCTTTGTCGAGACCTGGGGTTGTTAGGTTTTTGAAGGTCGAGGAGGGCGGGGTTGTTGCGGTCATGAGGGCTTGGGGAGGAAGATGATTCGGTGGGGCGTGACGGTGGTTGAGATTGAGTGGGGAGATTTTGGAGGACATGGGCAGAGAATCAAGGAAACGAAGCATAATAAGAAGAGGAAGAAGGTGAGATGGCCACGTACCTAGCGCCTCAGCGTTCCCTAATAAATACTGCGAGCATTGCAGCAGCAGTTCCCCTACACTAGCCAACTGCCCATCCCTAACTCTCGTGAAGATCGTTCGGATACGGCTCTGATAGGCAGCAAAGTCTGAATCCACCGGCTGTCCAGCGCCATAATCGGACTGTGTGTGTGACTGTTGCGAATACACGTCGTATGAAGACGTCTGGGTCTGCAGCATGTCGTTTGTGTTAGGATAGGAAGGCAAGGCAGCCTGCATGCTTCTGAAGTTCGGGTACGCAGATGCCATCTCTGTCGCCGAGTCCGGAGTCTGTGACGGGACATGCTGGCCACCGTAATAGTGCGTAGGCGTGACGGCGAACTGTGATGACGATGCATCTGTCGAGGCGCTGCCGCGGTGGTATTGGTACGTCGACCCTTGAGAAGACGTTGCCGTCTGTGGCATACTCGCGTATCCAAGTGTCGTCGCATATTGCTGAGATAGTTGGTGTTGCGACGAAGGCACAGTCTCGTGACTGTGTGTATCCGAGCCGTAACTTGTCGCGTAGCCGAGTGCGTTTGCGTGGATCGGACTTGATGTGTAGGCGCCCGCGCCGGGATATGCTGATCCCTGATCTGACAGAGGCCGAAGCCCTTGTAGGCCATCAATCGACGGTGCTTGTGAGTACTGGAGTTGCCGAAAACGATCCGTAGCTGTCGAAGAGGCCAAATGCGCAGGTACCTGATTCTGAGTGCGGCCGAAGAAGTGCGTCTGTGAGTACTGCCTTGTATCCTGCTCATTGTGTTCCATGCCAGTCGAGGAAATTTGTGTAATCGGTAAGGCTCCAGAGTATAGAGCAGCTTTCTGCGCCAATGGCGGATTCTATTGAAGTGCATAGACAGAATCTGATCGATACTTGTGTGTTTGCCGGCTGTGAGATCTGGGCAAAAAGCACCTTCACATAGAGATCGGGTCAATTACTCGTTAGAGCAATCTAGTATGAGATTGTGGGGTTCGGTCTCGAATCTGGATTGATCGACCACGAATCATGCGTGCTGTGGAGACCGAAATGTTACCCGGATTCGACTCCGTTAGTCTCGTCCAGACGCTTGATAGGTGCACAGCAAGGAATTTGATCGCTTGCAGCTGCAGAGTCTATTTGCCGGAAGAAATGCTCGGTTTTCGAAGCGGTTGCCGAAATATACCTTTAATCTTTCGAAAAAGACCCTGCAGGCGCCACCGTCGCCCCAAGCTTGTTGTTACTGGGTGCCGAAGCTTGTCAATGACCGATTGGTAGGTGGAATGTCTCAAACACAGATTGAACAATAGGGCTGAAGGGATACAAAAACTGTTGTGCGGTGCCTGATTCAGATGTGTGTAGGTGTAAGAGTAGCACAAGGGGCGGGAACCAGGGTCTCCGCGTCGTACTGACGCAGGTATTGCAGCCTCCCACCGTAAGTGTCAGAAGAAGGACTGCCGAAGGCTTTTAAGCAGGACCCCGGTATAGGAAACGTAGTACTGTAGAAATGTACCCTACTCTGAGCTGACCACAGAGGAAGGCCAGACGTCCAGACTCGTTTGAAACGGCCCGGGAGGATTTAGTGTAGGATGCGGGGTTCGTTTCAGTCTTCCAGGTGCTGTCGTGGCCCTCAACACCGCTTCAGGAAGGTGAAACTTCTACTGAGTTCGAGAAGAATGGGTATATGACTAGGCACGATTAGGTAACGAGAGGTCGCGGCAGAAGACAACACAGACCCGCAGACGACGGCAAATTTGAATATGCGTGCGTACGAAAAGGAAGATGAGATGCTGAGAAAAGCATAGGTGGTTGGTTCGAGCGACGGGAAGAGGAACACAAGCATTTTGTGCAACACGAAACGGCCCTTTCTTGCTGTGAGGTACGAGAGAGGCACAGCTGGCTATCATGGTCATTCGCCGAGGACGGCCTTGAGGATGCAGGCCCAGAACTCTCACAATTGGAGGGACGAAGGGAACAGACCCTATTGGGCGCCTCATGCTGAGAACTGGCTAGTGTACCAAAAAGCCAACAGTTCTCGGCCCTCGTCTTACCAGCTGTAACAGAAATGGTGGCCGTGTGGCACGGCGATTCGATGGTGGCACAGTAGCGGCCGACGCCCAGCAGCCCTCGATTGATGGGGGAGTGGAAGCAGGAACTTAGTACGTGGACGTACCTCTGGGTACATGACACCTGTGTGGCAGTGTGTGCGCGCGCGGCGTTGAGCAATTGCCGCATTGGTCCAGACACGTAAAGTTACGGGCTCGCGGGCCTGTCAAAGTTCTTGAGCGCGTCAACGATGTCGTGTCGGCAGATGGCTCAGGACGCGGGATGCGCAGTCGCAGGTCCAAAGTTCCTGTCACCTCGGGCTGTGCGGGCTGTGACATGTTGACTGCAACACGAGACACATCCTGCGCCTGTGCCCGATTAAGCCGCAGTAGCGGTCGTGCGATCGTCGCAGCCCTAACACACCCGCTGCTCGCAAGAACCTTGCCGATAGTATCCGATCCTTCTGTGAGATATTGCATACAGTAAGGTATATAACTTACATGAGGATTGCTCTATATCCGCTAGCACCATCTCTGCCCGGTGCTCAAAACGCTTCCTCTGGGGTCCAGGCCACTGATGCGGCCCAGCTGTCCACCGGGCTTCGCATAGCCCTGTCCTGAACTAAGTTTCAGATATCGGTAACACGACCAGCCGGGGCATTGACCAGTCTGTCCCGATACTAGGCCAGCCTCATCGCGTGCTCGGCAGGGTGCGGCCACTATGGCTGGAGGGGGGCTTGCGCGCCCTGCAGGTGTTGAAAGCCACAATACCTGACATTGTTGGTGCAAAAGCTCCGACTCCGCGAAGGGTCCGTAGCCGATGGATCGACGTCGCTTTTTGTACTCGTTCTTGACATGTTCGGGTATAAAAGATCCTTCGTTTGGCGGGTTACCGGATGAGGAAAATACAGCCTATAAGTGCGTCGATCTTTATTAAAGCGATAGAGATGGCTTCCCATGGAAGAGATAGAGTATCAACGCCTCAGCTTGTTCCTTGGAATCTTATAAGCGATGCAGCAAATAGAGACGGCAGCTGGTTACACATGGGTCAGCTATCAACAATACACACTTAGTCGTCCTGAAGGTTCGTCAGCTTCCCCCTGGGAACACGGGCCGAGAAGCACATGTTTGCATTGACATCTTATGAACCATCAAAGCTTCCTGGACCGTCTGTCACCACCTCGCATGAGAGCGGCTGCACCTCAATGAGCTAATGGCGATACATTGCGACATGCAGCCCTCAACCACTAATGTGCAAGAACGCGAGCAGGTACATATGGGGCTCCGCAACCGGGAGATCCTCCAGATACATATAAGGTTTCGTGCTTGCTTCCGGGGGGATCTCCTTCCGCGGGAGATACATATAAACTCTCATATCTATACGCAATACTTTTGGCTTGGAAGCGAACTACAATACGAAGGGGGAATCAGATGAATGCGCCGCCCAGTGACACCATGCTCATGCAAGGCAAACGCCAGCCTTGCTTTGCAGTTGGGAGGTTGTTGAAACTCGCCTGCGAGCCTTTATCCCGCTAATCCCCTCTCTATCCCGCTGATCTTTCGTATTTCTCCCATCTATTGTGGAGTGTAGGCCTGCTTTGGGTATGGGTACGAAGCACCGAGCTCCTTGATGCTCAGCTTAGCGAGCCACTGGCCCATGTCGACGCAAGTCTCGAGCTTCTCGCCCTTGACAATACCAGCAACGAAACCTCCAGCGAAAGCATCGCCAGCACCGTTGGTGTCGTAGATCTCCTCCTTAGAGATGGTGTGGACAGGGTACTGCTTGACCTCGTCCTCACCCTGAATGGCAACGACGGTTGGGTCGGTACCCTGTGTGATGATGACGGTCCTCTTGCGCTGGGTGTTCTTCTTTGGCAGGTTGGCCATGTGCTTAGCGATGGTTGGGATGTCCTCGGTCTTGAGGTCGTGCGATTCGGCGAAGGCGCGAGCCTCAGTCTCGTTACCGATCACGTAGTCCCAGTATGGAGAAGTTGCATCGAGCTGGTCCTTGAAGAACTGTGCGATGAAGGGAGCGGACAGAGAAAGCATAAAGATCTAAAAGAAGTTTGGTCAGAACGATCACGACTAGCGCTCACAGTTCCTGGTAAGGCTCACCTTGTTCTTGGCTGCGGCCTCCTCGGCCAGAGCCATGATGGCTGGTGGGGAAACAGTAAGGTGGAAACCGCCGACGAAGAACATCTTTGCCTGCTCGACCAAGTCCCAGTGCTCCTTCAGGTGCTCGAGCTGGTAGCAGTTTGCGGCAGCAAGGTCGGTGACCATGCTCCTGTGGTGTCCAGTGATAACAACACCACACCTTCCAGTGGGCTGCTTGTCATCGTATCTATACTCGGCACGGAGGCCAGCCTCCTTGTTCGCCTTGAGAAGAGTCTCGGCATACTTGTCCTTACCGACACAGCCAACGAAGACGACGGAGTCTGCAGGAAGGATGTATTGCGCGCCTCTGGCAGTGTTCTGAGCGGCACCGCCAGCAATCTCCTTCGCATCACGGCCTTCAAGCTCTTCGTAGATACCCATGTGCTTCTCCTCAGCGAGGATGGCGTCGTTGGCCTTCAGGCCGTACTTCTGGAGGAGCGCATCGTCTCTGCGAGCCGGGTTAGCATGGCATTGATTGAAGGTCAAACAATCGCGCAATCCCTACCCTTTGGCCTGGATATCCAGGAGAGGGTTCTCAAGGCAGAGAAGCTCGAAGTTACCGCCAGCCATTGTTATTGATGTGTATGTATGGTTGATGAGGTAGAATGGTGGGGTTCTGGAGAGGTTGCAAACAAAATCTCAGGGACCCCGCGGGGCAACACTGATCTCATCCACATGCAAGCCGGCAGATGGAAGTGTACATATCTACCTTAGGTACAGTATCATTTATCTCATGGCAGACCAGCGTAACACATTTGCACAAACGACTACTTGGTCCACACCATCACATCTTGCGGGTGACTGCAATCGCTCTAATGCTTAATTATACTCCTGGAACGCAATATCCGAATTCCGTTGGCTTGAAGGGCCTCGCCCAGTGCACTTACGATTGGACTTCTACCAGGACTGCCACGATTCTGGATTACCTTAAGAAGGCAAGTTTGTCTCTTGGCGGGCAATAGCCGCCTAGAGGGGACCTACTCAGTTACATTATAATGTGGCGTCCTCCACCAACTCAGCCTGCTCCCATTTCGACATACCCGGCCCAAACCACAGAACTCTACGTGTGTACTGTACCACAATGCTGGCGCCATCGACTTCGTTGCACTATCCAACGGTTCTGCGAGTATTTATAACCCGGCCCGTCGTCCCCGGTTGGAAATGTCTCCGTATCGAAGACTTGGTGTGTTGGTACTGAAAGGCGCCGTTCGCAATGCAATGAATTTCGTATAATACAGAATGTATAATGGTATGTCCGACCTTAACGCTTGACCCAGGCAGGCATCTTGCGAGCCTTGAGCTTTCCGGGCTTCTTCCTCTCGACCCGCCTTGGGTCTCTCGTGACACATCCGGCTACGCAATGAGTTAGTATATGCACCATTCATCAGATGGGGCAGCAACGTACCTCTCCTCAAAGCTGGTTTAAGCGCAGGCTCGTGAACCATAAGAGCCTTCGACACAGCCAAAGTGATAGCCTCGGCCTGACCTGTAGTTCCACCACCCTGTGCCACAGCCCAGACATTGTACTTGTCAATTCTGTCCGTAGCCTTGAGCGCCCAGATGCAGCTTTCTCTATCATGTACCCTGCCAAAAGCCTGGCTCAAGCTCTTTCCATTGATCATGACCTCCCCTTCTCCCTCAACGAGGTAAGCAACCGCGTGGCATGCCTTTCTCCTGCCAACACCTCTCGCCCTGCCGTACTCATCAACGTAACCAGGCTTTGGCTTGTTGAGGAATGGCTGCACATCTCTCTTGTACTTTTCCAAAGCCTTCTTCACCTCCTCTGGCATCACGCTTGGGTGGATGTAATTGAGTCTAGCCAGCACCTGGAGAATCTTGGTATATCTCGCAGCCTTCACAGGCTCTCCGCTCTGCACTTTGTATTGCGCGTGTGTCTTCCATGCTATCCTTGGAGCCTCTCCAGGTGGAAGGACTGGAAGTGTGATGTATTTCCGTAACAGGGTCTGCAGTTCGAGGATGTCGTCTGTGAAACCCGGCTTGCCGGTAAAGTAGGAAGGAGAAGCCGGAACAATGCGTAGCTTGGGAAGCAACTTCGCGAAACCGGAGTTTCCCTCCTCCATGTCCTCCTCTCCTTGAGACTGCTTGTCATTGAAGCGAAACGGGGGTGCCGCGCGAATCTCGTCGGTGGGTGGTTGCGTCGGGGTAGCGAGGAACCGTCTAGATTGATATGACGGGTATCGCTTTGTCTGTGAGCGGAAGGCCGCAATGGCTTGCCGGAAGCCAGAGCGCATTGCCCTCGTCTCCATGGGTGTATATGGATGGGATATAACTTATGGCTGCAGTGAGCTGTACATGGTATGGACTGGAGACTTCGTTTCTGGTCTTGGCATCAATGCGGCTAATGAACCGGAGAAATCCCGGTCGCAAGAAAATTGGTTAAACATCCCACCTGGCGACAGCTCTGCTCCGACCTCATCCCCTCTTCCCATATCTTCAATCCGTCTGTTTTCTTCAGCGGACCCTTTAATACTTCTTTATATCACATCACACAGTAGACAAAATGTCTTTCGGCAAGCTCTACACCTACGAGGTACGCTATTAACCCACTGTCCAGACGAACCTGTTCGCGAAACTAACCACAATGAACAGAGCAACCCTCGCAGCACTGCCCTCAGGGCCGTCGCTAAGGCCAACAAGCTCGACCTCGAGATTGTCCACACTGAGCCAGCCAAGGGTGTCTCCACCGAGTACCTGAAGCTCAACAAGCTCGGAAAGGTCCCAACCTTCGAGGGCGCTGATGGCTACGTCCTCACTGAGTGCATGGCCATTGCCATCTACCGTACGTACCATGTCCATCCACTCACCGATTCGTTCCAGTTCGCGCCGCTTCCACTTTTGCAATGATGAGAAATTTTATCAAACAGTTATCCCTGTCTGAAGACTACTGTTGAGACTTTATTCACACTCTGACCGCTATTTCTTACAAACTCTTTTGAACCTACATTTCCAAAGTGAGAAGGAAACAAGCTTACACCCTTGTTCCAGTCACCTCCCAGAACGAGAAGACCACTCTCCTCGGCAAGACCAAGCAGGACTACGCCTCCATCCTGAGGTGGATGTCCTACGCCAACACTGAGGTCCTCCCAGCCCTCGGCGGCTGGTTCCGCCCTCTCATTGGCCGTGACCCATACAACAAGAAGAGCGTTGAGGACAGCAAGGCCCGCGCCCAGAAGGCCGTCAAGACCCTCGAGGAGCACCTCCTCGTCAACACCTACCTCGTTGGCGAGCGCCTCACCCTTGCCGACCTTTTCACCGTCGGCATCATCTCCCGTGGCTTCCAGTACTTCTTCGACAAGCAGTGGCGCAAGGAGAACCCAAATGTCACCAGGTGGTACGAGACCGTCTACAACCAGCCAATCTACTCTGAGGTCGCCGAGGAGTTCAAGTTCATCGAGACTGCCATTCCAAACCAGCCACCAAAGAAGGAGGCCGCCCCAAAGGCTGAGAAGCCAAAGGCCGAGAAGAAGCCAGCTCCAAAGGATGAGGAGGACGACGAGCCAGCCCCAGCCCCAAAGCCAAAGCACCCTCTTTCCCTCCTTGACCGCCCAACCTTCGACCTTGACGAGATGAAGCGCAAGTACTCTAACGAGGAGACCCGTGAGGTCGCCCTCCCATGGTTCTGGGAGAACGCCAACTTCTCGGAGTACTCCATCTGGAGACTCGACTACAAGTACAACGACGAGCTGACCATGACCTTCATGACCTCTAACCTCATTGGTGAGTTGATACCTACATGTCACACCGTCACGATCATGGCTAACAGAATTTTCAGGCGGTTTCTTCGCTCGTCTTGAGGCTTCCCGCAAGTACATCTTCGGTGCCGCCTCCGTATTCGGTGTCACCAACGACTCTGTCGTTCGTGGTGCCTTCGTCATCCGCGGCCAGGACGCTCTCCCAGCCTTCGATGTCGCCCCAGACTACGAGAGCTACGAGTTCACCAAGCTTGACCCAACCAAGCCAGAGGACAAGGAGTTCGTTAACGACATGTGGGCCTGGGACAAGCCAATCGAGGCTAACGGCAAGACCTACGAGTGGGCCGACGGCAAGGTCTTCAAGTAGATGTTTTCTACCCGAGGCTTTGGCGTGTTTGACGAGCTGTGCATGATCAGGTTTAATGGATGTGACATGCTAGACGAATTAGTTTTCAATATACCACACAAAAGATTACTTTCTAGCAACTTCTACTTATGACCGTTCCTTTCGTCCTCGAATTCACTTGTCAATGAGATTAAGGCTCTCCATCGAGTTCCCTTCGCTGACTCTATAAACGGAGTCGTCAACGAGTGCAAACTCAATTTTAGACCACTCATGGCGAAGTCGTGATGCTTATTTCAGCCTTATCAAACCTTGTCGACGGGAAGCGTTCTGGAACATCGGATCTGGGGAGCGTCAGACCGTTTTCCGGGGTTGACAGGGAACATCCAGATCTACATCTTTCATCTGCGATATCGCCAACGATTGGTCTTGAATGTATGATTTTGATCTATGTGAGCATTGAGATGAAGGCCAGTACTCTAGATGGCACTCACATATATTCCAAAGATTACTCAACACAAGATGCCGCATCTAATGTACCGTTGGTCAGAGCTTCTGTTGCGTACTGTAGCGCAAGCCGTAGCCTCCCACTCCTTGGCTGCCAACTGTTCTAGACGCTGCACTCTTCGGCCTTACTTTGACTCTTTGACACCTGACAAGCACAAAAAGCGCCCCTTTCTGGGAATCCTGATATCCAGAATCGCATCTAAACAACTGACTTTGCGGGTCGTGACATTCATCATCTAGTTTCCAGGATCGGCCGCCTGCATACACCATTGTCCTCGCCCAACGGCCGCCTGCATACTCTACAACCTTGACCAGCTAGTATCTTAGCTACATAACCGTTCAAGAACTTGGCAAGCGTCACCTGGGAACTGCAGCACCCTACACTGTGGAAAGCTACGGCGACCGGGATACAATCCGGCAAATACAGCGATCAGAACAGAGCGCTCCCAGGGCATACAGGCTGCAGGGCTGAAACACCGAGCGGAGGGTATCTGCGGATACGTGCGTCTTCATGAAAGACACGGATGAGACATCCGGCTCGGATAGAGACATCAGTCGAGCGGAGAAGAATGCGGAGATACAGGTGATCTGTTTGGTATGTCTGATATGATCCTAGTCTATAGGCTCATGCGCATGATCTCACGGCGTGCGTCTATGGGATGTCTAGCCTCACCTGGAAAACAATGGCTTTGTTTTATGCTAGGCTGTTTGGCACATCTCACCCATACTGACTGTCAATAGGGCTCTGGCGGTGGCCCAAGCGAAGACAACGTAACCGGCTTCCTCGTCCGTTCAAAATCCACAAACTGGGCCCGAGGCTCCATCCTTGCCGTAGATGCGGGTTCCCACCTCGCCGCCATTACCCGCATCCTCAACAACGACCTTCTGCTCATGGCACCCGCGCCCGGACTTAGCTCCGACGAACCCACCACTAACAGGACACCCGACCGCGAACTCTCACCCTCCTCCTCCCCACCGCAAGAACTTCCAGAACCCGAACCTACCATCTTAAAAGCTGGCCCCTTCGCCGGTCTCCCCCTCCCCCATGCCTCCGCGCGCGCCAATGCTGCCCACATCGTCCGCACCCACGTCTCTACCTACCTCATCACACACCCACACCTCGACCACCTCTCTGGATTCGTGATCAACACCGCCGGCTTCCACGCGACCACCCGTCCCAAGATTCTCGCTGCCCTGCCGTTCACAGTAGAGGCGATCAAAACCCACATTTTCAACGATGTCATCTGGCCCAACCTAACAGACGAAGAGGGCGGCGTGGGCTTTGTGACGTTTCAGCGGCTCAAGGAGGGAGGAGATGTCATGGTGGGTGAGGGTGAAGGGAGTGGGTACATTGAGGTCTGTGAAGGACTGGGGGTGAAGGGATTCAAGATCTCGCATGGAAAGTGTGTGCATGCTGCAGCAAGTGGCATGTCGACGACACCACATAGACCCAGTTTGGGGAATGCACTGGAGCAGGCAGCGGGGCCAGGGTACGCGGGGCATAGGGAGAGCGTCGATGCGAGGAGTCTGAGTATCGGGCATGCGCAGTATGTTGCTGGTGGGAATGGCGGGCATGAGACACCTGGCAAGGGACCTCAGGCCCCGGGTAACTACTTTGGCAACGCTTCGCCGCAGTGGGATCAGCCACCCGTATCCGTGGTCGATAGTACAGCCTACTTCATCCGTACCACCGGGGCACCGGCGCGCGAGGTCCTGATCCTGGGCGATGTGGAGCCGGATAGCATTTCCTTTGCGCCGCGACTGGCGAACGTTTGGGCGGAGGCGGCGCCGAAAATCGCAGCTGGAGTCCTCCGCGGCCTCTTCATCGAGTGTTCATACGACAACAGCCAGGGCGACGCAGTGCTCTTCGGCCACCTAGCGCCGCGGCACTTAGTCTACGAAATGAGCGTGTTAGCCGGCATGGTACGCGAAGAGAATCTAAGCAGACAGGAAGAGAAGGCCCGGCGCAAGCGAAAGAGAAGCAGTCGCAACGGCAGCGGCAGCGGCAGCGGCAATCTAGGCGACGAGGACAGGAAACGAAGTCGTAGTCTAGCGATGGAGGCCAGCAGGAGACGCAGCAGCGTGCCCGACGCCGCCGACACCGTCATGGCGGACGATGTACACCTGCGGCACGGCGCTGAGGTCCACGCCCATTTCCGCCACAGCCACAATCACCACCACACGCACCACGCGCACACCGGCCCCTCGACTCCCCACCACACCCACAGCCACACCCACCAACATTCCCCTGGCCTCGTGAGTCCCACAAGCGTAGGCTTCCCGCCTTCGGTCACGAATACGCCGCCGCCGCTTAAGGGGCTGAGGGTCGTGGTGATTCATGTTAAGGATACGTTGAAGGATGGGCCGCATGTGTCGGAGAGGATATTAGAGCAGTTGAGGGGGCATGCGGAGGTTTTGGGGGCTAGAGGGGAGGAGTTGGGGTGTGAGTTTTCGGTCAGTGAAAGTGGTGGGCAGTATTGGTTCTAGGAGTGGGTGGTGCACTGGAATGGATGGGCCGGGGAAGGTGTTTTGTATTATGTGTTGGCTGGTGGGTAAATGGTATGGGAACAGGGCATTGGGCGGCTTGGACGGGTCCGATTTACGTGGACACTTGGGTATCGATATGGGGAGGGGTAAGCAAGGTACAGTCACTGTCGTCTTCTGCCATGAAGTGTACTACAACATCTACAATTCTATTCTCACGGGGCTTGTCGAAGTGAAAAGACAAAGTTTCTATACAAAGGACCGCAAGTGTGATTGTCCACGGCATACAGTAGTTCGAAAGTAAGCACCCCCGCAGCCGTTGACTCGGCGGGGTTCCCCATACAAACAGCTCCCTCTCCACAACTCCTACATTACACTCCACTCTTACACACCATGCCAAAGATCTTAAAACTCGCGGTCTCGCAATCGCGGACACTCCCAAGCCTATCCGAGACCCTCGAGTCTCTCGCACAAACAACACGTCAAGCAGCACAACAGGACATCGACCTGATATTGTTCCCCGAAGCTTATCTCGGCGGCTACCCTCGAACGTGCAACTTCGGCGCTGCAGTCGGCGCGCGGACAGATCACGGCCGTGAACAGTTTCTGCAGTATTTCCATGCCTGCGTAGATCTCGGGGATACGCCAGTTGGCGCAGGAGACGATTGGGTCGAACGCAAGCTTCCAACGGCTAAGGGCCAGGAGTACCGAGGCGATGGAACAAGAGAGGTTCTGGAGCGAGTGGCAAGGGATACCGGGGTCTTCATAGTTACAGGCCTGGTCGAAAGATCAGGTGGCAGTCTATACTGCGCTGTCGTCTACGTCGACCCGAGACTCGGATGCATTGGGAAGAGAAGGAAGGTTATGCCAACTGGCTCCGAACGCCTGGTCTGGGCACAAGGTTCGCCTAGCACACTCAAAGCCATCACCACGACCATCAAGGGAGTGAGACTATGTCTTGCGGCTGCGATATGTTGGGAGAACTACATGCCGTTACTTCGGTACTCGCTCTACAGCCAGAATGTAAACCTCTATCTCGCACCCACAGCCGATGCCAGAGACACCTGGGTGCCACTCATGCAGACTGTGGGTGCCGAAAGCAGAGCCTTTGTCCTGAGCGCCAACCAGTGCCAGAAACGGTCGCACCTTCCAACTTGGATCACTGGTGATACCGAGACTACAATGGCAAGCAATGGAGATACTTCGAGGAGCCCAACCAGACGCCGTAGGTCCACAATCATCCGAGAGGGGAATCACGAATTCGCCCTGCCGAATATGGACTTCTCGCGGTCATCGTCAGCAATTGACGAGACCACAGAAGATGCACCTCTCGAGTCTAAGACACAAACAGCAACCAAACAAGCAGCACCTTCTGGTGACGAGTACGTGAGCAGGGGCGGATCTTGCATTATCGGACCCATGGGTCAAGTCCTCGCTGGCCCACTGTGGGAAGTCGAGGACGGCGGGCTTTTGGTTGTCTCGGCTGATTTCGAGGACTGTGAACGTGGAAGGCTGGATTTGGATGTGGCGGGCTCATATTCGCGGAATGATGCTTTTCACCTTACCGTGGATGGGTTGGATCTCAACCCGCCTCCTTGAGCGGAAGTGTCTTGGAAAAGGAGGGAAGCGTTTCAATTCATGTCTCTTACGACGAATATACGAAATTATATGCCACACGCATACCATCATCCAATGCACATTCCCTATTCGAGAATCCCAGCCGATGCCCATCTCGATCTCGAGCCCAGATTTCATCCCGTTATTTCATCTGGATATCACTACGTTCTTCCATCTGGATATCACTCCATCATCAGATTCTCCTCATCCTCATAATAATCCTCCGGCAACCCCTGTTCTAGCGCATACTTCCTCATCCCATTCCGCTGCACCCACGGAAGCTCGCTCGACACACCATGGGCCTTGTCAACCAAGGTCCACGGAACCTTGCGCCTCACATTGGTGAATCCTGTCGCGAAGGCGGCGGCTTCCGTGGCGCCTGGTTGGGGCTCGGTATTCGGGTCAATGTCCGCGCCGCCAGAACTAGGCATGGTTGGGTCTGATGAAGACTCGGCGTCCTCGAGAAGCGCCTTTACTAGCGCGGCTTCGAATTCGAGATCATCGAGGTCATCTTGGTCGTCCTGGGCACCCTGGGCAGCATGGGCATCTTCAGTCTCTGCAGGCTCACTGAAAGCCAAATCAGTGTGCGGTATGATGGTTGTATGCTGGGCCTTTTGTGCGTACATGGTTTTGATAGCGTTGTATTCGTCGCTGAGTTGCTGGATGTGGCTGTTTTGTGCTGCCATGAAAGCTTGATTGGTTGGGTGATGGGTGGCAGCCTGATACTGAAGACTTTGCGATAGGTCATTCAACCCCAGCGCCCCGATTACTCGGGCTTTTGTTGTTTCATCGACTGCCTTGATCCTTGCTGTGGCGTCTGAGATTACGTTTTCGACCGCGTTTTTTGGGGCGGCCTGGCCCTGGTCGTGTAGTGTTATTGGACTCGAAGCCAACTCCGGTGGACCACCATTGTCACCCCCTCGAATCGGAAGCACCATCATTGGGGGATTTTCCTGCTGAGCATTCTGCATCTCCCAATACTGCTGCGGCAGTTTCGGCAACACCACACTCGGTGGCGAATACCGCAACGAACTCGTCGGCTCCTCCACAGCTACACGTTGCGGCACCGCCTCATTGACTCTAGTTCTCAACACTTGCCCCCTCGCTACGTACTTCCTAATCCTCTCCTCATCACGCCTTTCATTGCCCTCTAGCCCATACACCCAGTCAGCCCAGCAGTGCCTAGCTCTAGGATCAGGACGCAGCGCTGGGGTTGCGGAGGCGCACTGCTTGCATGAAAATGGGGCGCCTGGGAGGGTGATGTTGGTGTTGGTGGAGGGGAGGGGCTTGCAATTACTGCCGCAGGGCTCGATGTGGGATGTGCGGATTATGTGGTTGCAGCGGAGCTGGTGGCACTCGGGATGGGTTCGAGTCAACTGCAGGTAGCAGCTTGTTTGGAGGAGAGGGTTGACAGAGTATGATGGCGTAGTGTAGTCGGTCGAAGAATTGTTATTCATCTCGAGAATCGGTGGATCGCTCCTAATAACTATGCTGTCTCGAAGCCTCTTTATCCACGACCGCCAGGTGCGCTTACACCAGCTACCAGCAAAATCACTGGTATAAGGCGTGGAACGGTGACTGGGTTGCGGGTAGAGAGAGTGGGTTGTAGAATGTATCAAGTTTCTGGCCCTGCCACGGAAACTTGTGCAGATAGAGCATGGGAGGTGAAAGAGGATGTGACAAAGAGCAACAGAACAGCCGGGTACAACACATAACCCAGCATCACTCAGCCCACCAAGATTCTTCTGGCTGATTCGGGCCCTATCCTGACTTTCACTTCTGCCAAGCATGATGTTTGACTCGACACAGCGCTTCCACTTGCCATGCGTAGTAGGGGAGAAGAATGATTGGCATCGACTTTCCGGCTGCAACACAATTCTACATACACAGGTTCATATTCACGTACGTGGCGAACACATACCTCGCTGGTGGCAAAACGTATCAAGCGGACTTTTGCACACTATGGACTGGCATGCGCAACTTGCTTGCGGCTTCTACATCGGGACAGGATACTGTTGCCTCGTGAGGAAGCTTCGAACACCCAGATGTTGCCATCACTACCGTAGAGGCAGCTTCGATGAATGGTCTTAGCTGCTTGTATATATCCTCGCAGCTTCAGATGTTGTCCGTCTTCTTCAGACATTCTATCAAACTATTTTGAGACTCACCATTCTTCCGCCAACACTCTTTAACAGCATCATAGATTGGAAACCATGGAAAGCAGATTAGGCCACTGGACATCATCCAGGATCAGCACTGAAGAACGGCTTAAGACGTTAGTCCAGGATTGCGGTTCGAAATTCTTACCCAAGGGAAGCGACTATCACTGTCGATATCTGAGCTCTGTATCTGGGTCTAACAACGACGTTCACTTTATGGAGTTCAGAAATGAAACGACCTATATGAAGATATGCATACGCGTACCGATTAAAGCGCTCAGAGACGACTGGACGGAAGTGGACGCTGCGCGCCTCGCATTCGACGCGGTGACTATCGGCTGTGTGACAGATCAGACCAGCATGCCTATGCCAAAAGTTCTCATGTTCGATGAAACTTCCATCAATGCGATCTCTGCGCCATATATGATCACGAGTTTCGTAAGCGGTAGCAGTGCTCTGAGCTCCTGGATAAAAACAGATGGGCCTATACCTCTCGAAACGCGTCGCCAGAACATCCTCCGGACTACTGCAGAAGCGATGAGCAAGCTTCGGACCGCATCGTATAACGGAGCATACATACTCGGGTATACTAGCACTGTAGATTACTTCACGTCGAGACTTGATGACATGATGGCGAAAAACGGATTTCTTAGAGAGGATGAAGCACGTCTCAAAGGCGTCTACATGATCATGCGGCTCCTTGTGGAGAACATGCCGGGTTAGAAGCCCGATCCTGAAATGCCTGGATCCGCAGGAATGGTTCTCATGCATCCGAACCTAGATCTGCAGAACGTTCTAGTGGACGAATCCGGCTACCTTACCGGAATCGTTGACTGGGACGGGATCGCGATAGTGCCTCGCTGTGTGGGCTGGTCGACATTTCCGCTCTGGTTGACTAAGGACTGGCAAGTGGACTATCAGTGGCCGGAGGCTGAAGGCGTCGGTTTTTCTATGGTGCCTGATGTCTTAGACAGGTACCGGTGCCACTACAAGAGGTACCTGGTGGAAGCGTCGGGCAACGCTATGGACTGCCGGTTCACTTCTAAGTCACACATCTACCTGGCCGTGCTGGCGGCTGTGAACCATACGGATAGGCGCTACGCAACGAAGCTTGTTGACACAGTCCTTGTCAGGCTCATGCCGGGAATAGATCCATGCGAGTATACAACCTACATTGGGAGCGCGAGATGGCCTTCTGCGGAGGAGAGTTGTGTAAGGGAACAAATCAGAAACTTGTTGGAGGCTGCTTGACATGAAGGCTGTACGCTAGGAACGTCGTTCGGACGGTTTGTCGAGTCATGACTTGGGCTCTTTCACAAAACGTAGCACACATCAGTGCATGGCATTGTACGTGACAGTTCCCGATCGTTCTTTTTAGAGGACGAGGTCCGAAGCTTTGATCTCTACCGCAGCAACCACGCTTTCCATTGAATATTCATGCCGCCCAATTGCAATCGTATTTCTTTACAAGCCTGTAGCGGGAACCCCGTAGTATTGAACCCTATAAAAGTCGAGCACAATGCAGGAGATGTCTCATAGCTGGAGTGAGACTTGCGTTGCCGGGCTTTGTGTCGTAGAAACCGCCGCCTACCGAACTCGATCCCTGTTAGGCAGTGAGACAGACAAAGTTTAGGGGGCAACGCCCCGGACGAGTACATTATAAACCTCGTACCCACAATATTCCGTACGTAGAGTCACGTCGTGTATAAAGATGAAGATCAAGACTCCAATCGATGAGTTCGCTCTAGTCACAATACTCATAGGCCCTCGAGTCAGCCGCCACCATGCGCACACATTCACCACATTCACGTCCGCCAACAACACCATGCTGTGGTTCTTTGTCCAGGCACAATACAACACAAGTGACCGGGAACATGCACGTCCTCAAGAGCATCTATATCTTGCTCTCCCGAAGCCCTCTAGCTCTTATTCATAAACCATAAAAGACTCGAACGCGCACGCACACTGTAACAGTCCACCATACTTCGTTGCAAGGCCCAACCGTACCTTCAAACACTACAACTCGTATCCACACAGCGTCCAAAGAACCATGTATCAAATGGCAGATCTGATCTCTGGAAGATCTCGTGGCCTGACCCACCACTGGTACGTCCCCTCCCTCCCCATTTCCTATCCTTCAAGACCTTCCGCTAACGATCTTCTCACAGTAACAAATGTGGTGGCCCAGTCAAAGAACGCTGTATCAAGAAAGGCCATGTGCACTTCTGCGAAGAGCCAAACTGCCGCCGCCAGTTCGCCGTCAACCACGGCTGTTACGACCACCAGTACCGCGACGGCTGGAACCTCGGTGCCAAAGCTGCCAACAAAGGCATCCCGGTTGAGCAGTTGCCGGAGTGGAAGGCTGGTCTGAGGCGCCCGGCTCTGCAGTCGAGCACTGTTCAGAAAGAGAACAAGAAGCCGGGACAAAAGGGCGAGAAGAAGGCGAGTTACCTTATGGGTGTCTTCTCCCGCTCTCAGAAGTATGGAGGCGCGAAGAAGAGCAAGAAGACATGAGGCTCGAGGAATGCAGGGAAGACGGAGAATGGACACTGGGGATCCTTTTACAGCGACTAGCAGTGGCTCTCTGTCTCTCCGTCTGCAGGTCAGCCTACAGCGATTTAGCATGGCATGATGAAGTACCTGCTTCAATTTCGCGTTCTGCTTTCTACTTGGTGCTGGAGGGAAGCTCTGGCTGGCTGCACTGGAATGCATATAGCTTTACCTCTTATACCCTTACCTACTATAGCTCCAAATGAATGCGCTCACAAGCTACCTACCTCAAATTACACTTTCCGATTGCTCTCGGCTTCGACTTTAGCAGCCGTCTTTCTGCGTGCACCGTATCCCGTGTCCTACACCATGGTGGCTCACTAATAACACTAACAAAGCGAATGTGACGATGTTGCCTGTGTATGGCTCGTGACAAAGGGTCTTTGTGCGCTCAACACACCCGCTGTAAAAGTCATTCACAAGCTGTTTGTTTGCATGCAGCCATGTGTTGTTTGTTCCTTGTCGCAATCCGTGCAAGCCTTTCTTCCTGAAATACAGCATCCCCCACCTGAGTGATTTTCCTCGTATACAAATTCTGTTTTGACTTGCAGGTGCTCAAGTTTCGCCACGTCATGGCGCGCCTTCCTATTCCGGGCTTTGCGCACGCCGCAGCTCACCTCCGTAACCAGTCCGTCAACAGAATCTGCAAAACCCGCCAAAAGGTGCAATCCAGCATGAGCACCCTCAAGAAGTTACTACTGCGGTTGCGAGCAGTGACCCAGAAGCAAAACGACAAACAATATCATGAGTCGGAGGATGATGATCAAGACTCTGATTACGACGCCGCATGGGAGCCTACTCGCAAGATCAGCGACGCCGACCTTGTGAGTCTGGCGCTTCACGAGCGTGCTCTCAGGGGCTCTGCGGACTCTCAGACACTCAGTGCGACGAAGACGGGTGTGGCGGAGGGCAGTAACAATCGTGTGCATTTCATCGAGTACATCGACGGCGAGAAAGTCTGCATTCGGATACCAGTGAACGGGCATGCAGGAGCGTGGAGTGTTGCAGATGGCCAGGCACTTCGTAGCCAGGCGCTAATTCTGCGATGGTTGAAGCGTACGACAAAGTTGCCAGTCCCGGATGTGCTTGGCTTTGGCGAAGACTTAAGCAATAGCCTTGGAGCGCCGTACGTGATCATGAGTGTGGCAGAAGGTCGCCCACTCGTCGAAGTATGGAACGAGGATAGCAACAAGTACCCGCTGGAGGAGCTCAGACAGCGCATCCTGAAAAGCCTTGCGAACGCGCTGGCTAAGCTCCGCTTTCTGCAATTTCCAGAAGGTGGGACCTTGCAGCTCTGCGCTGACGATAAGGAAAGTGATCGTATGCCCAGAGTCGGCACTAGCGTGGACATGTCTGAGCGAGAGTATGAGGGCGACGTTGAAGAGGATGATTGGGTGTCCAAGCCCTACAAAAGCTCTGAAGAGCGGTTACGGATGGCACTGGTGAGATGGTGGGAAAAAAGACAAAGCACACCTACATACGCCACCCCGATCGAGCTGTGGCGGGGGATCCATATCCTCTACGCCATGGTTCTGGACTACTTCCCTTTCAAGTATGCCGTCAGCGAGCTCGGAGAGGAGCGTTTCTCACTTCGCCCTCCAGACTTCGACTGGCAAAACATCTTCGCCGATGACGAGGGCAACATCACGGGCCTGATTGACTGGGACCGTCTGGACACCGTCCCTGCATACATGGGCTGGTTCAGCGTGCCGATCTGGCTCGAGGCAGACTGGCTTTCGCAGTTCGAGTGGCCGGGCCCGATCGGTGCGCCACTCACAGGGAAAATGTCACCACCTGAAGAGCTGGAGAGATATCGCGAAGACTATGCGCGCTACATCAAGGAGGCCTCCGAGAACCATCCGGACAGCGTCTTCACGTGCAAATCGCATCTCTTCGACGCTGTCGTCATGGCGCTGGGGAAGTCCGGGGATATGAGGGAGCTTATGGAGAAGATCCTTTGGACTGTGCTACCCAGAGCTAAAGCGGATGTGTTCTTTGAGCAATTAGGAGAGCACGGCTGGGTGCCTGGGCAGGAAGAGCATATGAGGAGAAAGCTGAAGACCTTGTTCGGAGTTCAATATGAGCATACAGAAGCCCCTGAAGATGGAGACTGCAAACCGGAGTGTTAAGGAATCGAGTATGTTGACTCTACGGCTGACGCGCCGAACGAGATGAAGGATTCATGGAGAAGATACAATTCGAGGAACTGTTAGCCGCCGGCAAACTACCCAGCATGGCGGAATCGGTGTATGAAGACGCAGCATTAGCGTAGGTGGCTGGAGTGTGTCTGTCACATCATAGCGGAGGCGCACGATGGAATTTCTCATTACAAAGCATGTGAACAGTATGACTGCAGCAAAACGTGTAGATCTGTGTAGGAAGACAAGGATGATATATACAGTACAGTCGACTTGGTAGTCGGGGTTGGCCGTCGGCCGCCGCACGCACGCAGGACGTTGCCGGCAGAAGCTTGAAGGAAAGCCTTGTCCGAAAAGCGTGGATACGCATACCAAAAGTAGTTTAGCGTCAAGCTTTATTTTGCATTAGACCATCCTCTACTCAGATCGTTCAAATAGTGCACGCCATACCCCCATCCTCAGCGGTGTATTACCAATTTTCAGCCTCTTTCTATGGTTTGCCTCGTCTCCTTCTCAAACGCTCGTGGACGCTGTAGAGTAGAGGACAAACACTTCGATTGAACCCACTTCCATAGCGAATGACCGCACAACACAAAGGCAGCACGCCAGGACTACTACCCCGCCATAACAGCCTCGACACTTCGCTCAACCCAACAACATCCCCCGAGACCGCAGCGACCAGTCACCACCTCCACCAACAGGAGAAGCGGACTGCTGACGGAGAACCATGTCTTCCATCGAAAGATGAAGAGAATGGACTGACGCCGAACCGGTCTTATGAGGACGACCCTTCTTCCTACCCTGAAGGCGGCCTGCAAGGATGGCTTGTCGTCTTCGGCTCCTTCTGCGGCCTTTTGGCTGCGTTGGGCGTTATGAATACCTTGGGTATTTTCCAGGCATATCTTGCCACCCATCAACTGTCCCAGTACAGCGAGAGTGAGATTGGATGGATCTTTTCGCTTTACTCCTTCCTCTCTTTCTTCTGTGGCGTGCAGGTAAGCCCCCCGTCTACCAATTCGATTGCTCGATGCTGATAACCTGTACAGATCGGACCGTACTTCGATGCCAAGGGCCCTCGCCTCCTCGTGTTCTTGGGCAGCATCCTGCTCTGCTTAAGCATGCTGCTCCTCGGCATCTGCACCAAGTACTGGCACTTCATCATCGTGTTCGGCATCCTCGGCGGCACTGGAACCTCGCTGATCTTCACGCCCGCCGTCTCCTCCATTGGCCACTTTTTCCTCGCCAAGCGGGGCAACGCAACGGGTATCGCAGCCACAGGTGGTTCCCTCGGCGGCATCATCTTCCCACTAATGCTGCAATCACTCTTCCCCAAAGTCGGCTTCGAATGGGCTACCCGCATCATGGGACTAATCTTCATCGGCCTACTTGTGCTTGCAAACCTATTCATAAAGACTCGCCTTCCCCCAAGGCCGGGAGGAAGCGTGCTGCCCGATTTCCGCATCTTCAGAGATCCAGCTTTCCTCTTGACGACGCTGGGGATCTTCTTCCTGGAGTGGGGTCTCTTCATCCCGATCACGTACCTGACGTCCTACGCCCTGACGAGCAGCGCCTTCAGCAACACATTCGCCTACCAGCTCATTGCCATCTTCAACGCCGGATCCTGCCTCGGACGCTGGGCGCCAGGCTATTTCGCCGACCAGCTGGGCCGCTTCAACACCATGATCATCGCCGTCTCCGTCTGCTGCATCTCCGCACTGACGCTTTGGTTGCCATCCACCATCCTCTCCCTGAACAACGGCGAGAGCAACAACACCGCCATCCTAGGCCTCACGATCGTCTTCTCCGTCATCTTCGGTATCTCGTCCGGCAGCAATATCTCCTTGACGCCGGTCTGCGTAGGCCAGCTTTGCGATACGGAAGAGTATGGACGCTACTATGCTACTGCGTATACGATTGTCAGTTTTGGCACTTTGACGGGTGTGCCGATTGCTGGTGCGCTTTTGACCGCTTGTGGAGGTGCTTATTGGGGTTTGGTGGTTTTTACGGGGTTGTGCTATTTGCTTGGGTGGGGCGCGTTTGCGGCTGTGAGGGTGCTGAAGTGTGGGTGGCAGTGGAGACTAGTGTTCTAGGTCAGGATGGACGAACCAGAGAAAGCAAAAGTTTACTAGGCGTTGGGATGCATCGGAATCAGTAGGTCATTTGGTATCGTTATAATTCCATAGTGTAAGCAAAAGAAGACTTTACATAACAGCACAACCCCTCTCCCCTTCTCCTCCCTCCATCCGTCTAGCATCCTCATACAAATCCCTCAACTCCCTAAACCCCTCATCCTCCCCCCCCTTCCCACCCTCCCCCTCACCACCAAACCTCCTCTGCCCTCCCCACCGCAAACAAACCACACTCTTCGCCACAACCTTGGTCCTAAACCCCTCCTCACCCGTCCAAACCCTCTCCTTCCTCCCCCTCCTCCTCGCCAGCCGTCCACTCCCCCCCATCTCCATCCCACTACCTCCCTTTCCCCTTAATCCCACCGGCACCCTAACCTCCACACCCCCAATCGCCCGCTCAGCCTCCACAGCCCTCCTCCCCGCCCTCCCGCCACCGGGACGGTACGCCACACAGCCGAGCGTACACACGACGCGCACCAGCGCCAGATCCTCCCTGCCCCTACTACTACTCCTCTTCACGCCATTCGCCCGCCGCTGCGCCGCAGTGTTAAACGGACTGGCCTTCTGCATGGCCGCCCTGTTCACCACAACCATGCGCGACGGGTCAAACTCCTCGTCCTTGAACGTCGGCGGGAAGTAGTAGATCACGTCGCGCTGCCGTCGCATTAGGATGTGCAGGTCCACCGCGCGGGCGATCAGGGCGCAGAGGGCGGTCCGCAATGGCATTGTCGGCCCTGTCGGTGGTGCCTGGGATGGTTGGCCCTGTCCTTGTCCTTGTTCCTGACCCTGTCCCGGTGGAGCGGCCGCAAGGGCAGTGATAGGCGCAAGCACCGCCGCAATCCTTGTCGCCAGCGCCGCAACCGCCTGTTTCTTCTCTCTCTCGAAGATAGCCGGGTAGCGCAGGTATTCACCAATCACGTCTGCGCGTTTGCACGTCCGCGCGAAACCGTCCGCCTCCGCGCCCGCTTTCTCGAGACTGCGGAGGCGCGCGCCGAGGGAGTTGCTGCTGGTGTTGGCGCTGGTGCTGAATAGCAAAGTGTCGAAAACGTGGGCTTTGAGCGCGCGCCAGATTATGGCGCCGACGAGGGCGCGGCGCGGTGTCACAGAGAGTAAGATCTCTTCCCAACTGGTGAGGCCGGAGGGACCGCCGACGGCGAGGCGGCCGGCGTAGGAGATCAGCTCTGGGGGTGTGGTGGGGTGGAGGAGTGTGGCGATGGGAGATGGGTGGTTTGAGTGGTTTGGAGACGGCGTGGGGATGGCGAAGGAGAAGTGGCGGGCGGCTAGAGTGGTGATGTCGGTCCAGAGCGAGGTCAAGGATTGGTGGATGTGTGCGTCCAGTGCTTGTTCCTCTTGCTCGGATTTCTCCATGTTGACATCGCCATCGCCATCACTATCATCTCCATCATCCCCATGCCCTTCATCATCCCCACCACCCCCACCAATCCCCCGTCCAGACCCAGACATCTCTCTCTCATCCCTCATAGGCCCAGCCGCAGCCTTCCCACCCCTCCTCCGCCTCCGTTCCTCCTCCTCCATCTCAAAAAGCAACTGCGCATTAGCATCCAAACTCTCCTCCCCCAAATCCCCCACATCCCCCATATCCACATCCCCAAATCCACATCCCCCATATCCACATCCCCATCCCCTTCCTCCCCATCCACAATCCCCTCCACCCCCTCCCTCCTCAAAACCCCACACCTAGGCGGCTTGCACCTCGCCGACACAATCCGCCTTGGCTGGCCCCTCGTCTCATTGCCCGGCGAGATCAGGTTCCGCGAGAAATGGACGTTCAGGCCGCGTTTATTGGGGCTTGGGGCGCGGCGGCCGTGGGCGGAGTTTGCTGTTGCGCGGCCGCGGGGGCTGCGGCGGAGGGAGGTGGTGGAGGGTGGGGATGGAAGTCCGTTGGAAGGGCGCTGTTTTGCCATGGTAGGGGATGAGAGCGCTGGTGAGTGTTAGCGAGGATGGGGAAAAGTAAGGTAGAAACTGTGTTGGGGTAGATGAGGGTGGATTGTGGACGTAGGCTGCGGTTTGCTTTGCTTTGCTTTGCTTTGCTAGACAGGCGTTTGTTTGCGGTTTGCTATACCGCAGCGTGCACATTCCTCGTGGCTGCGGAATGCTACCACCTCAATCAGCATCGCGGCACCGCGGCGCATTGCATCCTTCACCTTTCAGGGCAACCCAAATTAGCAACATTCTCTATTTTCACTCTTCTCATATCCGACTTTGAGTCTATCCCAAAAAGCCTCTGCTCGCATTCCGCGCCCTCTCACCCGACCACGCCTCCAACTTAACCGCACAAAGAATCGCCTCCATCTTCCCGCCAGCAGCCGGCTGCATTCTGATTCTCCACTGGCCCCTTTCAATAACCCACTCGGCGTCATCATCATCCTCCTCCACTCCCTCCGTCCTCCTCCTCTTCCTTCTCTTACCCTCTCTACGCTCAGTCTCACTGCGTTCTTCGTCCGTCTCCGGATCTTGTCCATACCACGCCTTTCCATCAACCACAATCTGCGCATCGTCTGCGATACGCACCCTAACCCTCTCCCCACTGATCCCACTATTTCCCGGACTCGGCTCCAATCTCCCCACCCCACCCCCTGTCTCCAGCATCAGCAGCCCCAACGGCTGTGTCACCGGCACATTCATTTTATTCGCGATCACCTGGAACAAAGAAGCGACGCGTGCTTTGGTCTGGCCGGAGAAAGAAGCGTGGCCGAGCGCCAAGGTTTGCGTGCGTGCTGATGCCCGGCCCGGGGCCATGAACGTGACATCAATTGTTGTGGTCGAGCCCGAAACCTCAAGAAGGAGTTCAGAGGGAGCGCTATCGGCATATGGGCGTTGGTAAGTTATCCAACCACCGGTCGACGGGGCTATGCTCGCCGAACCACTTCCACTGGCCGTACCACTAGCCGTCTGCGGCTGCAGCGGCTGCGGCGGCTGCTGGGTCTGCGGTTGCGGGCTCGGGGCAGAAGAGGTAGCAGACGACGACTCCGGCGTCGCGTCCGGCGCGAACGCGATCCCCGACTGTCTGACATCCTCGAGCCTGATCACAATCTCTCGTTTCCGCCTCGTCGGGTTATACGAGACGTGGTGCGCGATGAGTTTCTGTTCGAGGCCCTTGAGATGGAAGTAGCGCGCGTCGCGGATCAACTCTGCGCGGTGTTCGTCGTTCCTGATGTATAGAGGATAGCCCTTCAGGACGTGTAAGAGATCGGCGAAGACGCGAGCGGACCGTCCTGGGACGGCTGGAGGGAGGATGGAGGGGGGACGGAGGAGTGTGCGTTGGTTTAGACCGGGGAAGACGTCGGTGGGGGTGGAGAAGAAGATGGCGAAGCCGAGGGAGAAGTAGTTGGGCGAGTCGCCGGGGTTGTTGAAGAGGTCGCGCGGGATTTGGAATTCTTGGTCGCCGATGCGGACGTAGATTGTGGAGGAGAAGAGTTGGGCTGTTAGGCGCGGTACTGTAGATAGTTAGCTTCATGTATGTAGGAGGTGTCGTGGAGTGGAACTCACGGCTGAAGAACTGCGCGTCTGCGAATAATCGTACAAAATGAGCACCGTCTCTGGGCTCGATATGGTAACCTGACAAGCATTAGCTCGAAAATTCCAAACCCAAAGACAAAACGATCTCACCCTGCAAATGCAAACTTATGTGTCTAAAAGTAACCGGGTCCCGATCAATATACAGCGTCCTCACGCTATCAGCATTCTCACCCTGGCGCAACTGCTCTTCGAAAAACTGCGAGAAATATGAGGGTGCTCTAGACTTGTCAGCGTTTCACTTCCTCATCTCAACCCAACCCAATCCAAGATGGTGATGGAGGGAGGACATACCATCAGAAGAGATAGAAGCCCCACTCAACCGAAACAACTCGCTCCCAATCTGAATCGGAAACACCTTCCTCGGCGGCAGCACAAACGGCGCATCCCCCGCATCCGGCAGCGTCCGCCGTCTCGTGCGTTGACTCAAAGGCACATTTTCAGGCGATATGCCGGGTCCAGCGGTGGTCTGTCGTTGCCTATTGATCGGGTCTGCACCACCCGCTACGCTAGTCGTTGAGCGACTCCGCGATGGCTGCGGTCGAGGTGCGCTCTGCGCAGGGCTTTCCGGATTGTCGTTCGGGCCCTCGCCTGTTCGCTGCCGTGATGGACCGGGCTGTGACATCCCGGCTTGCGATCCCTGGGGTTGCGCGGACGAGTCCGAAGTCGCTTTGCGCTTGAGCGAGGCGCGTGGAGCTAGCGGTCTAGGAGTCGCTGCGGGGGTTGCAGACTGTGGTGCGTTCTCGACCCGTGTGTCCTGGATCTGGCCTGGTACGGCTTGGGTCGGGGGTTTAGGCTGGTGTTGCACAGGTTGCGGGATCGCGAAGTCCTGGCCCGGATTGCGTCGCGCTTGAAGCTCTTCGAGCAATACACCTTGGGGTTCGTATACGTGGTCGATAAGCTGGATCGGTTCCTCCCAAGTCCAGTCCGAGGGTGAATAAAGGATACCAAAGGACTGGGACTTCACGCCGCTAGGTATAGCCCCGTTTTGGCCCTGCTCGGGATACGCTGTGGTAGTACCTTGGTTCAGTTGCTGTTGTTGCTGACCCGTCACGTTTCTGGCCCCAGTGCTTTCTGGATTTGCTAACGACGGAAGGCCAGCACTGCTGCGGTTCGCCATCTTCTTAAATCAGGCGCTCGCCTTCTTTTGCACAAGTCTGGGAATAGCTGTTTCTCGAAAGGGAACATAGCTTTTGTAACCTGTTGCCAATACTATGTCAGCAAAGAGATGGTCGAGAGGCGTGGCTGCAAGCAAGCGGGCTTCGCGCGTATGGGGAAAGCAAAGAGTGCACACAGGCAGGCTTAAGAAATGTATTTCGAAGGCTGACTGTACACTGATCGAGCACTTCAAGGTACGTACCCTTACTCCATGCTGCAGTTTCGCGGGGTGTTCCGCCGCGTCGGAGGTAGCTGAGTAACGTAGGGAGGACCAATGGAAGGTAGCTGCAGTAGAAGCGGACTAGCTCCGGATTGTACAAGACTTGGGTCGGTATCTGATATCTTTTATTTTGATGTTACTATCCGACCTCCTTTTCCTGGGCCGTCAGTGGTGGTGGGCTTGACTTGCTCTGATCTCTTGGACGAACGAGGTCCTTTATAGCAACGTTCTAGCTGATGGATTCTCTGGAGATTAGATCCGCGGCGATTGCCCCCTGAACTTCTATCACCCGTCCGCTATACCGCAGTTAGGTATCCAAGACCTCGAGCTTTAGTAATCATCTAATTGGAATACTACCCTATGGCATGATCTATGCCGTGTTGTGAATGCAATGTTGCCGCAGTATTTCAGTTCTGTGTTGTCTACCTCTCTTGGAGTCGGCAAAGTTACGCTGCGCTAGCACCCTGGGACCTGTCGGCCGAGCTGACACGCATAATGTGGCTGATCGACTGTGACATAACTCGCAACTTGATGTGTAATCACACTGGACATAGATACAGATGCCACCAGACGCTGTGTATGAGATCGCAACCCAGACAAGCGGCTCACTATGATAATATCAAATGGTCGGTTAAGAGCATGCCGTAATTTCAAATCCGGGCTAAGGAGCAATTACAGGCTTGGGTCGAGACCAGGTTTGGCGGGGAGCATACTCCAAGAATGCAAGTCCTGTGATTTCCCACAAGTGAGCAAAACGAAACAGCCCAAAACTTGTACACAATATGTGCCATTCCACATTTTACAATGAGCGCGTGTATGCAGATACGCATAAAACAAAAAAGCTGCTCGGAACCGAAGTTCCGAAATCATTATTGCATTAGCCGCGAATCGAACGCGGGGCCTGTCGATGGCAACGACAGATTTTACCACTAAACCACTAATGCTTGATGAAAGTCACAACAATTAACATCATGGATATCACCAAGAATGTGGTATTACTTTTCCAATTGCATACCGAGTAGCTCGCAGCGAGTCCTACCATAACTTAAACACACGTCAACTTGAAGGGAGAACATCCTTAGTGGAGGATTGCTACAGTTCATTCAATTCAACGTCATGAAGATTCGCATTCATTTAGGTATTTACGTAAACTCATAAAGAACAGCCACCAGTCCTACCGTACACCTCTCAGGATATCGGCGCATCATCTCTTCCTATAAGCCGGCGCAGGCTGACCTTCCAAGCTCTCCCCAATCCCTGACGAATACGCTGGAGGACCCGAGTACTGTCCATAGCCCACCACGCCCGAGCCCTCGCCATGACCAATATCCTCATTAGTAACCCCAGCCTTCTCCGCCCTCTTAATGTCGGCTTCAGGCACAACCCCTCCATCTCCACCCCCCACAACGACCTGTCCACCACCCTTAACCTTGCCCACCACCATGCCCTTCGCCACGCTCTTGATAACAGCCCTCCTCGACACTCCCGTCACATCTATATAAACCAATCCCACATTCTTGACTCCGCCCGCAAGACTGGCAGCGATACTACCCGCCTCGTCACCGTACCGATGACCGACGACCTGGCTCGCCGCAGCCCCCGAACTCGTCAGCAGGTTCTTCCCCGAGTATGCAATGCCATCAGCGATCGTGCTGAACGCTATCATGCTCTTATTCAGAAGTCCTGGCTTGTAGTCTTCGCCCTTCTCCTTCCTTTCACCCTTCTTGGCGAAGGTCGCTCCGATATTCTGCGCGTACTTTGTTGCCTGCCCGACAGTCTTTGAGCTCAGACTCGCAGCGCCTTGCGTAAAGGTATTGATCTTACGCACGCGGCCGTGCGTTGATTGGCTGAATTCCATGGGCTTGGGGTTGGGCTTTGTCTTTTGCGTGAAGGAGTCGGCGCCGGAGGTGAGCACGTTGCCGATGTAGGAGGAGCCGGTGACGATGAGGCGGGAGGCGGTGGCTGCGTTCTGGACAAGGCTGCTGTCTTTGTAGGCGGGGTGTCGGGCGAGGGCGAGGTAGTCTTCCGAGACGGGGGAGACGTCTATGCGGGTACCGTCGGCGGAGATCTGAATCTCGACAGGGCCTGTATGGGCGTATTAGTGAATGAGTCTGGTGGTCACAGGAAAATGGGTGTACGTACGCTTGGAACCCTGCTTGAGCTTCGGGTCTTCGACAACTTGCGCATCGCCTGAGAGCTCGCCGACCACGCTACCGTTGTCTTCATCAATGAGTACGATTTGGCCGTGCTCCTTCCCGGAGTAGTATCGCCCACCCGCTGCGTAGTCTGCGGGGTTGTAGGCCTCATGGTGACGTGCTGGTACTGGTGGTGGAGCACGCTCCAGAAAGGCGCTGCATTGCGCTAGGATAGTCTCGAAAGTATCGATGTCCTCCTGCGTCACACCAGCCCCAATGGCTGGAAACTCGATGCGCGTGAAGGCGCCGCTCTCGGGGCCCAGGTCCCAGCGAGGGATCAGATAGGAGTGTGGTGGTCGGTGGTATATCTGGGTTGTTGCTGGCATGGGCAGATCGAGCTCTGGTGGAAGGTTGAGGTGGAGGTAGAAGTCCTCATCTGGAGCTTCATTCTGAGGAATGGTGGTGGAGAGGTCTGAAAATGGCGAAGATGTTGGGACCATCAAAAGAGATAGTGTCTGCGGTCCTGAAAGTGTGAGGGATTGCTCTTCGCCATTCTGGATGTGGTAGGCCTTGATGCCTGGTATGGAGTAGAGTAGGCGCGGATCGTTATGGCCAGCCATGGCGTTTGAAAGACAAGTAGGTACTAGGTACCGTGGATATACTGTAGCTGTAGTATCACAGGGGTTTGAAGGATCGGTAATCGCTAGGGTATGTAGACGAGTAGGTAGGTGGTTCACGAAGGATCAAGATAGTGAGATTCAAGGATTCTAGGTTGGCTAACAGGTTCATATACGAACTCGGATGGCATTGTCTGGGCATGCATGTGCCCACTTCATCACAGCCTACAAGTGCCAAGGTGGGATGTTTACCGCTGGGGAAGCTACGTCAAGTGCTGTGGCTGAGGTGCTTGGCAGCGACATTCAAGCTTCGGTCCTTCCAGGGTCCAGAGGTCCAGAGGTGTGGCTGTACTTTATGCGTGTGCGCGACTTCAGAGAACCCTACCTACCAGGTAAGGGACATTGCGCTTACAGGTCGCACGAACACGGGAAGTGTGCAGGGGAGCCACGCCCCTTACGGGTCCCAATTACCCTCAACTCCTTCCAGGTTCCCTCTAACATACTACTCGACCCTGCTCCATGTATCAAAACATGCCCAATATATGCGCCGACCACAAGAACAGCAGGTCGCATTCGTGAAGCTCTCGCTTGGATCGCGTCCTGGCCTCTAGAAGCTGACGCGAAACTCGTGGAGCGGACTCCGACTGCACCTCCTTCGCGGTCCTGAGGCAAGAGCAAGGAAAATAAGATGGTTTCTGTTCAAGGCATCCGTCTGGGCCCTCTGCGGCGTCCGTTACAGGCCGCAAGAGCATACTCACCACCCGTCAACTTCATAACCATCCACTACGCCTACTTCATCTTCACATGCCTCCTCTTCGCCATCATCTTCTGGGGGTCCTCGACCCCTGCTAGGAGCGTGAGCTTCACAGACTCTCTTTTCCTCGTTGTCAGCGCAATGACCTTAGCCGGCCTGAATACAGTCAATCTATCTGTACTCAATACTTTCCAACAATTTCTCTTGTTCCTTCTCATCATGCTCGGATCCGCCATCTTCGTGTCAGCATTTGTAGTTCATGTGCGCAGAAAGGCGTTCGAAAACAAGTTCAGGGATATCGTTGAAGAGCGAAGGAATAGGCGAGGCAGAACCTTTACAATGCGCTCGCGCCTGTCTTTCAGCAGAAGTCAGACACGCGCAGCTCCAGATCCGTTTGTGGAAGAGGAAGGCAAAGGTGCTACGGACCGCAACGGACCGGGGTTGGAAATGCTAAACGCAAACGCTGCCGGGAGTGCAGAGAAGCCTCAAGATGGTACTCTATCCGATGAAGAGGACAAGGACCCTGAATCGCGGCATATTACATCAGGAATCACCTTCAGCCCAGAGACCAAGTTCAGGGACCCGCAACAGAATGTAGCGATAAAGTCTGAGGCTGACCAAAGTGCGCCACCTGTCAGCAAGTCTGTTGACGACACTGGCTCGCCCGTACGAAGGCCTCATCAAAGGCTACCAAGTAATGGCTCACTTTCTATACAGACAGCCGGTGCGCCCGTAGGGTCAGGCATCTCTCGACAAATGTCACAGGTCTCCGGGATAGGCTCGACATTTATGAATCCAGACAATACTCCGGCGCGGAAGCGACACCGCCTCTTTTCTATGCAAGGTGTTGGTGCCCTTCCGAATCCCGGACTGCACACCGTCATATCACAAGCAGCACAGGGGATAACAGAAGGAATACGAAGTCCCACAAAGCAACCTACGAAGCCCACACATCCCTGGTTTCCTTCAGCCGGGTACATCGCCCGCAACTCACAATTCCACGGACTCTCTGAAGAAGAGCGAGACAAACTTGGCGGCGTGGAGTACCGGGCAGTACACTTCCTCTCCTGGGTAGTCCCCCTCTACTTCGTCCTCTGGCAACTTCTCGGCTGTCTGGGCCTGGCAGCCTACGTCGCTCGTAACCGCCCTGAAACCGCGCGCCAAAACGGCCTCAACCCCTGGTGGGTCGGTGCCTTCAACTCCGTCTCCGCCTTCAACAACAGCGGCATGTCACTGCTCGATGCAAACATGACCGCCTTCCAGACCTCCATATACATGCTCATCACTATGTCGCTCCTGATCCTCGCCGGCAATACCTGCTACCCGATCTTCCTGCGTTGGATCGTCGCAGCGCTGTTGCAACTAATGCCCGACACAGACCGCTGGCGCGAACGCCGCTCCACGCTCCGTTTCCTCCTCGACCACCCACGCCGCTGCTACACCAACCTTTTCCCCGCCCCGCACACCTGGTGGCTGCTCCTGGCCGTCATCAGCCTGAACGGCATCGACTGGGCCGCCTTCGAGATCCTAAACGTCGGCAACACGACGCTCAACAGCGCGCTCCCCGCCAACATCCGCGTCATCGACGGCCTGTTCCAGGCCTTCGCCGTCCGCTCCGGCGGCTTCTACGTCGTCTCGATCCCCAGTCTGCGCATCTCGCTGCAGGTCCTGTATGTGATTATGATGTACATCTCCGTCTACCCGGTCGTTATCACCATGCGCAATTCCAACGTGTACGAAGAGCGCAGTCTGGGTATCTACGCCGACGACCCGGGCTTCGAGGACTACGAGCGCGCGGAGCAGGCGAAACGGAGACGGTTCTTTGGCGGCTTGAAACGGCATCTGACCGGGCGGGATTTGGAGGGGGGAAAGGGCTATTTCGTCCGGCAGCAGTTGAGGGCGCAGCTCGCGCATGATGCGTGGTGGATCGTGCTGGCGGTTTTCTTGATCATGATTGTGGAGGGCGGCCAGTTTGAGCGCGATCCGGCCACGTACAGTGTCTTCAACTTCATCTTTGAGATCGTGTCGGCGTATGGGTGTGTCGGCATCAGTGTCGGCTTGCCTAATGAGGCCTATAGCTTCTGTGGCGGCTGGCATAAGTTGAGTAAGTTAATTCTGTGTGCGGTTATGATCAGGGGCCGCCATAGGGGTTTGCCGGTTGCGATTGATAAGGCGGTGCTGTTGCCTGGGGAGGGGAGGGCTAGTATGGAGGAGGAGGATGCGCATATTAGGTTGGAGAGGGCCTTGAGCAGGAGTCGGACTCAGGACTGGGGGCAGGGACAGGTGTAATATGGGTAAGCTGGGTACTTGGGCTTTTTGGTTATTTGTAATATACCCCCGAGATGCATGGCTTTAATGGTAGGATGGATTCGCATAGCGTTTAGTGTACTATGTTTCGCTTCACTCGTACCTACCAGTCTCATATTCGCGTTGAATGCGGACTCAACGCACTCCCAGAGTATGCCGCCCGACTATACACCGGCCTCCCACCATAACTATCGCCTCTGGCATAGTTCCGGTTCCCGTACCCAGTCCCATTGCCATTCCCATTTCCGACACCAGTACCACCACCATAGCTATACCCACTATCATCCCCACCGCCACGACCATCACCATAGCTATGTCTGCCATCATGCCCACCACCACGGCCATTACCATACCCTTCACCTTCATACCCTCTATTGCTTCTCTTCCTCTCGACATTCCGTGACCGCGGCCTACGACGACTTCCTTGCCCCTGTGACCGGCGATTACTCCTCCGCTTCTCCACCCCATTCTCCCTTCGCCACAGCTCGTCTACCTCAACGTCACTGGCGCCACCATTGATCACATTATGGCTGTAGATAAACGATTTCGGCCCCCCCGGGTATCTGCCTTTCTTCACCTGCACGACACGTATCAGCCGCAGGCTCTCCATCCATCTCATTAGCACATCCCTCCGTCTTGCTGTCTTTGACATTGAAAAAGTATGTAGGTAGGTATGTAGGTGATGATGAAACGGTATAATGAAACGACAACCTACCTTTCGCCGTCGGTGGAAGTAAGTGCAACTGATGTAGAAGCCGTGGATATGCGACGGGATCACCGCGCAGAGGAAGAAGAGGCAGTTCAGGATCGTGTCCATGCCGCCGCCTGTCAGCATCATGACGGCGAGCGGGGGGAAGAATATGTTGATGCAGGTTAGGACGATGCGGTAGAGGAGGCCGCGCATCTTGACGGACGAGGAGGGTTTAGGATGGAGGCATGTATAGGTAGGTAGTGGAGTTTCAATATTGACGAAAGAATCGTGGTAAGCTGGCTATATCTTGAAGTTGGTTATCTTACAGAGGGGTCATTGATATTAACAATCTGTCGCACAGCGTTTAGTTCCGGTTTCTTGAGGATGAGCAGAGGTCATCGCGCAGCATAGATGAGAGATCGGCGGTGGCTTGACTCAGCCCTGTGGCGGCAGGGTCTGGGCTCGAGTCGACGTCCTACTACTTGTATACTTACCTTACAGGTGTATAGGCGCAGTCGTGGCAGGCATGTACTCCCAAACGCTGTGTGGGTGTGCCATGCGTATTCGATACGTGGACTCGATCTCGATGTGGTGCCTTTTCTGCAAGCTCCAGGTTCCTCGCGAAGATGATCTCCCCTCGCCGCGGCAGCACCAAGCATGAGTGCTAAGCCAGAAAGGAATACGCATGTATAATGGCATGGAAGAAGGTCAATGAGCTTGCCAAATAGCATAAAGGCTACGGTTTGGAAAGAACAAGATGTGAAAGACTCGTACCCCTTGACAATGAACATTTTATAACAAAGAGCAGATGGGTATACAAATCCATCAATCGCCGAGCTCGAAGGCTCCTCTTCTTTTCGCCCACCCCAAGACTTGCTCAGAGAATCTAGCTATCCGTGATAGCAACAACCACTTTCAGCATGACTCCAACCAAAATCCCCACCCCCACCACCCAGCGTGCCAAACCAGCCTCCAAGCTACCAACCGCCAACTTCTCTTCGCCCAGCACCGCTCCAAAGAAGATCGCTAGCCCAGGCACAAAAGCCCCCTTCCCAGCCACCACAACACCATCCCAAACCCCAGCCAAGTCCCCCACGAAACCAACCCACAAAGCCGCCCTCTACGCCCACCCCCACGTAACCTCCCCCTGCACCCTCGGCGCCCTAACCCACCGCCTCAACTGCACCCACCTCGTCCTGACGCCCTCGCCCCAACCCTGCGCCCGCAACTGCCACGAGCCAGAGGGCGCGCACGCTGCGGTCGGGATCCGCAATCTGGACTCCTGCTTCGCTTGTCCCGTTTGCATCGCTACCCTGATCCGCGATTGCAGCGCGAAGCAGAAGGTGGCGTTTGAGGCGAAAGTCGCGCTGGCGGCCGATGCGGCGAAGCGGGGGAGCGGCGTGAGGTGTAAGGATGGCGAATGCATGCCGGTTGAGAGCTGGGTGCGGCGGCGTAGCGAGAGCTTCGATAGGGCGATGGGGGTGGTCATGGAGGATAAGAAGGGGGAGTTGTTGGCTAAGGGACGTGCGGCTCATGCGGTATATATGCCGGAGGAGTTGGCTGAGTGGGCACCGAAGGTGGTGGTGAGTGCGTTGGATGCGAAGGAGGGGATGAAGATTGCGGGCGTGGTGGCGATGTCGTTGAAGGGTGGTGTTGGGCGTAGGACGGTGAGTGCTTCGAAGCTGCCGATGGCGAGGCCGAGGAGTATAGGGAGGAAGCCGGTGAGGGCTTGACTGTGTTGGAAGGAACTGCAGGTGAGTGGTTATGCGCTGGGAGGTTTGCTAATGGTTCTAGGATTTTGCTTTGTCTTTGGAGGATGGTAGGTTCTGGAGTCTGGGCATCTGGTATGCTACAAGTAAGTACGTCTCTCATTGCATTCCTTATCTACACTTCCACTTGAATACCTCGTTGAGGAAATGCCTTCTTTGCGCTCTGTAGTTTTCATGTAAGGCCTGGGACCGGAGCAAATCACATCCCTTTGCTCCATGACGGAAAACAAAGATGAAAGTTATCTGGTGTGCACAAAGAAGATTCAGCCACAACACAGATCCAATCTTAAGGCTTTTTTGTCCTGAAGAAAAAGCTCCTTTGTTTGTTAGCAGCACGTTTGGTTATTCACATAAGCTTATAGACCATGTTTCGCTCAGCCCTATAGTTCAGGATGGTGATTCTTAACATTCACTCGACATACGCTAGCCGGAACGAGCTGTAATTTGGCGCTAAAGCGGCGAACAACACGGATTGTAAGGTTCTGAGTGCTACATTGCCTTCGTGCACTCTTTCGAAGCGAAGATAAACAGTTTCTTCCCGTTTATTCTGTTTCTGTTTCCTTGGTGTATCGCGAACATGACGGACTGCAAGCTCAAGCTCACGCGCAGCAAGGTCAAAAGGAACGGTAAACGCCTACTGGTCTTTAAACGCACGGGTACGTGCAAGAACGTCCTCACTAGGCAGGCACGCCTTCCTTGCGGAGAAGACGATTGTAAGGTGTGCGGGCCCTTCCTTAGTAAGTAAAATAACCCTGTTTCTTAGTAGATCGCTTAGTACTGGACTAACAAAACTACCTTACCTTAGCCATGGTCGTAGATGACATCGAGCGCAAAGTACCATCTCTAGTCGTGACGCCGGCAGCGGCGACTACGGAAGCGGAAGAAGAACAAGCGGAGGCATCCCACAGCAGGGAGCAAGGGGAATCAAGCAAGGTAAAAGAAGCCCTTCCCAACCAGTTTTTCATTAATTCCTAATACCAAAATAGCGTCCCAAATCCACCCCAAAGACACCCTCAGCCTACACACAGTACCGACAAAGCGCCATCCGCGACCACGGATACGACCCCGAGACTCTCGAAGGCAGTCGCCGGCTCCTCCGCATGCACACCGAGCCCGACGGTTCGCAATGGCACCCGGACACTTGGTCGCGGATCCAGGCCTTCGTTGCTGCTGACCCCGACAAGCCGAGACGGCGTGAGCTGCCGTCGCACATGGTGAGGATTGTTGAGACGAAGGCCCGGGAGGGGTCGGGTGTCGCGAAGCGTCTGCTCGAACAGATCCGGGAGAAGCAGCGACTTTGACTTTGCATGGGCGTATGCTCGTCGTCTTTTGACATGCAGTCGCGACGTGCTTTCAATTCGACCCCAACGCCATCCTTCACCTCCTAATAAGTCCTCAGTCTATGTGGGCGGCAACGATCGATACGTCTGGATGCCCATACTTGATCGGAGGACACGGCGCCTGGGCCTTGGGTAATGTCGAGGATACGACAAGGACCAGTGAGGGGAGGGGTGAGGGAGGAAGCATTAGACCCAAGTGTAGAGGTTAAAGGGCATGGTTATGAGATGGGAAGAAGACACTCGGGGTGATATGGAGAAATAGTGCATTGGGAGGAAGACGAACGAGCAGATAGATGTACTTATACTGAGTCTTACTATTGGACTCGTAGACATATTGAGTCGATTCACGGAGACTTTTGCCTTCTGGGACGGGCAGAGGAAACATCACATTACATGAAATCTTCGCCACGAGCGAGTACTGGTCAAATAATGTTGTGAGGTAAAGAATCGACAACTGACCAGACCTGATGAAGTTGGCAGAGGTTAGGTACGCCAGACACGCCAAGCTTTGACCAAGCGCGTCTTCGCGTTTGCCTCCATGACCTCAACCCGGTGATACTTTCCAGCTTTGACTTACAATACATCTTTCATACAGCAATTCGCACCATTCGCTCGCGAATTCGTATGCGTATACTGTAAGAATCAGTGTGGACTGTACAACATGTGCACAATGCCCTGAATTACGCCAATACTAGTGATTGCCAAACAGGCACGGACACGCCATCTCTACGGAAGCTGACGATCGAACGGAGTCCTACCGCCATCTTGCGAGGCTGGACGAGAAGCAGTGCAAGCAATAGGTCCGGAACTGAAGACAGTTGTAGTTCTGGCAACTAGGAAAGCCTCCCAGGATGGCACGCGACCTCAATGCGCCGCTCTTTACCGCGGTGTCTTCCTCAGCACGGCAACTTTTCCTGCTGCTGAGATGCATCTCATTTGCTTCGAAAGCCCACGTACGAGTTTCACCCGAGAACATTAGGTTCAGTGTGGAAGAGACGAGTGTCTTGGAAGGTAGGCTGAGTGGTGGTCGCTCGAGCTATTTTCGAGCCCGTTTCCTATGTCCAAGCAATCGTTCTAATCACCAGTAGCCTTTGTGTTCCTTTCGAAGTCTATCTTTACAACATACACATATCAGGATGATACATCGGAACATGATCTACCCGAGGACGCGCCTCCACCGCCCACATTTCAGATATCCCTCCCCGCACTCCTTGAAACTCTACAGATCTTCACTCTTGGAGACTTGTCCAAACCGTCCGGCGATCCCTACGACACCTTCGCTGCACATCGTCTAAACCGACAGGCCAATCAGCCATTCTCGTCCACTGTTCTTGGTACATCAGGGCTCTGCCGCCTCTCCTACGACGGACCAGGCTGTCCGCTTTCCATCCACCTCTCCGAGGCGGGAGTAAGCACGACCTGCGATCTCACAACGTACGAACCCGAGTCAAGCTCGGATATCCCCTTCGATAGAGACGCTATGGCATTGAAGACGATCATGCGCGCTACGCACCTCGCCGATGCTATTGCCGAGCTAGCCTCAGCGAACCCGACCACTCTTACCCTACTTGCATCACCTCGCGCACCTTTCCTCTCCCTGTCAGCAAGCGGACCATTGGGATCTGCCACAGTTGAGTTTGCACGCGATCCACAATTGCTCGAAACTTTCCAATGCCCGCAGCGGTTCTCGCAATCGTACAGTTTCGCGCTGGTGAAAGCTGCTCAACGGGCCATGGGTAGTGCAAATAAGGTCAGTCTCAGGACTGATGAGCAGGGTGTCCTGAGCTTGCAGTTTCTGATTGAGGTGGAAACCGGTCAGGCTGGGGCAGGAGAAGGGATTGGGTTTGTGGATTTCAGAATTGTGCCCTTGGTTGGAGACGAGAACGACACTGAAGATGGAGAGAGAGCGGACAGTACAGATGATGATTGAGAGAAGTGTCCTCAAGACGTGCTTCTTCTGCCTAGTGCGGGGAAGGGGGATACTCTGAGCACAAGACGCCACTATCCAGTCATTCTATGGACAGCAGTACCAGTCACCAACAAGCCAACACATCGTCATCAGTATCCATTATGGCCATCCGGACTGTAAACCCCGTCACGGTCATCTCGGCCCCTCCTGAAGATGTCTCTATTCCTGGACTTCTTCTCTTTCAAAACAATGAGTTCGGAAGTCTCGATCACTTCCGGCTGTACAGGTTCCGAAAATGGAAGGTGCGCGGCTTTCTTGTCGACTTTGATCGGTTGGCCCTTCTTGAGTTTCATGCCATCAAGCCATGTTACGGCCAGTATTGACTCTTGTGTCGCTACGCAGACTTCCAGAGCTCGAAGTTGATGTCCGCAGCGCCATGAGCACTTTGATTTGATACTCGATCTGCAGCCGGGAATGACCGTTTCTGAGACCAAACCTGGAAACCATGCAGACCTACCCCTCAGGATAACGTACTCTAAGCAAAAGATGGCAAATACTGACTGGGATGCTCGAATACAAGGCTGACCGGCCGTGTGAGTATGGAGGGGCCGGCATTAGCGTCCTTCACTTCTGAAGTTAAAAGGCTGTTCGCGGGACATCAATGTGTGACTACTTCGTGCGCCATGATGTGGCTTGAAGGGCCTTAGAATCACTAAAAAGGTCGTTTCATGTTAGGAAGGTCGAAATGTCCAATAGCCAGGGAGCAGAGACACGATGTGGCTTCCCAGCGAACAGAAAGAGGATAGATATTGAGAAATAATAATCGTAAAAGGCATGGGCCCAAGAAGACCCCGTCATGGCTGATTGACTGCCCAATACACGGGCCGCTTTCCTCTGTTCTTATATCATTCTGCCCCCAGACTTCTCATCTCGTCCCACAGCAACAGGTGAGTATAACTCCTCAGGTCTCCCGTCCCACGAATAACAGGAAGAGCTGTCAGAATCCCCACCCTCTCCACCACCTCTTCTACTCTCTACTTCCACCTCCTTTCCTCCTTCCAACTCAAACAGCGCCCCATGACCCGATAGTTCCGCAACAGCCGGTCTCGGCCTCGAGGGCGACCTCGGCGGAGGTTCCAGAGGCGGCTGCAACGGGGCCAAAGAACTATACACTGGCGGTTGATCTAGCGTCGTGGGCGCAACACTAGACCCAGTCGAAACATCCGGCACCCAAACCCATTTTCCTCGTACTTCGATCTCTGCCGGCTGGCCTGCTGTAGGCACTGAAGGCGGCGGCGCGAACAATTGAGAAGAAGGGCGAGGCGTGGAGTCTCTGAAGGTCCATTCGCCTGATGGCGGCGCTAGAGAGTCGGTCCTGCTCCATCGCGGGCTGGTAGGGACAGAAGAGGAAGAGGAGGACGCTGGTGGGCTAGAGCCGAGGTGGAGCTCGTGGATGGCTTGCTGAGCGGGCGCGGCTATGGCATCGTGTTCTGCGCTTTCGGCTGCTGCTAAGGCGGATTTGGCTCGTTGCCGCTTCTTGTATTTCTTGTACACGTATACGCCGCTCAAGATCATGATGTCTGGCGGGCTTTTGAAGAAAATGAGAATTTGCCGCTAGAATATGAAAGCAGACACCTTCTTATCCCGATCAAGATAAGAAGAAGGGAGATCTGACTGTCCTCGATATCAAGAAACTTTGGGAATGCTTGGTATGTTCGATGAGCACAGAATAAGATGACAAGAAAATAAAGAGTTTGTCCCTAAGATGACAAGAAGGCCCAACCTGCCACTATATACTAGAGCTACAGCACGCAAAATTTTAGAACGCGCATCCAGCACTTCGTCCGTACGGGGATGAGCGCAGTGATGGAGGTGGCGGCGTTGCACGCAGCTCAGCCCCGCGATGGAGGATCCTCAGATCCTACCAACGAGCGCGAGGCGAATCAAAATGCTCCAACAGCCTGACAGTAAGCTGCGACAGGTAAGTCTTGCGAGGGTGTTATCGCTGTCGGAAAGCTTATCGGCCTGCGACCGTAACGGAAATATCACCGCACATGGCTCTCCAGAATTAGAGTTGACAGCGAGAGTATTACACCTCATATTCAAGCCTCGATATTTCGTTCCAGAAGGTGCTCGTACAGGTACAGCCTCCTTCCTCTCGCAGAATGTTACTAGCCCAGGAAAACAAGCACTAGATTCGAATGCCGCCTTCTTATCAATGAATCTGCTGCGGCCCCTTTGGTGAATTTCTTTCCGAAAAGTCTATACACGGCAAAGTCGATGAGGTTAGGCTTACCCGTCATGTTGCTGAAGTCCACTTTAGAGGGGCAAGATGAGCAGTGTTGAGTCTGGCTTGCGGGCTCTGCCTCCTCGAAAATGGCAAGAAAGGACAAAATTTGTGCAGCTGGGAAGTGTGGGCTGCAACATAACCATCTAAGCACCGCTAGGCCAACGAACGGCTCGGCAGAGATCACTGCTGGTTTCGATAGCCGGCGGTATCTGTATTTTGTAGATGGATTGCAGCAGGATGGACCACATGGTCTCAGCTCTCCCAGACTATGTCTGCTGGCTTCTGGACTGAGCTGGCCAACCCTCGTACCTGCTCTTCACAGAATCGCGCGTCTGAAATGTTCAAGTTTGATGCTGTTAAAATGTCCTTATTTAACGCCCTGTCTGCTCATGTACATACACAATCATTCCCTGGATATCTTCTTGATCTTTTTATGCCTTCCAGACTCTCTTGATGGCCTCTGTAAGGCCGACGTCGTTCGTCTCAAACTCGTAGAAACCAATACCGACGACAACGGTTGCGGCCTTGAGAGCCCACATCAGCAGCTTGCGAAGCCTAGGCATGCGGTGTTCCGGCACATAGTCGATGATGACGGACTCAAAACCAATGTGCGAGTGGATGAGGATACCAGCAATGAGGAGGGAATCGAGGGTTGGGTTCAAGGATCCGGTAGCGAAAGGCGCGACTGTGAGTGGGATAAGGCCGGCGGACATGATCCTGCTTTGCTTAGCGGCATGCTCTACGGGGATGAGTGATTGAAGTTTACCTCTCAAACGACCAGTGGTAGGAGCCGTGCATTGGCGTTGGGTCTGGCACCTGTGCGGCATCGTTGACAGTGCCCTTGATGACCTCTGCGACGCCCATCAGTTCGTGTAACTATCACTCATGCCATGCAAAACGACGTACGTGGAAGCGGTGGCAGAATTGCCCTAGCTGGGGAGGCGTGGAAAGCAGCCACTCTGGTAGCGCCTGGAAGAGCATTGCGGACGAACGCGGACTTGATCGGTTGCTGTCTCGCCAATTGAGCAGCTCTAAAGGCGGGCATGGCGGTAGAGAAGCAGCGCTGGGCCGGAGCGGCGGCGGCGAAGGCCTGCCTCAGCATTGTTGGGCGGAGAGCGGATGCCATTGTGCAGGTGGTGATTGACGTCGCGCTGCTGTATATCGATACCGAAGACGTCCGCAAACACTTGGTGGATGTGTAGTGATGCTCTACCTCGGGAGTGTAGCGGGACGGGTCAGCATCCGAACGATAATTGGCCGGCGTCGGTTCCCTGCGCAAACGTGAGCATGCGGTCTGAATAATACGCTCAGCTTGCCAAGCATCTCAGTCCCGGAAGCTGTCGAGAAAACGACGTCGAGACATACATTCACGCTACAACACCATCCCCATCTACCACCCCTCCCACCCGCTCTCCCCATGGCTTCACGGCATCTCGCTTTGAACCTGCAGAGGTCTCTGCGCAACCGCGCTGCCATCAGCTCTCTCAAATCGCCAATCCGTGGCCTCGCAACCCCCGTGAGCCATGGCGTCAGGACGGAGAGCACCACCTTGAGCAATGGCTTCACCGTACGCAATTGGCCTTCAATAATACTACCGGAACATTACTGATGGAAAGATCAGATTGCGACCGAGCACTCCCCATACGCCCAGACTTCCACCGTCGGTGTGTGGATTGACGCTGGTAGCCGTGCCGAAACCGACAAGACCAACGGTACTGCACACTTCCTGGAGCACTTGGCCTTCAAGGTCAGTATACTGGAGAGCAAATTTGGTTAGGACGGGGCTGAAATATGGATAGGGTACCCAGAAGCGCAGCCAAACTCAATTGGAGATGGAGATCGAGAACATGGGTGGCCACCTCAACGCCTACACTTCCGTAAGCGCATACCGAAACATCTCATCCATGCGTTATCCTAACTACTATACAGCGTGAAAACACCGTTTACTACGCCAAGTCTTTCAACTCCGACGTTTCAAAGACCGTTGACATCCTTTCCGACATCCTCCAGAACTCCAAGCTCGAGCCATCAGCGATCGAGCGCGAGAGGGACGTTATCCTGAGGGAACAAGAGGAGGTTGACAAGCAGATCGAGGAGGTTGTTTTTGACCACCTTCACGCCACCGCGTTCCAGGGCCAGCCTCTAGGCCGCACCATCCTTGGACCAAAGGAGAACATCCAGAGCATCCAACGCGACGACCTGACCAACTACATCAAGACCAACTACACCGCCGACCGCATGGTTCTTGTCGGTGCCGGTGGTGTTCCTCACCAGCAGCTGGTCGAGCTTGCCGAGAAGTACTTCGCCAACGTCCCACAACAACCAGCCACCTCTACCCAGCAGGCTATTGCCGCCGCCCAGAAGGAGAAGCCGGACTTCGTCGGTTCTGAGGTCAGGATCAGGGACGACACCATGCCAACTGCCAACATCGCCATTGCCGTCGAGGGTGTCAGCTGGAAGGATGACGACTACTTCACCGCGCTCGTCACCCAGGCCATTGTCGGCAACTGGGACCGCGCCATGGGCAACTCCCCATACCTAGGCAGCAAGCTCAGCACCTTCGTCCACGAGCACAAGCTTGCCAACAGCTTCATGAGCTTCTCGACTAGCTACAGCGACACTGGGTAGGTCATGATTATATGTCCGCGCACAAAATGCATGCTAACGCCAGTCTTAGTCTCTGGGGTATCTACCTCGTCACCGACAACGTCACCCGTATCGACGATCTTGTTCACTTCACCCTCCGCGAGTGGTCGCGTCTTTCCTTCGGTGTCACCGAGGCCGAGACCGAGCGCGCCAAGGCCCAGCTCAAGGCCAGCATCCTTCTTTCCCTTGACGGCACCACCGCCGTCGCCGAGGACATTGGACGCCAGATCATCACCACCGGCAGGAGAATGAGCCCAGAGGAGGTTGAGCGTGTTATTGGCCAGATCACCGAGAAGGACGTTATGGACTTCGCTCAGAGGAAACTGTGGGATCGTGACATTGCCGTCAGCGCTGTTGGACAGATCGAGGGTCTGTTCGACTACGGTAGACTCCGTGGTACCATGAGCAGGATGGCTTCGTAAGCGACAGTTTGCATGAAGTGAAATGAAGCGAGAAGAGGGGAGAAGCTGTACTTGATAGAAGGGCTCAGCTTGGCTGGCTGAGTGAGTGTGTAGATTGTACATTTAGCCTGCATTGTTTTCCACAACCAATGTGTTTTGTGTGTCAACACTGTTCTCGATATGTGATGCGTATAAAGTGACCAAATGGGCAAATTGCTTGGCTGTAGTAAGGTATCGATACTCCACACCTTCCGGAAGCAGCGCGCAGTACACAAACGTCTCCGTTCTCTAGAGGTATCCTGACCGTACCACAACGCGAACAGAATAGACGAACGGCCACAATGGACCCTAGTGGCACCGCTGCTTGCGACTGAACAATGTGACCGGTCGTGATTGGCCCTACTGGGTCCTGACGCTAATTCCAAGATGCTGAAATCCATATTCTATGCGCGCTTCCACCAGGAACGAGGTGCGAATGCACCCACAAAACTTGAGATAGACAAGCATCTAACCTTCATTCTAGGGTCAACAGTCCTGCATCAAGTGCCTGAAGGCTCCATAATTCCATGCCCGCCTTCACCGACCGCGCAAACTCCCTTCTTCGATTTCTCATCCATCTCCGACTACATAATCCCACGTCGCGAATTCTGCGACCGCGTCGTCTCTATCTGTTCGAACCATTACCGCATTCTCGGATACCCGGTATGCATTCAAGATCAGAAGTACGACCGCAACGAGTTCATCTTCAATTTCTGCCTGGTGCTGGATGAGGATGCGCAGTACAGCTCATATGCGAGTGTGGTACGGAAGCTGGCGCAACTATTCAGAAACTTGGAAGAGCAGAGTGGCTTCTTGAGCAAGGAGGAAGAGATGGAAGGGTTAATTGTCGCCGGAGAGGAGGGCTATGGAGGCATGGAAGGAGCTAGGGTTTATGCCGTGTGCGAAATGATACTGGAGGATCTGAACAACTACCAGGAGTGTATGATCCCAATAGGTACGTTCACACACTCACTCTTATGGAACAAGCGAACTAGAGACTGATTGACGGGCCCCAGATGAGTCCAATACGCTCAACCTGAAGCTATTTCCGACGCGCTCTCCTCCACCGCCAGTACATTCCTGGCACGTCCCTCTCAGTCTCGTCCGCTTCTCGTCGTTACAGATCTCGACATGGGATCTCACTGTCCAACGCATAATACCGCATATAAATGGTATACACAGCGTAGCCCGCATTGCCACGCTTGCCGACACCGATGTCAGCCTCACACGCCGCGCTTTAACGCACCTGCTCTACTACGGCTGCATTCTCCTCCTCGACGTATTCTCCTTCGCCGCCATATATGCTCCGACTGCAGAGATTGGGGTGTTTATAGCCGACGAAAGCATGCAAGACGAATGTAGACGATACATCAACACGCCATTCTCCCCATTCGGCAAAAGTCCAGACCAGCAGTTGCATCAGTCACCGCGTAAATCACGCCAGCAGAGCCGCGGCGCTACCTTTCCACCACCGTCAACGCAGGTGGAGCCACCCAGCAGAAGTACTGTCATCGACTTGTACTGCAGTTTGAGGCAGGGTCTGGCCCTTCGCGAATGGTGTCTGGCACACTCCGCACAGCTCGGCAACATCGACGTAAGGAGATTCATCACCTTCGCTGTTATCAAAGGCTTCCTATACAGAGTCCACAGATACGCACTGGGCACCAAGCCCAGTGTGCAAGAGTTCACGGACCTTGACGATCCAGTCCAGGCTGCGAGGGCGCAGGAACGGGCGTGGAGGCAGGCTGCTATGAGCAGTGGATGGCAGACGCCGTCACATCTGGAGAACCAGCTGAGGGGCAGGAATGGTTACATACAGGATGGTGATGGTCTTGGTGGGGATGGCACCCCGGGTGGAGAGCTGAATCTAGAGAGGTATCTGGATGGCATGCATTGTCTCGATGAGATATGCACTGATTATAAGATGTCGGAGAGGGAGGCGGTCAGGAGACTAAAGAGCGTTGGGGATGTAGTCTTTATTCATCGATGAAATCTCTCTCAAGCTACACAAGCTGCTTGAGTAACATAGTAGCAAGGCCCAAGCAATAGTTGCGCCCTAACCTCTTCTTATGAAATCATTGGTGTGTTGACTTCTTCTTCCTTTACTAAATGGCTCGTTATTCTCCAAACTCTTTCTGGTCCACCTCGATGATTTGATAGGTGTTCAGCGAGTCGACTTTGCATATATTGAGATAGGAGTAGAAGATGGTTTTACTCACGTCCTTGTACATCGCGTACAACATCCTGAGCCGATTGTTGAATGCTTATCCACGCGTGCGATCGACGGCTTGTTCTATGTTCATAATGACAATCGATGGCGACCTGTTAGAGCTGGCTAATGCGAAATCGAACTGATACGCGTGGGGTGGCTTGTGTAGTCTGGATCTATAGTACGCGAGTTGAAATAACACATTCGTAAGTGAACCACAGGTCGAATAGGACTGCTGATTGCGGGTTCTTTTTATCACGTACCCACCATTCCACACCCTAGACATCCTATACCATTCCCATAGTTTACTTTTTAGTTTCTGCTACCCCTAGCACCCTCCCCTTTGTAGGGCCTATCTAATCCTAATATCTCCTCCCTTACCTATACGCTTCCTCTGCTCTCTACTATCCCGGTCCTGCTAGCTTCATATTGTCTCGCCTGTCTCCACAAACATTACTCTCGATGAATGAATCCCATGTAGCATGTGCCAAGTCAGTACAACCTTATAATGTAATGCAAAGATAGGGCGAATGTATCCAGTCGATATTCATATCATCCGGCTTTGGAAACAGGTTTCTCTCGAAAGAAAAGCCGTTCTCGTCGTAAATGGGCTGCAATAACGGATTGGTCGACCCTGACTTCAGTAGTTCTTCAGATGAAGACTCAGCGGTTTCAACCTCATGAAACAGACCGGCAGTGGAAGCGGTCGTACCTCTTCTCTGCCATTGGCAAGTCATCTCTATCGAATCCTTCGTTTTGTAGCCGAGAGCGTTCTATAAGACCGTGCCGCTCGGGCAAGATCACGGCTTACTCGGGAAAGGTTTACCAGCTTGAATGTCTCGCTCACATCTCTTCTATTAACGTCCTTTAACGGCAGCCTAAGGCGCACAGGTCGCGAACGAAATGTAGTCCCACTTCTTCTATCATTTTATCGGCTTGTCGTGCAAGCGCTTTAGCAAGTCGAACCACTTCACTTTGATCAGACGCAACTTCCATTTGATTCATTTGCTGCCTTATACTATCACTAGGCTCCGTTTTCACCCCGACAGTATCATCCATCTGAACCCCGTGACGTCCCAGTCATCTGCTCTCTTCGCACGTCCGCAGCCAGCTCGCTCTCAAGCTCTATCCTCTCCTCGAACGTAAGATCACTTTTCGCCTTCCCAATTCGCACAAATCCCGCGACCAGTACAAACGCCAGTCCCGAGCAACCCGCCGCGAACCAAAACGCAACCTTGTAGCTCTTCTTCATTCCCTGATCCGCCGTACTAGCGACCGCGAAATCCGCAAACCCAAGGAAAAAGCTGATACCGAGGAAAAGAAGGCTGTTTATTAACGCTCCTGCGAGGCCTTGTCGGTCCTTGGACACGCTTGTGGTGATGAAGATGTTGCTGACACTGTACGTGATGTCGCCAGCCACGGTCGCGCCGATCATAGCAGGGAAGATCCAGGCCCAATAGTTTGGCGAGTCCGGCATGAATGCGAACAGGAGCGTGCTGACCAAGAACCCACAGCTGGAGATAATAAGCATAGCGGTTCCGGGTAGCAAGTGCAGGACCAGGCCACCCACTGTGGCGAGAATGAGCCCGCCAGCGGCCATCGGTGCGAACCAGGCGGTAGTCTGGAGGGCGGAAGCGCCAAGGACGTTCTCGATGTAGAAGCTGGCGTACAAGAGGTAGATACCGAAGACGCCGTAGGTGAAAAAGAGCGAGGTTACGAGAGGGACCATGTTCTTAATCCTGAATAAATCGAATGGTAACAACGGCGCATCCGCGACCCATCCTTCAACATACACGGCGCAAAGGAGCAGTAGGCCCCCGATGATGATGGTGGCGGTGATGTAAGATGTTGCCCATCCGTTTGGCGCATGCCCGGCGTCGGTAATCGCGAAGACAGTTAGAAGCAGTCCAGGCACGATAGTTAGGGTCCCCCACCAGTCCATCTTGACATTGGAAGAAGGGTTGTGATCGTGAGGAACCGTCCACCAAGCCGCGGCCAACACCAGTCCAAGCAAGATAGTTCCGATCCAGAAGTACCAACGCCAGGAAATATACTGTCCGCTCAAGCCTGCAAAAAAGATACCGCCGAAGAAGCCAATCGGCGCACAGGCTCCGTATAAGCTGAAGATGAGATTCTTCCGTGGTCCTGGGCGATAGATGCGGCCGAGAAGGCCGATCCCGGCGGGTAAGAAACCAGCAGGCCCAAGGCCCTGGATAGCGCGACAGACGATGAGCATGACATAGTTCTGGCTGAATGCGCCGATTAGAGACCACACCAGAAACCAGACCAGGCCGATAACAAAGACGGGACGACCACCGTAGATGTCCGCAAGACGACCGACGGGTAGGAGGAGGGCTCCCGTTACCAAGGAGAAGACACTTGAAGGCCAAGTTTGTGATGCAGCTGGTATATCGAGCTCCCTACTCAAGACAGGCAAGATAATGTTGAAACCACTGATGAAGTATTCCTAACGGACACCTGTCAGGGTCGTCGATTTTGTGCTTCCGGGCACTGTGACATACCGCCATGGACATTGATGCCAGCAAAGAGAAACAGAAACCGATTTCCTTCCATGTCGAGTCGAACGTCTTTGGGCGCTGTCTGCCCAAGCGTTCTATCTCAGCAAACTGGGGGTCCACATCACGCGGAGTGGCAGCGACAGACGATTCCGCAGGCGTGTTCGTGGGTACCATGAGTGCACTTCGTTGGGACGAAGAGCAGATAATGTTACTGCATCTCTTCTAATATAGATTGTGTCGTTTTCTTAAAAGATGTATGCATGCTGACTTGCATCTGGGAGGGTCCCTTTAGGGCACCGGCAACGGCTTCCCGCTAGCCCGAAAAGGAAGCCAAGCTGCGAATTTAGCAGTCATACGGCCTCAAGAAAGCTCCACCACCCCAGATTCCACATGGCCCTCAGCTATAAAATCTCCCAGTCCAGGATGTGCTTCCGAAAAACGGTCACCTCGTTTCGTAATTGAAGAAACACATGTGACTCATGCGATCAAAAAGTCCACACCAAGCCCTCTGAGCTGGTGGATCCAGCTTCCACTCTCTTGCCCGGCGTCCTTGGTTCTCCATATCATCGGAAGTACCTCGTTCGCACTGCGTATGTAACCCCACGGAAGGACTTTCCACATTTCCGCAAGCCACTGCAAAACCCACGCTCGATGCTCCGGCAACTCGCTTTCTGCGCCTGCAATGAACACAGGCCAGCATGTGGATTTGAATACCGCGTCTTCGGGCTTGAGTCCGGAGAGATGGTTGATAATATGAGCAACGCAGTTATTCCGTTCGGCATCCGAGATCCAGTTCGTTAAAGGAGCAAATACTCGATTGATGTAGAGGTAAGCGGCGTATTTATGGACTGATGCCACCTGCATGCGCTTGTCGCGTTCTTCTTGTTGAAAGTCAGATGCAAAGCTTGCAGCCCATTGCTCTGGGTTGAAAGCGAAAGCGGTCTCAAGGAGCTCTCCTGCTTCTTGTACGTGTTCCGACAATGCTGCAGACTCGAGTCGAGAGAGCTGCGATGCCCTACGCAGAACACGCAGGATAGTCGCTGGACACGACAGATAGTTGTTCGCTTCTGCGTGGGCCAACAGAGCTTCACTATTGGCAATGTCGCTTTCTGACTCAGCTTGCGGCGCTGAGCTTGAGAGCGAAGAGCTAAGAATGTCATACCTGGAAGAAAGTCAGCATTGCGTTGCAGATCCAAGAGAAGCATGATCCCAGGGTAAGAGACGGGTGTGCACTCACACAAGGCAATCGGAGAGCAAATACTGCCGCAGATTGCTCATAGCAGGGACTACTTGACTAGCCCGAGACGAATCACCACAACTTGACAAGTGAACCATGAGCTTCCTTGCAGCGCGTAAGTGTACTGTGGCAGTATTTTGTCCTGACTCAATAAGCTCGTAGTTGATGAACAACAGCACACAAGCCAGGATGACATCTGAATCAGCCAGCTGGGGATCATTTAGAGCACTAATCAGAAGCTGCAGTCCCTGTTGCTTCGCTAATAGAGCTTGCTGGTAGTGGTCGCCTGGAGTCATGCGGCCTGAGTGTTCGGCTGATATGGGTGATGTGATTGTTGCTTGTCCAGTATTGAACATATGATGTGCTCCGCTTGCTACGATGATGTGGCGAATCATTGGATGTTCTCTGAGCAGCGGTATGAGCCTTCGAATTGGATTCCTGTCCGGCGTGTCATAGACAACAACGTCCCTACAGATGACATCTGCAAAGTGATGCACGTAGAACCTCGATTGCTTGTCCAGGTCCTTGAATAGCGGATCGAGCAGCGTGCTCAACGAGAGTGTGCCGTTCGTAGGCGTACTTGGAGCCGAAGGGAAAGTCTTTCCCATCATCTTACCACGGCTAGCCACGCCACGGTTCCAGATGATCAATTTCCCATAGCCCAAACACTCTCTCCCAGCTCGGGCGCACTTCTGGCATGCCGGGACTGCGCCATCGCATTTCAACCGCTTCCTTCGACAGGTGTGGCATGTTTGCGGTGGCTCTCCACTTGGCGTGCCAGCACTTTGTCTCTGCTGCAGGACTGCCTTCGGCATCAAGCTACTAGACTCAAGGCATGCATTGCCACACGAGCCTACCCAAACAACAACGAGGAGCGGACTGCTAGAGGCGTATCGTGGGGGAAGTCTGAGGTCGAGATAACATCTGAGTTAGGGCAGGCCTTGGCGTTCTCCAGCTTCCGCAGCCAGCGTGCCAAGACCGGCGTGGTACGGTGCTTCGAGATCGTACTATGCACTCCGGGTGACCTTTTCAGAGCTGGAGGCGAACGATCTATATACTCGGAAGATGCATTCAAGAAGATAGAGAGCACTACTAGACGAATGGCCACACCCTCGATAACGAGCCCGGATCCGGGCAAGTCCCTGAACGCTGTCCCGTCCGGACGACCTCTTCCGCTATCGGCAAGCCAGGAGCAGCAGGTTAGGGACATCTACTACAAGCGCGTGCGGAATAAGTGTGCAGATGAGGTTCGAGGTACGTAACCTTCCATTCTTCGGGCAGGACGTGGGTGGCAGCTCACACAATGGTAGACTTCGCAGCATGCGCGACATCGAGAACGTTTAGCGCACCATTTGTATGCCGAGCTCAAAGACGCGCTATGAACACCTGCATGGTGCAATTTGCGACGCAAGCAGAGCAGGACGCTGCCAGGGAGGAGTGGTTTGCCACTAGAGACAAGCGGTTGAAGGAGAGAGAGGAGAAGGAAGCGAAGAGGAAAGAGCAAGAGAAGTTTCACAGGGAGTGGTGGGGATTAGATGAGAACGGAAAGAGGATCAACAAGGATGAAAAGAAGAGCTGAACACGCAACCCTCGGTCTAGCTTGACCAAATCACCCTCGAAGGATAGAACACCTTCCGGGGACTACGATTAGACGTTGGGGCCGAAAGTGCCACAACCATATTAGTCTCTCAGCGTCTGGAAGGCCCAGATACTGGTACCTTGGAAAATGCATTAGGGGTAAATGGATTGACAGAGTTGAGGACCGGTCATAACCAGCGGCATGGATAGGCGTACAGGAGCCTAACAGGTCAATTATGCGGTAGCAGTCATCGCGCATATGGAATATTGCATATAGTTCAAAACGGACGGCATCCAAAGACTTCTGGGATATCTTGGATATCAATATCATGATTTTTCACTTTAGCAACTCCGCTATCACACTTTTACATGTTACAACTTAGGAGTGCTGATTCAGCAAACCATGCCTTCGCTTGTGACCACCAAGAAAGTGCTTGTTCCATCCCATCCCAACCCTTAACGCCGCGCTATGCATCAACAAAAGCAGCTTTTTCAAGCATCTCCCATCGTACTGTCCTCGTTCCCACCACCAAACACATCCTCAAACGTGCCAACATCCTCATCCTCCGCTTCAGTAGCCCCCTCTGTCCCTCCCATCTTAGCATCCTCCCCATTCGTCACCCTCTTGGGCGCCTCGCCATCCCCCTTCCCGTCTTCATCCTCGTCCTCACTCTCCCACGCATCCTCCATCCTCCACCCGGTACCCGTCAAACAATACTTCTCCGGCGGCAGCTGCACGCCCCACGCCTTCTCGATCTTCGGCAGCTGCACCCTATTCCTCTCCACCGCCTGCTCCAGCATAAACTCCTTAGGCAGCGGGCCCTGGAACTGGTAATCCTGCCTGCTCGCGATGGCCTGGCGCAGCGCATTGACCGTGATATTGCTGCCGTCGTTCGCAGCGTCACGCCGGTTGCTGCTCTGCCCGGGTGCGCTGGCGTAGCCTTCGGCGGAGAGGCGCAGGGCGTCCGAGAGCACGGAGGAGGTGTAGCGGTAGGCGAAGTCGAGGAGTTGGAGGGGCACGCGCTCTTGGTAAGAATGAATGCCGAGGGAGGAGAGGATCAGGTGGATGAGGCGCGCATCACGGGGCCGGCGCGCGCTGCCGTCGTCGGATTGAGAGGTCGCGGGTATGTCGGGGGCTGCGGTAGGTTTGGACTCCACGGGTGGTGTGGTCGTGCCGTTTGCTTGCGCGGCTGGCGAGGCCATTATTGGTGATGTGGTTCTGTCCTTCACTACCTTGGGTCGCGGCGAATAGATGAGTCTGCGCGCTACAAGCGAAGAACTGTCGTTGTGTGGTGGTTCAAGTTGGAATGAATCGATTGCGAGACTTAAGAGCATGTCACATCCGCGACGAAGTGAACGCCAAGCACTCGCCGCGAGAGCGTGGGGTGCGGGTAGGGCTGAACCATGCGTCACTGGTGTACTCCAAGGAGCATTCACATGCAAGAAGCCACAGAACCTATCACTCTGCTCATAGGTCCGTGTAATAGTCTCGATAGTGGTGTTGCCCTTGGATCACGGTATCTTCAGCATCCTAATGTTAGGAGGCTGATGTTACCAACCTGGCCTATAACACCTAAGAACGAACCTGATTCGCTGTACCGATTGCCGAGGCTCGACTGCTCATGAATCTCACGCATGCGGCGCAGTTCCCATTCGGCTGAGTTCTATTGCTTCCATTATCACGAATCCCCAAACATCGAGGCCCAAAGTCCCATCGATTTTTCGAGCATGCATATCAAAGACAGAACATTCATAATCACCGGCGGCTCAAGTGGGCTTGGCCTGGCCACCGCACGGGAACTCCATTCCCATGGCGGCTACATTGCCATACTGGACATGAATACGGACGCCGGGGAAGAAGTAGTAAAAGAACTCGGATCTGACCGGTCTCGCTTTTTCGAAGTCGACGTGACAGATACGGACAGTATTGCAAACGCACTGAAAGGCACCTCAGCTTGGGTTAAAAAAACAGGGAGGCAGATAGGCGGGGTTGTCAGTGCTGCTGGAGTGGGCAATCCGGGGAAGGTAAGATCTCAGTAGTGTTGTTAAATACGTAGATTGCATATGCTGATGTGGTGCTGTTGCAGATCATCGACAGACATAATGAGCCTCTTTCCTTGTCATCTATTGACTTCGTACTAAACATCAACCTCCGCGGTACATTGGACTTTGTCCGACAAGCCCTGCCGTACATGACCCAGGTGCAGCCAGACGGCGCTGATGGCGAGAGGGGAGTCGTCATCCTGGTGAGCAGTTCTGCAGCTTATGACGGCCAGCCAGGACAGGTATGTCAATGTGCTCCTCACTGGCCACTCGAGTATGCTAACCGAGAGAGGTTTCATATGCGGCGAGTAAAGGTGCGGTGAGATCGATGACATTGCCGCTTGCTCGCGACCTGGCCCCGTACGGTATCCGTGTTGTGACCATTGCACCTTCATTGTTCGAGTCGAGGATGACGGCCATGATGAGTGATAAGGTCCGCAAGTCGCTGGAGCGGGTCATGGAGTTTCCCAAGCGCGCAGGCAGGGGCGAGGAGTTTGCGCAGTTGGCTCGGCAGAGTGTTGAGAACATCATGCTCAACGGTGTAACGATAAGACTAGACGGTGCGATGAGGATGCCGAGCAGACTGTAATACCGTCTGAGAGCGTCGTTCGTCGTTGTCCGGATGGGTATTCTTCGCAGTAGTGGCCGTACACATGCCGTGCCGTTTACGCCCCATCTCAGCGCTTCCTTTCCCTGACCTTGAACTTGACACCGTTCTTGTTGACACCACCTGTGGCATTGTTCATTTTGGCCCTTTGCGCCTGCAATCTTTCGAGAGCTGTCGTAAGCGTGTTCTCCCTTTCCCTCAGCATATCCAGATGGCGATTCATGACTTGGCGAGCGTGCCTCTTCTTCTTGCGGAGCTGCTTCTCCTCCTTTGAAAGCTCTTCCCCTTCCTCCTCCTCGGAATCCGAGCCTGAGTACATCTCCTCATCCATATCAGAGTCTGGCCCGACGACGTCCCACTGCTCGCCATCCAACTCAACAGTCTCCTCTGCCTCCTCTCCAAAAATCTTCCTCTTTGGGTTCTTCTTGCTGTCCAAGCCGCCATCCAGACTGGCAGCCGCGTCCGCCATAAGAGCATCCCGTTCCAATCTTTCCCTCTCCTTTCTCGTCTGCTGCAGAACCGTCTGAAGATAACCCGCATCCTGCGTCTTGAGTAACTTCACCACATCCATAGTCAGACTGCCAGCCCCTCCATTCTCTGTTCCTCGCTGAGTTACTTTAACACCGTTCTTAGTCGTGGCGGACATCATGCCGAACGCAAATTCATCAGGGTTCCGTTCTGACGCCTTCTGGCGCAGAATGCGGAGGCGCTTCTTCTTCTCATTGTGATCTTTGGCACGAAGAGAATAATCCTAGGCAAGTTAGCACTCCATACTTCAAACCAGAGAGGGTGTGTAACTTGTGACCGACCTTGTGCTTCTCAAGCAGGCCCCATTTCTGGCGTTCGAGCGGCTGAGCGCGCTCTTTGTGGTTGCGCCGCTGTACGGCATTGCGCATGGAAGACATATTTGCTTCCTATCGTCCAAAGCGCCGAGTGGTTGGAAATGTGGAAAAGAGAGACAGGCCAAGATTGCGCGCCAGAAAGTTCAAAGATGCGGCGATGCTAATGAACGCTAGGAAGATCTGCTGCAGAATCTAATCTAATCTTAGAACTTCAGCTTGGTACACCGCCATTTCCCAGTATAAAGAACGATAAATGTGTAAATAGCTAAATATTATTGTATAATATATCACTTTTATCATTGCAATAAATAGAAGTTGATATATTTAAACATTATAAATAAGAGTATGTTTTTTTCAAGGTTGCGAACCCCGCGTTTAAGTCTAAAAAGGCAAAACTCAATATTAGGGCTTATTTATATTATATTAGAACTTTTAGCTTTAATAACCTACTTTAAAGCCTTATAACTGCTTCTACTTCTCTCCTTCCACTATCTAACCCATCTGCTTAGTTAACTACTTTTATGAGAGCGACTAGAAGTTAGATTAGCGGTTTTAGCGAACCTCACTACCGATACTATACCTGATAAACACGTAAGTGATCTTTGACAACAGCACGCGCATACTCAATATTGTTTCCTCTACATGCTCGTCCCCTTCCACTATTACGCCTGTATCCATCTCTTGCAAACGTCCATATCATCGCCATGAAATTGACACTTCATAGCGAAGCATGGGTTTGCTGTCACGGTCGGCGACATCGCAGCCAACGACCGTGACAAGCCTACCAACTCGACTCTCACCAAGCGCGCCACTCCCGGGTCAGATCGTCTCCCGTTTTTTCACCCCAGATGGGGTCCCCGCCTACCATGTTAAAGTTGGCAAGAATGACATGCCAGACGTGAATATCGAAGACGTCCTGCACTTCGTCTCGCAACAAGAATTAGAGCGGTTCGAAAATGAGCAGTTCCGCATAGAAGCTTTAGCGGAAATTCGCAAGGTCGTCGAGAAGAAGAGGGGTCAGCCGAGAAAGCAAGTCTTGCAGAGTGATGGCGAGGAGGAGAGTACGCCTGCGGGGTCGACTACGGCCAATTCGATCACGTCCGCGAGCGATGAGAGAGGGGATTCAGAGGGCCGTCGGGGCAGACCTAGACCTGCGTATACGCAATTTTATAAGAAGGGTCGGTCGAAGAGGACGAGGATCCCGGTAATAGAGACTGCTGCGTCTCGCATGACAGAGGATTTTGCCTTCCGAGATGGCGGCGAGGAAGGTGAGTTTTATCCAAGATGTACTTCGCTTCCCTCTCTATTTACTAACGGCCCTCCAGACCCCGAGGTGAACATCATCCGCGTCGCCACCTCCACTTCTCCCCTTCGCGAAGTCACAGACCTCACCATCTCACCAACACGCACTTCGCCAAAACGCATCAAACTCGACGTCTCACCCGAATCGACCTCGACATCCAGCAGCGGGACGCAGAACTACCGTGCCCGGTCTCCAGAGGTCCGCATCATCGTGCCAGCGCGACGCAAACCCTCATCCCAGCAAGCACAAGCACCGCCGATGCGACGCCCATCACTCGTCGAGACCAGCAAGCAAAGCCCCCCGAAACCAAAACAGACACCCAAGCCAGAAACGCCCCGATCCGCAAAACCCACCCACAACAGCCTGATCGCAGCCGCCGGCCTCCACTCCTCTCCCTCTCCGTCGCCAACGCCATCGCCCCAGCCCTCTGCGGCCGCTCCAGCACCTCTAATCCAACCCTCGCAATCCCACTCCCCGTTCCAACCAAAATCCAACCCCACTCTCCCCCCCTCCCCTTCCGCCCCGGCCCTGGCCCCAGTCCCAACCCACAGCTCCCAGCCACCACCACCGCCCTCCGACTCCGGCTCGGAAAGCGGCTTCTACGACATCGAAGCGATCCTGTCGCACGGGCTGTCGGATCCGCGTACGCACCCGGCCGATCTGGGGACCGAGCCCGTGGTGCTGTATCAGGTCAAGTGGGCGGGTTATGAGGAGGCGACGTGGGAGCCCGAGGAGAGTTTTGCGGACACGGGGATTGTGAGGGAGTATTGGGAGATGGTGAAAGAGAGGGAGAGGGAGAGTGAGGAGAGGGGCGAGGCTGTTAGGGTGGCGTTGGAGGGGTAGGGAGGGGTAGGGAGGGGTAGGGGATGGGGGAGGTGGGGAGGTGCTAGGATTGGAAAGATTGGACTTGGGAGGAAGGGATTTATTACGATCATGACATATGCACGATAAATGATACTGCTTTAAAAGACGTTTCTTGTGTCTAATTTACATGTGATGTTATGGCATAGACGCGTGTTCCCCACCACCCGCCGGAATCCCTCATCAACCTACAACTGCGCCCCCGACCAAACCCCCGCCATCTCCCTCGCGACCTGCACCCTCAACACCCTCAGCATCTCCTCAGCCTTAACATTCTTCCCCCCCACCGCCACAATACCCTTTCGCCAATCCCACGCCCTCTTCAAGCCGTCCTCACGCACACTCCGCACACTACCCTGGCTATCCACCATCCCGTAACTGCTACCGGAGAGGTTGCTAACTGATTTCCCAAGCCTGAGGGATTTCGCCAGGTCTTGAGTCGAGGCGGCGGCGGGGGAGTGGTAGTGCTGTATTGCCGACTGGAACAGCGCCTCGCTCTGCTCGTAGACGAGGGGGGTGACTGTTTGGAGATCTTCTGCGGCGCGGATGATGAGGAGGAGTTGGACGGGTTTGAGCAATGGTTGCGATTCTATATCGAGCGTTAGTAATGTGTTGCCGTTTATTGCCCATCTCATTGTTGAAGATGAAAGATGGGACGATGAAAGACTTACGATTCATAAGCATCAAGCTCTCGCCCAGCAGCGCAAGCAGCGCGTCAACCTGGACGACAGCATCGACCTCGCTATCATAGAGACCGCCGCGGATACTATCCGCTGCGCTCTCAACAACAGCCAGCAGCGCCTGCGCCGCCTCTCTCCTTCTCGCAGCCGGTTTCAGCCCAGATCTGGACACGCTCTCATCCACGTCCTCATCTCTCAGTTCGTAGAATTTGCGAAGCGTAGCGTATCCACTTAGGTAGGTAGCGATGAGTTGCGCAGCTTGCAAATCCGTACGTGCTAGTTGTTGGAGCGCGTGGCGTTGGTCGTTGAGCAGAGAGTGGAGTTGCGTGTCCAGGGATGAGGAAGGTGGGTAGGCGGCTGATTGGACGAGACACATGGAGACGAGGAGGTCGAGAGTCGATTTGAGCTTTTGCGCCGAATGCGCGCGGGCGTAGTAAAGGAGGGCGAGGCCGTAGTCGTGGGTCGAGTCGGCTAGGGAGTCTGCGTAGCGCTGTGTATGAGGTTAGCAAGCATTTTTATGAGTGGACAAGAGGGGTTTTTACTTCTGAGACTGTCTGCGCTTGCCCTGGGAGACCGAGCTCGTTGCAGACGTCAAGAACGCGGTCGACGCGCTCTGCACTGTCCAGCTCCACCCTCTCGAGCAGCTCACGGAGCTTCCGCTGAGCGGTATCTAGGCTGTCGAGTCTGCTCAACACGCGACAAGCCAGCTCCCAGCCCTCTCTCACAGTCCTGCCATCCTGACTCCTGAACTCGTCTCTACCAAGCAGAAGCTCAGCGTATCCGATCAGAATATCATCCATCCTAACATCACCCTGCTGCTGTTCCTGTCCGTGGCTCAGCACCATTAGATCATCCTGATCAAGTCCCTCCATGATCCCTGCGCTGCGTGGTCTAGCCTGTGGCAGCCACCCACCCGCACTCGCAATCTCCACAACAGCAGCACCAATCGGCGCGGACCATTTCCTAAGGATTTCAAGCAAACCCTCAACATTGCCCTCGCACACAAGCGCCAAGCCGACCTGCACCGGATCCACAGTATTGACCCCAAACACCGTATCCTCAGGCTGATCCGTAACACTAGCGAAAGCCTTCAACAGCTTCTTCCTATACGCCGTCAAGGGACTAACATCGACGTGGCGCGTGTGCTGCGCTCTGGCGAGCGAGTGCCGACTAGCAGCCAGACTGCCACCCGGAGCCTCCTCATCGTCGCCATTCCACCACGCCGTCATGAAGATGCTGGCTTCGAGCCAGTCTTGGCAGCATAGCATGATCTCCTCCCTCTGACCCTGGAGCTGTCCGTACACCGCGCGGAGATTCTCGTAGACCGTCCAGGGTACTTTGGATTCAGCGCGTCGGCTGGCGGTACTCATGGAGAGGTTTGTGCTACGCTGGAAGACGTTGCTGTCACCGTTTGCGCCATTCCGGTCTGCACTGTCGCCCTCGGCGTAGGCTTCGAGATCGTAGAGGGTGTTGCGAACCCGGTTGCGGAAGAGCGCCCAGTCAGTGTTGCGTGTGTCCCAGTCGTTGTCCGTGACAGCCGGGCAGCTGCGAAGAAGTTGGACGCATTGCGATACGACGTGCTGTACAGAGGCGAGCTGTCTACCTCTGTATCCCGGCTCATCATAGCCGTCCTCGATCGCGCTCTCAGCATAATCGAAACCGGCAGATTCGAAGAGCTCGATGGCAGTGTCGAGCTTTCCCCGGACGATCGTGGCGTAGATGACGTCCCAGAACCTCTCGTGAGCGGAAGGAGCTGGGTCGCACTCAAGGACTTCCTCGACGTCCTCGGGGAAGGGATTGTGGTAAGTGTTGATCCAGTCCAATAACGCTTTTGGCACGGGAGTAGTGGCTGGTCGCGTGGCTAGACTACTGAACTTCTTCGAGTGACCCGTAAGAGACTGTCTCTGCACTGCTCCTGATTGTATGGATCGAGGATGATGCAGTTGCAGAAGCAGAGACGCCAAATAGTTTGCCTTGGTGATATTTGATTTCGTTGCTTTTGGACCGATAGAGCCTGGCATGGTCTCCTTCTGCGCAGAGCGCTCCCATAGGCCAGCTATTTGCGAAACAGTGTCCGCCACATGATCCTCCAGAGCCATATGTTGTCCTCTTGTAATGTGTTGATGAAGATCCGCCAGCAACTGCTCGGACTTCAGCACAAGCTCATCCGGCTCCTCCAGTGCCGGACCGCGGATTCCAGCAGCAATACTCTTAGCGATTCCAGTGTAAGCGGATGTCCTTTTCTCCAGCACAGAATTTGTAGAACTGCGAAACGAGCGGTCCATAACATCTCCTCGTCTCGACCTCTTGAAGCCGCGCGGCGACGTCATTGCGCCAGCGGGTTGGCCAAAGAGCGATGCTTGTGTGCTGGGCCGCGAAAAGCCTCTTCCAGTCGTATCCACGTCCATTGCCTGGTCGTCTACTTCTCCCTCAGCATCCTGATCATAGTCCTCCTCTTGCGCGTACGCCTGCGGTGGGCTGCTAGTGGGCGCGTTGAATCCAAAGGGCTTCTGCGCTGGCTTCGAATTCACAGGTTGGAAGCTACCAAAAGGGTTGGTGTGGAGAGGCGCCTTGAGGGAAGGACTATTGAGGTGTCCTGACGGAGCGAAGGCCGGTTTTGACATTGGAAACATGCTATTTCCGTCGGCGAGAGAGCTGCCAAACACTGAGGCGGGTGGTGCGCCGGCTGGTGTGAAAGAGTAGGAAGTGTGGTTCGTAGGTGGTGGGCCGGCTGGAGTCGTAGAGGGACCGTTATTCATACTGGCCCGGCAGGAGTCCGGTGTTGAAGGAGGGTCATCAGAGGGTAGCCCGAACCCAACCATCGTGCAAACAGAGGCCTATATCAGGTGCAGATTTGTGAATTGAATAGATATATGTAGTGTCCTGAGAGGGCACGAATTATGTATGTGGCAGTGTAAACGTGTGATGATGTTTACTGTTTGGCGTAGCTCCAGCTTGATGTTCAAGGAGAGCCTTCCGCGCGTTGACTCGCGCCTTCACCGCCTTCGGCCGTTCACTTCAGGCATATGTACAGTGCAGTATATTGCAGGGGACTATCAACTCTTCGTATGCGACGCAGAAATCATGCGCTGTTGACGCGTCGCCCAGAACCATCTCTCCAATGATGCCTTACAATGCTTGGTGAACTTGAGTGGGTTCTTGTTCCTTTCCATCCTTAAGGTACGCTACACTGTCTGATACCCGCAAGCATGACTGCATACTCGTTCTATGATGACAGAAGCTGGGGCCATAAGACCAAACCTTGATCTAGCAGCCTCGTGCGCGTTGGGCAAGGCCCATGGTTAAAAGCCAGCATAAAACATCTTCTCACTCTTGTCTGAAACGCATACCCGACCCTTGACATGCCGAGAATCTCACTTTTGACGTGATCAAAGCTAACACTGGCGGGACAGGTAATTCACGGACGTGTCTAGCCTTGGAGACCAAGGTAATACATTATTTAAATAAATCGGGGCGTATCGACTATGGGCATAACACCTACGTACGCGCATTCTGCCTCGACCTAGGAGCTGCCTGTCCGTTCATACTGATCGCACCTACAACGACTCCTCCAACTCCTTCAACCCCGCATAGACCTCCTTCCAACTATCCCATTCCTTCTCACCGCCCTGAAATCCACCCGCAAGTGGCAGTCTCGCACTATCCTTGTCTCCAATCCCCCACGTCCTCGCAACCGCCTCCTTAATGCCCACAGTACCCCATTTCGCAACCAACTTCTCACCCTCACAGATCTTGAACTGCAGACTCCGCATCTCATCAAGATCCTTCTTCGTAGTGCCCTTGGCTGAGCTATCCTGGAACAGCTGGAACAGTCGCACGACGGTCTTGGGGAAGACGCCTGCGAGACCGTCGATCGCGCCTTGCCCACCGACTGTGAGGACGGGAAGGAGGTTCTGCCCTAGACCGGAGAAGACGACGAAGTGAGAGGGGTCGATCTTGGGAGATGAGGCGATCAGAGTGTGGTCTGGGATGTCGCCGTGGGAGAGCTTGCAGCCCACGATATTTGGGTGTTGGGCTAGGGTCTCGAAGGTTGACGGTGCGATGTAGAGACCGTTCGTTACACCAGGAAAGTGGTAGCTGGATCATCGTCAGTCAGAGTTCTGAAAGTCGAGGCATGCGAGGATGATGGCCTACATCATTACGGGAATGGGACTCTTGTCTGCCACTGCCTGGAACCATTTAATGATTCCCTGCTGGCTGGCAGCACTGGCGAAATAGCCAGGCGCAAGAACCATGCCATACTCTGCGCCTGCCGCCTTGCTCTCCTCTAGCTGCTGGAGAGTGTCCTCGATGTTCTGTGTCGCCGTACCGGCAATGACAGGTCTGTCCTTGAAGCCGGCTTTATCTAATTCTTCCCTCTGGCTCTTGATGAGTTGTACACGCTCTTTGTTGGTGAGGTGGATCGCTTCGCCGGTAGAGCCTAGGATCACGAGTCCCTGGATGCCGCCATTGAGGAGGAAGAGGGAGTGCTTAGTCTGTGCCTCGAGATCGAGAGGGGGAGAGGCGACGTCAAAGTCTTTGGAGGACGGGGCGGCGAAGAAAGTAGGAACTGGGACATAGATGCCCTGTGGAGGTGGATTCGAGACTGAAGCCATTGCGTATTCTGGCAGAGGAAACGGTCCAAAGCCAAGTGTGTTTGAGGTGAATGTTGGAGATTCGAAGAGATAACAGGAATGAGTGAAAGTTCCTTACGGAGGAATTGCTACGAATATGTACACGGCTAAATAAGGACAACAATCCTCGCAGGTTGACCCCCGCCGAACCGAACTGTCTCCCCCACGCCCCGCGGAGGGGTCCGTTGATGGCATCAGTCGTCAACGGGCCGCCGTCTTGGCCGGCCGGCAACATGAGTCGGGCTGATATTCAGTCGGAGCCGAATGCCAAGACCTCCAGGTTCGGGACAATGACCGCCGAGCAGTGGAACCAGCGTGATGAACCTCCAAACCTGCATGTGTGGCAGCTGGCAGCTCGAAGGCTTGACTACTTATATCAGGCTATGCTATCGCTGTGGACTGCTCTTGTGACATGGCGATGGACCGAATAGACCTCATTGACAGTCACGTCCACCTGTGGCCAGCTTCAGCGGCTAATCCCGAGGGCCATCGTTGGATGAAGGAGGGCGAGTTGTTGACTAAGCAGCATATACTGGATGACTACTACCAAGCTATACACAAAAATAATGGAGACGAGTCAACTCCCTTCGTGCGAGGTATCATCTACATCGAGACAGATCGCCGTCTGCTGTCGCCAAATGGGGGGGCTTTGAGTGTTTGGGCGCACCAGGCCGTAGAAGAGATCAAGTTCTTGCGGCAGATTGTAGAAGGTCAAGGTACTGCAGAGCGGACTTATACGGCTGGGGACGCTGAGAAACTCGTTGGCATCGTACTTTGGGCGCCTGTGAACATGGGGCCCGCAGTCTTCGAGGAGTGGCTGAAACTGGCGAAAGACACGGCAGGTGAAACTACCTGGGACGTGGTCAAGGGCTTCAGATTTCTACTTCAGGGCATCACGGATCAGCTGGAGTTTGAGAAGCTCGTTTTGAGCGATGACTTCATTGCAACTATGCGGCTGTTCAGAGCTAAGGGCAGGAATTTCTCCTTTGATGTCGGCGTGGACCAACACTCGGGGGGTGTCTGGCAACTAGAGGCTATGGTGAAAGTGATTGAACGTGTGCATGAAGGCGTGCCAGAGGATGAGAAGGTGACGTTCATATTGAGTGCGTTGTCTTCCTTCTGACACGTTGTATCTTCCATATCAGCTAGGAAATCTAACAGTGCTATAGATCACCTCTGCAAGCCAGACCTGTCAATTACCCCGTCAGCCACCAAAACATCAAGCGATTTTCAGCGATGGTGTGCCTGCATCGAGAAGTTTGCCGGCTTCTCGAATACCTTTATGAAGCTGTCTGGCTCCTTTTCCGAGTTCGGTCACGACAGAGTAGAAACGACTTCTGCTGAAGCCATTGTTGAAAGGATGTGGCCGTGGTTAGATCACGTCTTCACCTGCTTTGGGCCTGAAAGGATCATGTTCGGTAGCGATTGGCCGGTATGTAACGTCCGTGGGCCCGCTATGGAGGACTCTTGGATCGTATGGCAGAGAGTCGTGCAGACGGCGCTGCAACGGCGATCACTCTCCGAAGATCAAATGATTTGGGTGTGGAGACGTACCGCGATCGAGGCGTACCAGCTGAACAAGTGAGTTGGGCCACGGACGTGTGAACAACTCCCACATCCTCGTCTAAGGAGTGAAGGCGATCGCTCTTGTTCACAGCCGCTGCTTGCCAGATCGGGTCGTGTTTTGCGTGTATCTTCTGGCCGTCAATCCGTCCGCGCCTGTAAGGAGATACGTCTGACACCTCGTGTACGTGACGAGCATTCGTTAGAGGAGCTTCTTGATGTAGGGCTCTAATTAGCTTTCTTAAGTACCGTGTCCGTCTCTGGCCATGAAGGAGAGTCTTTTTTAGAGGATCTCTCTACCCTCATCAAAACCTGGCCCCATATCTACCGAGCTATTCAGTAAGAACTGATGGGAGCTACGTAGTTGGTAGTGGAAAGAAGCTCGCAGCTCCTCGTCATTCCCGCACAGGTCCGACCCGCAACCTTCCAACGTTGGTCTTGGCGATGCTGACGCCCATAACATTTTCGATACACTTACTCGGATGAAATATTTCCGAAACACTTGATGGAAACACATGAAGAGAATTTAAACATGGATGACACTGCATCAATCGCCCCATCTACCAAGTCCACAAGATCAATAAGATCGCTCAAATTGCGTCTGTTTGGTTCGCGATCGAAATCAAAGCTTCAAGAGCCGCCGCCTCCGGTGCCTCCTCTGCCCCAGGGGCATCTCACAGATGTACCGCCAGTGCCAAATCTCCCACGACAACCAAAGAAACTCCAGAAAAGGCCACCGCCGCATCTAAGCCTTGCAAACAGCTACCAAGGCAGACCAAATGGTGCGAACCAAAATGGCGGCTTCAAGACCCTGGCGGACAGGCAAAAGGAAATGGCCGGAACGAACGTGATCGATTCGCAAACCGGAGAACGGAAGGATATCACTTCGATGCTCCATAGCTTAACGCATAAAGGCTCGACCGACTCACTCCAATCTCAATCGCATTCAATCGACACCCGAAAACCCGGCGAGCCGCAAATCGCCAGTCTCTCGCCGGAGCTCTGGCGCCACATCGCCACCTACCTCAACCCAACCGACGCCGCCAACCTGGCCTTCAGCAGCAAACCCCTCCGCTACCTCCTCGGACCCGGTCCCTGGCGCGCCCTCGACCTGCCCGAAAACCACACCTACAAGATCCACTTCCTGATCCCCATGGACGTCGCTTTGCCCCGCCACCTCCTCTGCTTCCAATGCGCGCGCTACCACCTACGCCTCAAACCAGGCGCGGAGAAACTAATGCCCCCCACAATCGTAAACCCGCTCTTCCGCTGCCCAAACTTCACCAACACGGCCTTCCCGCCCGCGCGCACGCGGCTGACCTCGACCCGCACGCTCCCCTTCACCTTCGCGCAGCTCGCGACGCGCGCCGCGCGCTTCGGGCCCCAGTACGGCGTGAGTCTGGACTCGCTCGCGCGGCGCTGGAAGACGCCCGACAGCGAGTGGACGCACAGCACGCGGTATTTCATCCACACGAACGGGCATCTTCTGCTGCGGGTGATCAGCTCTGCGTTCGCGGCCCCGGCGCTCACGGACGCGGGGAAGCGCATGTTCCTGTACAGCCGCGGGGACTACACGCCGTACTTCAGCATGTGCGCGCACTGGCGGGACGGGCTGCTGATGGACGTGTGCAAATGCGCGCTGTCGCACATCGAGAAGCCGCGGAACGTGTGGGCCGGGCAGCGGCTGGCGGAGGAGTTCAAAGCGGACTTGAAGCAGGGCGTGGGCAGTATCGCGAAACCGAAGCATGTGGACCCGCAGGGCATTGTGGGGCAGTGTGGCACCTGTCGTCCGATGCGCAGGTGTCCGGAGTGTCCGACTGAGTATCTGTGCGAGTTAAGGCTGACGGAGGATAAGGAGGATCCGAGGGGGATGAGCTTTAAGCAGACGCTTGTGCTGACGCGGTGGAGTGATTTGGGCGACGGCTCCAGTCCGTTGGCGAGGGAGTGGATGGCGTGTAATGGCGAGCTGGAGGGCTACGATTCGTTTCAGGAGTTGGGGAGGAGGGCGTGCTCGGGCGTTTTTGAGGCCGCGTTGACGGCGGAGGCGATTCCGGGTCAGAGGATGGAGAGCCTGAATCCGAAGGGCGAGAAGAAGGGCGAGGCGGGGAATAAGTGGTACTGAATCTGTGTAAGGGAAATTGGAAAGCTGAATGGGAATCACGATATCAAGGAAGTTCATGGTTGATTTCTGCGGGCGGAAATTTACTCGACAAAAGGCGCATATTACGAGCGTTTGCGACAAGCAAGGATAGTCAGCAGCATCTTCAAACGTTGGAATCAGTGATATAAATGCTCCTACAGATCGCACTGGCATCTTCGCTCCGTGGCACAAAAGGATTCAGATCTCGTAACCCATTCCATTGCTTTTCCTTTCGTGCGCCTCAAAAAAAGATATTCTATCATAATCCAGGGGGTATCATGCAACATTCCCGCGTCCAAAGTCCCAATATACAGAAAAAGCGCCCCCACTCAACACCGATTCCCTATCCCATATGCATCAGATAACATGATATCCTCAACTAATCATCTCCCCCATCCAGCTCAACTCTCCCAAAACATCATCCGCGAACCCACCGCCGCCCCTCCTGATTCCAGGAGAGGGCAGACTCGGCACGTCGACCTCCGCATCAACCACCCTCAACTGCATCTGCATCTGCGTCCGCGGCGTGGACGATTTCTCCGTTGCGGCGAGAGGGAGGGTAACGCTACTCAAGTATAGATCGCTTTGGAAGGTTGTTGTGCGCGGCGTCGATAGGACAGGGTCGTTGTAGCCGAGCGAGGTTGAGGTGGGTTGGGGGGCATAGTTCAGCTCGGGCGAGGGTGCGGAAGTAGGGGCTGGTGATTGGGATCTGGCGTGGTTGGGCTCAGGCGAAGAGGAGTCGTCCTCGTGGCTAAGGTACACGTCCGAGAGCTGGAGAGGCGACGCCTCCCCGTTCGACGTAACCGTCTCGGCGGTGAACGTCGGCGATTGGAGCTCGGATTCGCTGGGTTCGGAAGCGCTGGTAGCGTAGGCCTCCAATCTCGCTGCATCATCCACAGCCCGCACTGGCGGCCGAGAGATCTCGACAAGAAGAGGACGCGAAAAGTTGAACGGTGGAGGATTGAGCGAGGTTGTGCGTGGTGGATGATTGCGGGTGAGGGAGCTGGTGCGTGGTGGATGCGCAAAGGTGGGATTGGAAGGCTCCGGCTCCGGGCTGGTGTCGTTGCTGTAGCCTATGCCTAGGCCGGCGGCTGTGTAGGCGGTATTCGAAGGTGGTATGAACGTCGTGGCTGGCTCAGACTTGCATGAGGAGCCGTAACGTGTCGATGGACGTTCCGGTTCTTCGCTCGTTCGACAAGGACTGAAGGGCTGGAGCACAGGCGACGCGGTTTCGGTATCCGCTTCCGCATCTCCAACTTTCGGACTTGCGAATGCTCCAACGTCCTGGACTGATGGTCTCTGTGGCGAGACATGGTTGTCTGAAGGGTGAGGCCACTGTGAGGTTTGGAAAATGTCCACATGGCGGGTTCGCTTCCATGACTGACCAACCGGCAACCTCGGGGATGGGTACGGCACATGACGAGGTGACACTTGCAGCGGCGGGTTTAAGATCTCGATCTCTGGTGATATGGGCGGCGTGATGGTCTTCAACCCTTCACAGGAAGAGTAATGGCGAGGTAATCTGGACTTTGGTCTCGGCTGCAACTTCTTATATCTGTCCGCGGGATCAAATGTCATGGATGGCGGCAGGATAGATGGCGCATTTGCCGATGCGCTTCTCGTGCGCTCCGGCGGCTTGACGACCTCGATTGGGACCTCGAGGATATTGACCTCTTGACCCGGTAGCAGCGGACACGACCGAGTAGAAGGCTGTGTCTCATCGCAGCACTCCTCCTCATCATCTAGGAGATACTAGCCCCGAGTTAGATCCACGAGCATGGCCCCAGGCTGAATGCGAAAGGACGAGTGCTTACATAGTACCAGTACCTCCCACCCTGCATCAACGCGCCATTCCTCGGCTTGCTCCAATCCAACCTCTGCCCATCAAACACGATATTCTCAAACCTATGGATACCCGTCCAATGCCCCGGACCCCGTCTGTCGCGCTGCAGAGCATACGGTTTTTGGAAATTGTCCCATGATCCTAGTAATTCGACGCGGCGCACTTGGGCGGGCGTCCTGCTGATCCACGGTTAGCATGTAACACGGCAGAGCGCCCGAATGGCTTGTTCTTGGACTTACAGTAGGAAGGCGACGAGAGTGGTCGAGTCCATTGGCTATTCACCAACTACGTGTGCCAAGCAGTCGTCCGAGACATACAGGAAATCCGGCAGCGTTAGATGGTCAGAAGTCGCCAGAACGCATGCATGTATACATTCGCAAGGTGGTTCGAGGAAGCGGGGAATTTTCAGAGCTCCCTTCTGGGTCGAGTATATGAGGGTTACCGTAAAATCAGACTTGCATGACGGAGACCGGGATAGGGTTCCACGACCTGCAACCTTGGCTCTTGCAAATGCTTGAGCACCGCTTGCTGAGACCTTGTCTAAGCTGTCACAGGCGTTACGGATGCAGGAGCCGGGATCAACGGTCGCTGGGCTGGCGTCGGATAGGGAACTCGTTACAGCAACCGTAGCTTTGCAGGTTCGAAAAGAAAAGGTGAGGATACACCGACGCGTATATACAAAGAAGAGCGTAAGAAAGGGCGCGTACAGAAGGGGAAGTAGCACTTAGCTATAAGAGGCGCCATATGTCTGAGTCTAGTTAACAATTGGAAAACAATTCAATAGCTGGAAGGCTGGACTGGTTCAAGATCAAGCTGGTTTGGCGCCCTCAGGCGCGAATAAGGTTCGGTAGCTTCGGTTCCATGTGCTGCCACTGTCTCACCACGGAACTGGGTCCCACTTCAGGCCCGAGCCTACTCGCATCGAAGTTGGCGCCAGCCTCCACCTGTCGCGCGCATATGCAGGTCATTGTGCTGTCATGTTTGCTTACTCGCTCTGAGACAGTCATAGACTAGACATAATTAGGCCCTAGATATCAGTCGCAAGTCGTATAATTCGAGCCTGGTGTAGCTTCAATTATAGTATAAAATAAGAGGCGACCTGAGGCAGTGGCGATGATGTGCATGAAGCAGGGTTCGCGTGTTCGCCTCTCGTCGGCACGGTGAAGATGTCATCCCACCTCCCACCCTGCACCCAATCAATTTCCGTGGCGGGGAAGTCGTTGCCCAGTTGGCTCGGGCGCGGTCCCTAACCGTCATCACCATCTCCCTCAGAACCTCCAGTCTACAATACCTAACCATATGTAACCTGAACCGTTTTCTTGTACCAGAACGCCACCAACCGATCCCTTGTGTTTCACAACTCAACGATCAACGTTAGGTATGGTATGACAGGATCGTTAATAACAGCGTCTTTGTTTGGGAGATGCAGGTCCAATGCTTAGCGAACGCGGGACGGAAATCAGGGCAGCTTTGTTCAGCCTACAGAGCGGTCCCTGCGTGATGGATCTGCCTGTTCCACGGACGGGACGCCGCTCAGGCGATCTTGTGGCTGCCACGCTGACTCTCCCGAGGCCAATCATTCCGGGTGGCTGGAGAGTTCACTGCTCCTACTGTACATTCGCTATCTCAGTGGTTCAAGAATCGTACAGGTAACTCATACAATGCACGCGGGTCTTGTGAGGGGCCAAGATCTTGTATCATTCAGGAGAAGATGAACACGATCCCTACCTTATGTACCACAGAGCAACAATCCCAAGCAGTGTAACCCAGTGAAGCCGCACCCTGCATCCACCGCGCCAACAAACCACAGGGCTCTCAATTTCGGCAAGGCCAATGGCCTAATTTAAGCGCCTGGGTCCCTAAACCCATCCAACTTCAGCCCCATCCTGCCCCAGAATCAGGTCCACAGACCTGTACTTGACTGTGACAGGTCGACTAAGCCGGCGCAAGCATGCAGGTAGAAGTATGAGTTTGCCCAAGTAACTTGTCATCCGCATATGTTGCTCTCGGCCTCAGTGTAAATGATGGGATTATGAATTATCATCACAACTATGTCCAGACTTCGAAATCGAATCCACCTTGCCCTATCTATAGTCCTGTCCCGCGTCCGCTAAACGCCTTGAACACCATACGGATTACTATCTGAGATCGACCCAGCCGCCCAATCGCCGAAATCGTCCTATGTACAACGCTCACATGTCTTACGCCGCGTGCAAGAATGCGCGTGGTAAGTAAGTGCATGTAGCCACTCGAACACACTCACTCTTCCAGCCACGCAAAGGCGAGGCTCGAAACCATCTACTGCTTCTTCTCAGCGAGCTTGGCGCGCTCTGCCAAGTCGCCCTCGGCGAGCCACTTGCTCGCCTTGACAATCTGCACGACGTTGACCCACTGCTTGAAAGCCATGACTGGGAAGGAGATGACACACAGGACCCATGGTACTGTGCTGTCCATCTTGTTTGCCCTACGTGACAAGTCAGCCTAGCCCGGCCCAAAAAGTATGTTCTCAATCGGTATTCTTACCTTGCCATCTCCATAGCACCCGCAGACCATGGGTTGGCGAACAGCGTCGACGGCTTGGGCAGCACGGCCGGGTTACCAGGCTGTAGAGTCGACGGCTCGGGTTGGAGCAAGGCGGGCGAAATGATTGGCGAGGAGAAGGCGAGGAGGTAGAGGGCGATGAAGAAGAGTTCGTTCAGCGCGCAGCAGACGAAGAGGACATTCTGCAGCTCTTAGATTAGCCTTTCTTGTTCTCTTGCCCAAGTATCCCACCGTCCCCACTACCGTAGGGAGACCGGATTGTAGAAGAAGAAGAAGAAGAAGAAAAAGCCACCCACCCTATTAGAATAATAAAGATTCAAAATCCAACTCCTGCTCTTATCAACACTCTTATGACTCTTCCCACTCCCGCCCATCGCCAACGTCGCATACATATGCATATAATGGCTGGTAAAATCCAGACTGATCAGCAGCTGGAACAGCATGCTCCACCGCGGCTTCGCCGTCGACAGGAACACCAGCAGGCAGGTGGTGGTGCAGCGATCGGTGACCATGTCCAGCACGGCGCCGAACTTTGTCGATTGGTTGAAGGCTCGCGCCGCGTACCCGTCCAGGGCGTCTAGGAGGCAGGAGATGCTGTAGAGGAAGGAACAGCGGCGTGGGTGTAGGGGCATGTAGTAGAGGGAGACGAGGGCGAGGAAGATACGCGCGTAGCCTGGGATGTGGTTAGACGAGTTGTCTTGCCTTACTCGGGCCCTGGTGGGTGGGAGGTGGGTGCTGGGTTAGTTACCTATCAGGTTCGGCACGAACAGGAAGATGTTCTCGCGCGACGGCTTTGGTGTTGCGGGCTCAGGACCGCGGACACTGCCATTGCTGCGCAGCCCCCTGCTCGAGTCTGTGATTGCGACCATCTTGTCCCTGGGTGTCTTGCCTCACGTCCGCTTCGTGTGAAAGCAACCTCCTCTTTCTGTCCTCTGGGCGGTGCTGAGGCCAACTTTAGGCAGCTGGATAGTCGGATGGGCGCGGAACAGGGTTGAGGCAGCGCGAGACAAGGAGTATAAAGAACGACAAGGACCGGTCGTCTTGCCTGTGGTTGTGAAGCGCTCTCGCTATCTGGGCAAAGGACGAGCCGAGCAATCGCGGAGCAGTTTACGGGAGATTGCTAGCAAGCTCAGTTGGTTTGCTGGCGCTGTAATCTCAGGCTGTAACTGCGGGAATCTTGGCAGCACAGAAGTTGTACAGGAAGCGATCCGGTATTGGGCACAGCAAGTGATCTGTGATCTGTTTCGCAACCCTTTCAAAAGCGTGGTATAGGTGTGGTTTCGACTTTATATCCAGTCGCAGAAATTGTGCTCGATAAGACCGGATATGAGGGAGCTTCCGTTTCCGCCGGCAGAGCATCCGACGTGACGCGCTAGCCCGCTTCGGTCCGTTAGGATGATTGCGGCTCTTAGGGTACCAACTCCACGTGCGGCACGTTGTGGTACAGTAATAGAGTTTACAGTATTTCTAGCAGATCAATTTTGATGGCTTTGATCATTCTGCAGGAGAGAATGTATTTCCCGAATCTTTCCCACAGCATTTCCACGCTCGCCTGGCCCGGTGACTTGATCCGTGACTATCCGCTCCTCATGAAGCATCATTGGACCTCTCAGCCTCATCCGAAGTCAAAATATCAGGCCCATGATACACAAGAACTTTGGTGGTCCTTTCCAACCCATAGTAACACCTTGCGCCTTACCACTAGCTTTCCATTCTTGCCAAACGCCGTTTCCCTGATCAATTGCCCCAAGTCCCCACGCCTTGCTATATCACAACCACCCAAAACGCCCATCGACCACAATCAATACTCTTCAGCACCCGCAGTCGCCTGCCACTCATCCACCCTCCTGACAACTCCTGAAAACCGACCTGTCCCGCCCGGCAAAAACGCATCAAACTCCGGCTCCACCTTCCTCGCCCCATCCTCCCAACCCATCCGCATCCCCCAAGCCGACACCAACGCATCCGCCTCCCGTTCCGGCATATGCTGGGTAATTAAGCCCTTGTGCCTGTCATTCGTCTCCAACATGCTCTTGTATAATGCGCTCCGACGTTTCGTGAAGGAATCAGTTCCCCTGTAAGGGCTGTAGCTTACTTCGATGGTCGACTGGTCAAAGGGAGGCTGGGATATACGCGCGTAGCCGCAGGAGATGAATTCGAGGTGGGTAAGACTGGTGTTTCGGGGTGGGAGTGGTGTGTCCCAGCTGTTGCGGGGGCGGTAGGAGTCCAGGGTTGTGCCTGGGCTGAGTGCGCTGATTATCTCGGGCCAGGACCCCTCGCGGTGACCTGCGTACCAGGGCTGAGTGGGAGTATGGCCATGGACGTTGGCGGGCGGTTGGAGGTTTTGTGGCCAGAAGTTTGCCGGCTGATTGTTGAAGTGTTGGGGTAATGCACCATTGCCTATTGGCGGCGGCTGTGGCTGCCATGGAGGCACGTAGAGCTGTGCTTGCGGCTGACCCCATTGTCCTGCAGGCTGTACGAAAAGAACAGGTGGAGGTGGAAACGGAGGTGGAGGCGGAGGTGGAGCCTGGAGTGCCCACATTTGAGCAAGCTGCTGGTTTGGCCCGCCATGAGCACCCAGTGCATATCTCGGATGAGCGGTGAGCGACACTGAGTCGAACGTCATCTTCTTCAAGGATTGCTTCTCAAGGCTTGTGACGAGAGCAACAATCGAAGTTGGGGTCAGCCAACAGTTCGAGAGAGTGAAATCCTCGATATAAGGTAACGTTATCATGTCCGCGTCAACCTTCAAATTCAGCATGCTCTTAGAAAGGCGCGTGATTGGTGCTGGCATGAGATAATTGTTTCTGGCAAACATGCCCTCTGCATGCTCGCCACTGCCGATCCAACCGAATAGTAGCTTTCTGATGGAGATCCTCCGACCGATATAGTTGCGCAAGATCTCATAAGCAAGGTCGACTGCATCTGATGGCATAATGTCTTGGGTCTCGACGACACCAGCCTCATCTTTCCCAATGTAGCGCCAGTCTGGTTTGACTTTCAGAGTTACTTCGTTCAGATTTGGCAACGCAGACCAGAAGTCAGGTCGGCTCAACAATGGTAGGAAGCGGCTTGATATTTGTGCCAGATTCAGTGTCGTTACTTGGCTGAACGTTGGTCCATTGTCCACGATCGCCAGCATGTAGGACATCAGGAAGGCTCGTTGAGCCCATTCCGCTTCGAGGAGCCACTCCTTCTGATGTTTTTGTAACTGAGCGGGTTGTAAAGGTGTACTGGCGATGGAAGCGACAGTCTCTTGCAGCTGTAAGAGACCCTCATCGCTCTGTGGTGGGTCATAGTAGGTGTACAGCATACCAGTCCGCGATATTCCGCCGTTTTCGCTACGAAGTGCAGGTGTTGCTTCGGCAATGGCACTAACATCCATCGTGCTCCATAGGGAGGTGTCCGAGTATGCCGTCCTGGACAGCCCAGGAATAGCAGATATAGGCGAATTGAGTGGTGCATGGCCGAGCTTGGAGTGTTTCAGAAGATTCAGCGTTCCAGCTGTCTGATGCGCAGAGTATATAGCTTCCCAGAGCTCGTCCTGCTCCCGCTTCTTGTAATTCTTGACACTAGGAGAATAACCGAATATGGTTGGCCGTGCAGACTTGATTTGACTGCACAATGATTTGTCCGGTCCGGACAGCCATCCGAGGCCACTGTCCAGGGATAGTGCTAGACATTGGACGTTATCCAGATGAGCCATGGCGGCCTTCATCTGTGATGTCTCATCAGCGGTTCGTTCCAATCCAGCCAGCTCGCCGAAGCGACAATATTCCGGATTAGGCCATTCGTATGAGCCGTAGTAAGTCTCGAATCGCGAAGATGGCTTCTTTACTGGCGGCTCTTCAAGGGCGTCTTCGTGAACTTCGAAACTCATGCCGAATTTCCGAATGTGTGGTCCGAATCCCTCAAATACACGGAGTCCATGGCCTTTGTAAACCTTGTTCTCCTTGTCTTCCATCGCGTTCTTCCATGACAGCGAACGCGTTTCAGCTTCCTCTGGAGTGCTGGCGTGGTGGGCTTTCCCCTTGCCTTTGACGTCTTGTTTCACATGCTTGTCTTGCTCTATCATATCGTAGAGCTCGGTATTGAAGGGGACCACAGCCGTATGAAACAAGGTCCCTGAAACGCCACGCTCAAACTCTCTGCTTACGAGGCGCATGGACTTGATGTCATTGCGGCTGAGATACTGTGTTACAGCTGCGAACAGTTCCACAGGCATGCGTCCTATGGGCCATGTCGTCTTTTTGTTTTTTCCAGATATATCTGGTTTTTTCGCATGAGAAACTGTGTTCTGTTTAACGCAGATGAGATGCCGGTGAGAAGGCAGGATGGAGTACGTAGCAGCTCCGACCGTACTGCCGCGAGTAGTTAGGTAGAGAGGGAGATATTTAGCTTTTGTAATGGCTCGGCTGGAAGTAAAGGCGCTTTCGTATGAGTCCGCTGGGGCACTTAGTTGATAGATAAGAACCGCTGAGGGTGTAGCTTTAAGTGGAGTCAGTCGAGGCGTACGGGGAAAGTTGTTGGCGTTTGCATATGTGTCGCCTCTGGCACCGGCCATTGACCTCCGTGTTGATCTCCGTGTAGGCTGAGCAAGCTGCAAGAAGCGCTCTGATGGGGCGTTGAGAGGCAACTCGTCCTCAGTACTACTTTGGTCATCGTCTCCCACGAGCGCGGCCCAGGTGCTGCTCGCGTCCGAAGCAGGGCGCTTTTGGCTTTGAAGGAGGAGATCGGGGTTGACAACATCGCTTAATCGGATGCGCGGATTATCCATGTAATGTGGCAGGTTACCAGAAAAGCCTGGTTGATAGCTTTGTTGGTGTGGAGAGGATCTCGGACCGGTTGTGGCGGTGGATGCATGGGGATGCGTTGAAGGATCTCTGGGCTGGAATGAACTTGCCATGGGATTCAGACGTGATGTACGCGGTGCCATGTGTTGAGTAAACAATTGCACGTGATCCTCGTCGTCGTTGTCGTCGGAATCTGATGTGTCTGGCATGTGACGACCTCCAGCCTGGCGATGACGAGGGCGGAGAACTCGTGAATCGGTGAAACGGCTCATTCTGCTATGTAGATGAAGGAGAAGGATTCTTTTGCGAAGGTAGACTTATCGTGCTGTTACCAGTCCAGAGTTGGGCTCTAGGTTGGAAAGTACATGTTTGGCAGTTGATGGTTTGGGGCTGTGTCAACTTTCCCGAAAATGAGCACGACGTTATTGACTGTTACAAAAGGTCTCCGGTAACTAGTAGAGCTATATAGAGGGCAGTGAAGCGTCGCGAACGTGGATGCGGTAGTTAGCTCAATCAGAAAGTAGGTACGTTGCGATGTTCATTCAACTGTGAGTCAGGACATGTAGTATGGATACATCTGTACCTTACCCTGCAGCTCCAGACAACGTACGATGCCGTTGTGATGCACGGACCGCGGGGCAACACGCAGGGTTCAGAAGCTTAATTCTGTGGCGCATTCACGTGCAAATCCAAAAGTTGAATGGCACAGGCCCCGTAAAAAGAAATCATAAACAGTACAATCTATTTGGTATCTTCGCAAAAATATACATGAGATGCTCATAAATCATATGCCCGCCCTACACTCTAGGAATCGGCGGTGTAGACTTTCCAGTACGACCACTCCCAGTACGCCGTCTCGTAAGCGGTGTTGTTAGTCGCCACAAAGTCCTCGCATGTTCCCGGACAGCCATATTCTGTGGTGTATACACCATCTGCTCCAGCCCAGTCACCGCAAAGGTCGATGTTCGCAATGATCGACTGGTTCTTAAAATGAGAAGAAATGTCGCAATCCGTGCCAGGGAAGTCCGCGAGCGCAGTGCCCCAGGAGGATGGATCCGGAGACGAGTCGTTGCCAGACGACAGATCGTCGGGAATAGAGTCACGGTCGAAAAACCAGACACGGATACCGGCGTCGCGCCACTCCATTGCATAGACCTAAGTCACGCGTTAGCAATGCCGCCAGAGCTTCAAAAGGGAGAGCGCTACTTACTCCACCACCGTTCTCGTTGAATGACTTTCCGTAGGTGTCTACATCTCCCTGAACACCGCAACCAGCATTGTCATCTGTGCCGTTCCAGCAGTTGGTCTCCAGCACATCTCCAGTCTCCTTCCGCTTCACATCCATCTTGCAGTCGTCTGTGGTATGCAGAGTCATCTGGTTACCGACATTGCCCTGGTTAACAGCCTCGAGCACATCAATCTCTCCATTTTCCGGCCAGTTGTTAGGGTCGGAAAGCCAAAGCGCTGGCCACGTCGAGCAGCCGTAAGGGCTATGTAGGACGTCGAAGACGAAAAGACCAGAGTCGTATTGCTTCTTAGAGGTGATGCGAACGCTATAGCGACCAGTGGAGGCGTCTGTCTCGGTAGTGTCGACCTTCAACACCGCGGACGTCGAAGAGGCGTACGTCAGATTGTATTGGGTGGAATTGGCTGTCGCAGCAGGAACATAGCTAAGATGTGGTCAGTCAAGCGCGCTTGGCAAAGGCTTGATCATACATACTGCACAAATCCAGAAGATGGGTCGTATCCAGTGAAGTAGTCAAAGTTATCGAAGAAATCGGTACCGGAATACTCGTCCACAAGAGTATAAGTCAATTTGCTATAATCTGGGTACGCGCTCTTTCGGGTTCCGAGCACCGCTCCGATAATGATCGCGGCAATAATCACAACCGCTGCAGCAATGGCTCCGATGAGAACCTTCTTTGACCAATTCATAGGATTCCATTTCGATCCAGTTGTAGCTGTTGGGGTTGCAGAGTATGCGGGAGGCGGTCCGAATGGCACTGCCTGCGCAGCGGGGATCTTGTGGATTGGCATGCTGATGAAACGAAAGACCAGGGACAGTAGCGATAGACAGATGAAACGAGGGTGTTGGAGACAGAGACAGAGACAAAGACAGAGAGGTAAAGGAAACAGGAATAGCAACCTACATTCGGCGCCTCGATAGTATTAAATCCTGTCGCAACGCTCCTACCAAACAGAAACACGACGAGAGCCGCGTGGATGCCAATGCTGTGACATCGATGGGTCATGGAATAAGACAGGGGCGACGAACCGCAACAGCGGGAGACCCACAAATTTGCATGCTAAACAGACAAAAGATAGCACGACAACGGTGTGTTCGACTCGTGTTGAGGCTTTGCAAGAACTTAGTGCTGGGGGACGCGTTGTCTCAGGAAGCTTGGTGACGTGTCCAGCGAAAATAGCGTTCTCGGCCCTCCCCGAACGATGCCAAGCCGTACAGCACCTTCGAATTGCTTAACGGCGGGCAACAGAGAAATGATACTGGCTGAAGTATTTTGAACAGGGGGGTTCTCCGGTAGATGCTACATGTAGTAGGGAGTCGCTAATGGAATTGCTTCGTACCGTACCAGTGAAAAGCGCCCATGCGCATCCATGGATAGAGCCGGGGCTTTCAGCACTAAGTCGTATCCCACCCAATGAACAGTGATTCGGCCTGCACAATATCTTGATCTCGGTGACAGTCCATTGATGCCGGCAACCTGCACGTGCTGTTTCGATACTTGGTCATCCGGAGTCAGCACGCTATACCATCTCTTCTCTGCGGGGTGTGCGTTTGAGAAGTGACGCGACTCCTCCTCAGAGCGAAGCATTCGTAAACATCCTTTGTCAAGAGTGAAGGACTGGATGCAAGAATGTGTTGATGAGATTTGTTTCATTCCAGAGCAAAGCTGTCAAATGATATCTTGTGATTCCCAAACGCCAGTCATGCTTGTCGCAGAATATACACCATGGCCCAATCCACTTCCTAGAACTCCCTGATAGTGTCGCCGCGCCTCTTTCCACGGAACTCGTACTTGCCCTATATTCGAGTCAGCACCGTCCTTGCTCATTTCTGGCCTGTTGCACAGCCGCCCTCTCCAAAGCGATATCCTGTAGTGCCCGCTTGACGCAGGTACACTCCAACCACTTCACTCCTCTGCGCTGCAGATAGCTCCGTATCTTCCACTTATTTCCTTTCCAAACTCTTTCAAGCATAGGGATAAGCGTTTTTGACTCACATCCACGGAGTGGGCAACCCAGAGGGCGAAGCTTGGTACGGCCGCGCACCAAGCGACAGTCAAAAGAGCGGTCCTTCGTGTCCAACGGAAGTACTTGTGTCTCTCGACATACATGTCTATTCGAATTGTGAGACTCTGTGTCGCTGCATTACCGGTCAATGGGACGAAAACATACTGGCGTACTTGACCAACGCCGGGTCCATTGCGAGGGCTATAACGAGTTAGCTGCGACTTCATAGGGTCCGGATAAGAGCGCATAGCATGCGCATTGCTTACAGTGGTTGTGGCCTGCCATCTTGACGTGTTGTGGGAGGTGTGACTGGTTGATACAGCTGGTATTGCTCGTCGACTGCTGTCTTCGCTGCTTACTTCGCATTGACGTCGCGGAGTGCCAAGACAAAATCACGTGTGTCTCGGAATGCCTCGGTATGCCCTACTTTCCTTATCTGGCGATGTCCGAGGCTTGAGCAACCTCTCGTACGACTCCCCTTTAATAAAGTGCTTGTTACTTATTTTGCTTTTGAGACAATATATATTGCATTGCAAATTCCCTATAAAGCCCAATCACCCAGCAGAGCACTGGTTAATTCACTTCTCGGCAAACGTCGAACCTCGCCAATCACCAAGAATGGCTTCAGAACAAGAAGCTACGGAAGTCTTGCAGAAGCCAAAGGTCACTCTATACTGGTGAGTCTGACTGTTTGTGACACTGGTGTCACGATTGTTGTTACAGCTCTCCTGTGCGGATTGAGCAAGCGACGCAGTTGACCCAGCCCATCTTTTCCTTGGTGGCAAGTTCGCTAAGCGATCGATAATCTCAGGCTGGAGAAATCTAGATCACAGCGTATCCTTTGGCTGTTGGAGGAGTGCAACATCGACTATGAGGTTAAGACCTACAAGCGCCAATCGAACAAGCTCGCAGACCCAGAGCTCAAGAAGATCCACCCATTGGGGAAGTCGCCAGTGATTGGAATCGAAACCCCAGACACTAAGGAGCCCGTCATCCTTGCAGAATCAGGCCTGATCACAGAGTATCTCGCTTCGCACTTTGCGCCGCACCTCGTCCCTAAGCAGTGGCAAGATGGCAAAGAAGGCCAAGTATGCGGCGAGACAGAAGGCTACCTTCGGTACCGCTACTTCATGCACTATGCAGAGGGCAGCTTGATGTCGCTCATGGTAGCCTCGTTGCTGATCAGCTGTAAGTCACTGATTGTACCCTACAGGCCGTGTTCCATGTGCTAACCGCGCTATAGCCATCAAAGATTCGCCGGTACCCTTCTTCATCAAGCCAATTACTCGCGGTATCACTCAAAAATTCGAGGACTTGTACTTCGGTCCAAATTATAAAGCGCAGTTCGGATTCCTTGAGGGCCAGCTTGCCTCTTCGCCGGACGGTGGCGAGTATCTGTGCGGCAAAGACTTGAGCGCAGTCGACATCCTCATGAGTTTCCCAATGATTGCGGCCAAGAGCCGCGCTGGGGTCACACAGGAGGCGTACCCAACGCTATTCGCTTACATTACGAGAATTGAGGAGAATGAGGGCTATAAGAAGTCCATCAAGAAGATCGAGGAGTTGACTGGAGAGCCATTTAACCCTATACTCTAAGCATGTGTCTTCGCTGAAAGCTCGACGAGGGTTACGCATTGATAGAGGAGACTTGGGGTGTGATACCCTGTATATAAAACTGCTAGAGAAGCATCATGAACGTCTGATGCCGCATATTCTTAAGTCGGGGACTTCTGAACTTGTGACTGGCTTACGCCTTGCGGGCACTTTCTGTCAACCTCCGCTGGAGTATTGCTTGGCAGCTACTAGGTTTACGCGAGAGTGGTGAGTCCATCCATCACCGGTTTTGAACGGCCCACATTGATCATCTGGGGAATACTGATCAAAGTATCATTTATGCTCACAGATACGAAAGGGCCAATGCCGGCCTGAAGGTATCAACTGCTTGGTGGCGAAAACCCCGCCATGAATCATGATGAGGTCCAAATCCGCCGAACCCCCACCACAAACGATTCTCTATAGCGCTCAGGCCACGCGAAACTGATCGCGTGCCGATTGCACTATGCGATGCGATAGGCATGCGACAAATTGCCATGGCGTACATTTGGCCCTGAGTTACTGCCCTTTCGAGGTGCTATTTGTGGGCCAGTTCCTTCTGATCTAGGTCCCTTGTGCGATATGGTGACATCACGTATGTATGACGCGAGCATGCAGATGTATACATAAAGGTACATGTACCTACAAAACTCGAAGCTCTTCATTCAAGCTAAAGAATATCTACAATCTCTTTTCAATCATCCACGTTACACGAGCCAATCTAAAGCTCAATTACATACCCCATCTCACCACACAATCAATTACAGTCAACATGAGCGTGAACGCAGACGCAGCCTCCAACCAACCGACCCAGCAGACTGGCCAGTTCGGTAGTCACATCAAGCCAAGCGAGCCGATGGAGAAGGGTGGAGTGAGTATCAGTATATGCCCGTACAATAAAAGACAAACGTCTGACATACTGCAGCACAAGCCTGGTGTCCTTGCATCCGAGAACGACCGCGCCCCAGAGTTCTCTGCGCAGACACTCCCAGCTGGCTCCGCACCAGCCGACCGCACATTCAAGCCAAACAACATCTCTGAAGTCCCTCCCGTCACGGACGTCCGTGACGACAACGACCCCGAGGCCGAGCGTACCACTGCCGCCGACACCATCGGCGGTGCCACCTCCGCTGATGTCCACACTGGCCTCGGCCACCCAGGTCAGGGCCAGACCAGCAACGAGCTGAGGCACGATGGCTCGAAAGGACGTGCGAAGCAGACCCACGGCCTCGAGGGTGTCGGTGCGTCTGGGGTACCGGCCGCCAATCTGGTCGACGCCCACGACCCACAGTTCGCCAACCAGCGTGGTATTGACGAGGAGGAGGCAAAGCCACGCGGAAACCTGGGCGGTCCACCTGCTGAGGACCGTCTCAATGAGACGAGTGAGACTGTCGCTGCCGAGGCCCCAAGTGGCAGATAAATTGATGGAGCTTTTGCCTTTGTCTTACCCCGGATTATGACGGGGAAGGAAGATACTCTGGCGTCATGACTTGAATGGCTGGGCAGGGCTGGATCCTGCATTACCTTCGCGATATGACAATCAAAAGAATAGCATCAAAACGTATTCAATATCACTGTTCACGCAGAACCATCATACCACTATGCCATATAGTCGCGCACATGTGCCCCGGATTAAGCTTATCGGTAGCACGTGGCCTGTGCGGATCCGGAGACAGCTCCGTCCACAATTCACGCTCAAGTACCTACATATATACAGTGGACATGGACCCATGCAATGAAGCTCCCGTCTGTGTAAGAGCAGAAAGCCTAGTCGAAGCCTTCCCATTCGTCCTCAGCCTCTTCTTCGTCCCTTTCTGTCTCGTCCTGCTGTTTATCCTCGCCCGCTTCTCTGTCCCTGACAAAAGCGGCTACAAAGAAACCCATAGTCCCCTCCTCTGTGCCCTTCTCGCATTTGATGCAAGCCTCTGCAACAACTTCAGGTGCACTCGCTCCCGTGCAGGCCTCCGCATTACCTCTCCTCTGCCACTTCCTCATTCCCTCAACCTGCTGTTTGCGCGGCAATATCCTCCACCCCCTCTCCTTCGCAATGTCGGATGCCAAAGCTTTCACAACGACATTTTCATTCTCCTCGGCATGTATCGAACAAGTCGAATACGTGACTTTGGTCGCAGCCGGGAACTTGAAAGCATGAAGGATGATCTTGAGCTGGAAGGCTGCCAGGTTAGCTAGCCGTGCCGCCAGCTTCTTCTCATCATTTTCCACCTCCGCAGACTCTGGCGTCTCTTCCGTCACCTCCTCCTCGACCACTTCCTCCTTCTCCTCTACCTTCTTCTCCGCCGCGTTGCCCTTACGCTTCCGCTTCTTGCCAGCAACGGGTTGCGGACCAGCATCGACAGAAGGCAGATGCAGCGTCGGCATATCGTCGCGGCCCACAATGCCACTGCCCGAGCAACTCGGGTCGAGCAAAAGCGCGCCGACGTCCGCAAATTGCTCGGCGTTAGGATCGAGCCGCGTGAAGTCCTGGCCAGCCCTGATGTCGACGATCTTCTCGGCCCCGGCCAGCTTGGCCATTTTCTTGAGGGTCAAAGCGCGCGTTTTGTCCCGCTCGCAGGCTGTGACTTTGGCTTCTGATGCTGAGGTTAGTGAAGACACGATGGCGGCTACGTGCGTCGTCTTGTTGCCGGGTGCAGCACATGCGTCAATGACATGTCCGTCTTCTGGCTGAGGGTTCAGTAGGTAGGCCGGGAAGCAGGAGGCCTTGTCCTGGATGATGATCTCGCCTTTCAAGTACGCTGGGTTCTTGGAAAGATCGATACGGGGTGGTATAGCAATGAGGTTTGGGATGTTCTCGTCAATGTAGATCAGCTTTCCAGTGCCCTTGAGATCTAAAAGTGAAGTCACGCGGGTGTAGTCTGCAAAGGCCGTCGATAGACACTTTTCCAGGGTGGTCCTGACAGCGTTGACACGCACCCAGCGCGGCCGTACACTGCTCGTGCCATTGGATCCGTTAGTGCCCTCGCCGCTGTGAGCGCTGTCGTTGATATGCGTCCTCCAGACTTCAATTGTGGCGAATCCGTTCCGTATCCGGCATTTCGTGAATTCTGCGGAGAGTCGAGCCTTGTGTCTTGAGATGGCTAGATTTAACGGATGCTCTTTGGGCGCCGCGACACCTCTCTTCGCTAGGAGCAAGTCATGCGCGAGAAGAAGCGCAAGCGTGGGTGTGAGCTACACGCAAGTCAGCTTTTTGCCATTCCATATTCCCGGCGTCAAAACCTAGCAATGCCTTGCCTCTGCAGTGCATCCACCGCAAATTCAGCATTACGCACCTTCTTCTCAAGCCTCAAAATATCACTCCTTTCAATAACGTCCTTCAGCACCGTGCTCCATTTGGTCGCCTCTGCCACAAGCGCATAGATAGCGCCGGGTGGGCTTTTCAGATCTTTTTTTCCGAAAACCCGGTTCTTCAGCGAACCACCTTTTGCGTCTGCATTGGCGATGATGCTCGCTGCTTCGTAGTAGAGCGACATCGAGATTGCGTGGATGAGGGCTCTGAGCGGAAAATGTACCTAGGCTGGAGAATTGCGTGTCGAGGTGGTTTCGGCTGCCGTAGCGGAAATAACGTCGTTCTAGGTAAGCGTGTGTATAGTTCATGAGCCTACCACTAAGAGCCAAAGGAGCTTGTAGTCATATAATATACGTGGGCGATTCAACAACTCACTGCTCTCGCTTGATAAATGAATTTTGCGGCACGAGCAGGGTACATTTCGCCGCACTACACTCGAACATCTACGACAGGAGCTAAGATAATCAATACATCTTTGAGAAAAGTGTCTTCCTTGCACCCACTCGAAACCGAGTTCCTAGAGGGCCTTTGATATCTGGATGCGCGGGCGAAGTGCGAAGAGCCACCCAATGTCTGTCACTGGAGCGTAGTACTGTAGTTCAATACAAGCTTGCATGTAAGTGAGAACTACAAGATCAGAACTGTTGTGATCATCCATGTGATGCATGGTGACCTTGCTATCCAGGTATGTTTCAAATCTTACGGCATAGATATTGTAAATTATGATCAATTTGAAATATTTCCAGGCCATTGATACCTTTGCCAAAATTTCCCAGCACTATAAGGCTCCTGTTGTGTTTGGGAGAACTTGATGGGAGATAGTTTAGAGTTCTTGAAAACGTCAATTACTCTCGCATCGAACCTAGAAGATAGGCGTACAAAATTATTTGCAAGCCTTGCAGATCCGACACAGAAATTCTGTATGGTCACGAAATCCTGTCCTTCAAAAGTGAAGATCGGTTGGCTGACGCCCACTGCACCGAGGATGAGGCTCTGCGGGAGATCGCCAAGCCTGATCTGATGTCAAGCTTAAACCTGGGAGCATGGACGAGAGGGACCTTGAAGCTTCAATGTTCGCGACTCACGGCCTCCCTCACTATTCATAAAACCAGTATCTTTTCTGCCTACAGCTATTTCCACCACTTGCTTGAGCACTTCCACACAGTGTACTGCAAGCATCAACGCGCGTCGCCCCTTAACTGCGAATCACCAACCCCCAAGTGCAACCCAGCGCGTCTTCGGTCCAGCATTCCGCCAAAATACCACCACCCGCGATCTCCAACCAACATCTAGGCATCTTACGCTTGCACCCAGCTTAAGCAGCATCTCACCAATCCACATCCACACCATCCGAGAATGGCACTTCAACCCCTCCCCTCCGAAAAAATCGACCGCACAACCACAACGCCCTTCCTCCTGCGCCTCTACTACCGCCAATCCGCCTTCCACTCGCCCGCAGAGTTCCACACCGTGCCGCCGCCGCCGCAGCTCCAGAATGCGAGCATGCAGATCTACACGTGGCCGACCTGCACGCTCGCCGAGCTGACCTCCCTCGTCACCTCTGCGCTGCCGCAGCTCCTACCCAGCCCGGCTGTGGGGACCCGCATTGGGTATCGCCTTGTGTTCCCGGATACGCGGAGTGTGGGCCAGGCCAACTCAGGGGAAGGGCAAGGGAGGTGGTTGAGTAAGGAATTAGGCAGTGTAGTTGTTGGGCAGAACGCTGGCGGCGGCGGTGAGGAAGGCAGGGACGGGGACGACGAGGGCAATGAGGAGGATCCGGCGGGCTTGGGACCGCTAACTGGCGACGCGGACAAAACCCTCGCCGACGCCCGCTTCGTCATCGGCGACTACATCTCCTGCGCCATCTTCCCTCCGCTGCCAGACGGGCGTGTCGCGCCGCTGCCCGTGCCCGACCGCGGCACCGGCAGGCCTGGAGGAGGCAGGGGGCGCGAAAACGGATTCGGCGGCCCCAGAGAGTTCAGAGGCGGCAGGGGCGGGAGAGGCGGATATGGGGGCTATGGTGGAGGCGGGTTTGCGCAGGATAGGGAACGAGGGTTTGGGGGCGCGGCTGTGCCTAGTGGGGACTGGAGACGGGGCGAGAGGGTGCCTGAGGGGATGGGGGGTGGGTTTGGTGGGAGGGGAAGGGGGAGGGGGAGGCCTTATTAGGTGCATTGCATTACCCACGGTTGTTTGCGCGACTGCGTGATGGGTATGTGGGCAGTAATGGGCGATGAACTACCCGTAAAGAGCCGGGTTCTGGAGATGTATGGTTTTCGGCGGTTCAGACGCCTCGAGGAGTCAATAAGGGTTGAGATTCTGGCCATCCTTCTACACTACGGGCGTGCAACTCAACAAGGGATCCTGGAAAAGCCCAAACCCGGAAAGCCATCCACCGCACCGATCACCAGAGAGAGAGCAGAACCATGTCTGTCACACGTTCGGTATCTGCCATGGGACCCGCCTCAGGCCATCAGAAGAGGGTGATATTGCTGCAGGAAGCGGTCAATCTGGCTATTTTGGCTATTCATGCGACGCCATCGAAACGGGTTGCTAGCGCTTTAATTCCATACATAGCAGCTGGACCGCGCCGAAAGACCGCCTTCTGGCATTGCGCAGGAGCGGCGACCATTCTGTTGGCATATTTGGCGTCCATGAAACATGGCAATGAGAACTGTCGCATGACAACTTGCAACCTTCGAGTCCCAAATCCACACTGTACATTTCGCGACATGGTGTGCAACGGGTTTTCGATCCCCATACAATTGTAGAATGGCCACCAAGGACAGATATATCCATCCCTAAGGTAAGGTACACAGATTTGCATCCCCCGATTTGCCGAAGCCAATGTCATTTGCCCGTTCCGTTCCGCGCCACGCCATGCCATGCCATGCCATGCAACTCCGGAAGTTGATGCCTCACGCCCTCTATACCAGAAACACATCCCAAGAACCCCATCCCACCCTTAGACGCCGACCTTGGACCTCTTAGATGGACATTGCGCGGCTTAGCTCCACACGTGTAGTGCCTTCAAACGGACCGGCCACGCCCGCCCTCGCCATGTCTCAATCGCACCCCTCACTCACACCACTTAGGCCTCAGTCTCAAGCGCGAAAAGCCTTCGCCCTCCCCTCGCCAAAACTCGTCCTCTTATTCCCACTGCCGCCACTACTAACCTCCTCCTCACTATCCTCGGCCAAATCCGCGAGGCCGAACTCGTCATGCGCATGCACGTTTCCCTGCCCGCCTTGCTCGAGATCATAACTGTGCATCAAGCCCTCGCGGTCGGCCGCATACTTTCCCCCAGGCGCCTTCGCTTTCCCGTCGCGCGACGCCTCACTACTCCGCCTGCCGTGGGCGAAATTATGCATATTCAGACTCCCCTGACGACTATGGTGCGAGTCGAAGGAGCGACGAGCCTGCATGGAGCGGCGGGTGAGCGGGGCGGCCATGGCGTCGGTGGGGATGCCGTCGGCGTCGGCGAGCAGCATGTGGGAGCGGCCCTCGGGGTCCTCGCGGGACAGGTTGAGGAGGTAGACGCCGGTGAAGATGATCAGGAAGCCGCAGAGGAGACTGATGGTGTTGATGGGGTCGGTGGTGTTGAAGCCGCGGAAGAGGATGAAGGAGGCGAGGAGGGTGAAGGTCGTGAAGGTTACGTAGTAGAGGGGGTTTACGCTGGGGGCGGTTAGCCGGAGGATGGGGGGGTTGGGGGGAAAGGAGACGTACATGTTCGTGCTGAATTGGCTCAGCGCTTTGTTGAAGTAGTTCATCTGTGTCAAGATACAGACGATTGTAACAATGGCAAAGACGTAGGTCGACGGATGCGAGAACTGGTTGTTGCCGCCGAGGGTGAGCTTGAGCGCGATACCGAAGCCCTTGATCGCCATGATGGAGACGGAGCCGACGGTGCTGCAGATGCTGAGGTAGATGAGCGGGTTCTTGCGTCCGTATCGCGGCGCGACGCGGTAGATCATGATGGCTGCGAAGACGCCGACGAAGAGGACGTAGAAGAGGAAACCTACCCGATTGCTTGTTAGCGATGGTGGCAGAGGGGGTAGGGGAACTGCAACGCACCTGGCTGAATCGCATAATTCAGGATCTCGTCAATGGTCTTGACATCCTTGTCCGGCGGCGCATGTAGCACAATGACTACAGATCCGATCAAGCAGATTGCGCAACCCAGTTTGCCAAGTGTCCCTAGGTTCTCGCCCAGGAAATATGACCCCAGTACCGCACTACGTTGGCCCGTCAGCTTGTCGGTTTCCTACTTGGCTGTTCGGAACAGTCTACGCACCCAATCAATACACTCAGCGCTCCAAGCGGTGTCACCAATATCGCAGGCGCAAATGCATATGCGGCGAAATTTGCGACCTCGCCAATGACCACTGTGGCCGCATTAGCCCTTATTATCCTTGCCATGGCACCCCATCTCTGGGTATATGCATCCTCTTGACGTACTCGTTATGATACCACCCCACCATATCGGGCTCTTGAGGTATGTGAAACCTTCGCCTTCGAATCCATGTCGTTCTTGTGCGTCTAGTAGACCTTTCTTTGTGATGACGAAACTCGTTCCTATTGTGGCTGCTTAGCTGGTCGTCCAAAGGATGGATTGGATATTCATATGGAAGGTTGCGCGAAGATCTCTGTGCTTGGAAGGAGAAGTCGAGGCGTACCGATAGCAAGAGTAGACGTGACGGCCAGCGCCAGTCCGATATACCTACGATTGCGCGTTAGTTAAGAACGTCCTACGCGCAAGACCCGTCTCTTTGTCGGTCGAGCAAGAGAGAAGGACCGAAGATCTTCCTTACTTGTCTTCAAGGACCATATTCGATCAGTAGTATTATAAAAACGTCGTGTCCCAGCTCTTGCGCGCAGTCACCGTCGCCCTGCTGTCCTCCTTTGTTGTTCCCGTCTCAGACAACGTAACTCTTCCGCGCAATGTCCTCCAAGGAGCGGCGTTCCCTGCTACGGTGCGGAAAAGAACCAGAAGCCGAGTCTGTCGCAGACTAGACAGAATCAAAAAGCGAGTGTCGTTCCTGAAGGAGGGGGATGGATTTTCGAAAATGGTTGCAATGAGGTGTGGTTGGAGGGCCAAGGCAGGGGCTTCTTAGTGGGATACGAATGGCCGCGTTGTACTGAAGTGGCTCTCCCGCGCCCGTTTGAACCCTGAATGCACTTGGCTTTGTGTCGGGTTGGATGACCTCCACCTGTTAAAGTCCGGGAATTCGTTATGCCAATTTATGCATGATTTTCCGAAATGCTAGAGTATGTTGGAGGGTCTACCTTTGGGTTCGCTCAAGGACTCGTATCGACACGGTACATGGTTTACTGGTGCGGGCGTCACGGCGGCAGGTCAGTTTCTATTTGCGGATAAGAACAAGCCCAGCCCTATACTGTAAAGTAACTTCCATTTTAAGCTTCGGATGCCAACCTAAAGCGGTCTCCGACGCGCAATATCAGGGGCACGTTCCATGCATATTTTGCCCCTCTAACAATACCTACTGTACCTAGGTAGGTAGGTAGACATTCCAACAATCCGAAAACGTAGTTCCCCTACTTCGCAGGTTGGCGTTGATATCCATGACACGGAGATCCAAACCTCTGATGGCGTTCTTCGTCACTCGAACATAAGCATCTTCAAGAAAGCATACTGCATGGAAGTCTGCGGCACTGACAAACCATTCACCATGTCGGGGGACGTGATCAGATTTGCCGTCTCGAATAAACGAACGCATTATGGACTCATGAACCTTGTAGAACATGACGAAAGTGTAGAATGTGGGATGATCGTGTATATGTCTTCCGATTCGAATTGACGTGCGATGAAAGGGTATAGGCACATAATATAACTATCTACCGACTCGGCTCGAATCTCGGAATTGACCGTTGTCTTACATTCTCATGTCTCTCAACTCCTCGCCTTCCTGAAGTAGCTCACCCCTCAGTTCCTCATCCATCGACCGCCTTATCTCCGGAGTTCTCTCCCCAGCCGCAGGCCCAACCGTCTCCGCCAGCGTCATCTCACTATCCCTCGCCCCCAGCCGCTTCGTCCCTATCTCAAACGTGATATCCGCATCCGCAAAGTATTTCGGCAGCGGATCGATGCCGCCTTCGTCACATCGATGCGGCTCCACGCTGAGCGTGGCGTCTCTGGTGGTCCTGAGCACGGTGCTGAATCTGTTGGTGTATGAGGCGCGGTTGGAGAGCATGGCGAGGATACCGATCAGGACGCCGATAGTAGCGAAAAGGAGGGCCAGACCATAGGCGAGCCAGAGCGTGCCGGACGAGTAGGCGTAATGGTTCATGTACTGGAGCGCGTTTACGGAGGTGAGGGCGGTGGACGGGGTTCTGGGGTCGGTTGTTAGTGGAGTGGCTGTGAGTGGAATGGAGGCTAGAGACTTACTCTAGTGCGTCTTTGCTCATTAGACTGATGGTGATGTTTTGGAATAGCTCTTCTAGCGCTGCTGCGAGTGGGATGTCGTACAGTACTGGCTGGCGCGAGGACGCTGTTGTCTTGGCGGCACCGCTGAGATTGGCGATCTGGTTACCCAGAAAGGCGAGGTCTTTGGTGCGGGCGAGTATGGTTGACATTACCGTCGTGTTCTGCAAGGTAGGACCGTAGGTGGCTTCGTCGTTGTCGGATAGTTCGGCCCCTATCGTACCGAAGAGTAGTTCTTCAAAGGCTTCTGCTACTGATTGGTATGCCATCGTTTGAGCGACTGTACTGTTTGTGCTAGTCATATCCCCAGTATCGCGCACGGGGACGATAGGGTCTCCCGGGGTAACGGCTGTCAGTGTTACATTTTGAATCCCGCTGGTATTGTTGAAATGGGCATTGTAAGTGGCATTATAAAGTTGGCATTCGACAATGATCGAGTCTCTGGTCGGGCCCTTACATGTGTTGTAATCGTACGAGATCATCTGAGTGGGGAACGCAGCGACGAAAAGCGTTAATGGATTCACCCAAGCTGCTCCATCCACGTCTGAGGCGGACAGTGTGTCTCCGGAGAATGGCATGGAATAGATACCAGAAACCGGATCTTTTCGAGGGGACGTGAAGGGACAAGGGTCGTTGTTGTTTTGAGTCTGCGGCATCCAGGAGAGGAAACCATACGCAACCAGGCTTTTCGACACAGAGCACGTCATGTTGCTTTGTGCTTGGACGCTCGTAATGATATCCTCCCGATCACCATTGGACGCCTCAAGAACGTTACACGTCAATGCAGGACCAGGGAAAGTCATATTCCAAGAAGAGTTTGTGGCAGGTGCTTGGATAGGGAGAATAGAGCCCAACGCAGCGGCTGCCGCTGCAACTTTTCTGATCTCTGGCGCGGGGCCGTCGTAAACCAATGTCTCGTTTCCCAAGATATCGACGCCAGTGGAGGTGAGATAAAACTCAGGATTGGTGAAATTGATGCTCTGAACGAGCATTTCGCCTAGTGGGGTGTTCTGTTGGTCAAGTTTTACAGTGAGTGTGGCGGGAGTAATGACCGATGCGGTCGGGATAAGCCTGCAACATGAACCGTGTCAGTGTGTGAAGGTCTGTGGGTTTTCACGTTCAGCAAATTGCCCCAACCTACCAGGCCGTGGTACATAGCAAGAATAGAAGAGGATGTTTCCACCAGACTCGCATGTCGAAGAACGCGTAGACGTTGGTGAGTCCATCATAAAGTGTATCTATACTGGATATCTTGTGTGACTTTCGTATGGCGGTTCTCCAGAAAACCTGAGCGTAGGCAGCGGTGAGAGACAGGGCCAGTGCAGCCTTGAACAGGAAAGCGAAAGTTGTGCCGGCTGCGGTATGGACGGTCTGGGATGTGATAGTATGAGTGGCCTTGAGGATAGTCGCCGTCATCTTCCAGTCAGACACAGGATGGTTATTTGCGCTTGCATAGAAACAGTGGTGTCCAATTGCGAATAGTACTGCAGTCAACAGTGGACCCACCATCATCGCTGGCGCTCTCCAATGGATTGTATGACAAGGTGCCATTTTGGGCAACTTTGTGGCTGTCATTATGTGTGATCTGAAATGATTATTCAACTAGGAAAGCAAGTTGATTCTGAGCAGGCTTGCAGACCGTGGAGGCTTGTGTATCAGAATGAGATGCAGTTCATAAGAGCATAGGACGAGGCAAGACGATGAAAGACAAGATATAGCCCCTTCGAATGCTACTATTAGAATATCAGGCTGCGCGCCTTCTTGACTGCATAGCCATCGCGATAGTGGTGGCTTTCGCAGCCGGTGGCTGAAGATAAGTGCTTTGATTGGACGATCGACGTATACCACACGTGCATGCATATGCGTACGTGCAGTAGCCTCTACAGCCTTGTATGTTAACCAGACAGATTCTGAGATTTCTGGTAAGGCCAGCCAAATATAGGAACAGAAATGCAGGCCACCTTAGTTGCCTTTCAAAAGGTGTGGGCGGCATCCAATATTCGACCTCTCTGGGGCCGAACAGTGAGAGCCTGGTCATTAAAGCGGTCATGCCCAATGGAGTGGGTAGCCTTCGTGGTACGCGTTGAGCGAATCCCAAAGGCAAGATTGATACCGATGTATGACATCTTAATGGAAAGGAATCATGCCATCACGTTTCAGCCTCGCGTGTCGACCATAGGTCGTGTCATTTAGAGAGTGAGACCGGCAGGTGATTCCGCGACAGTCGCGTGAGATAATATAGTCTACCTTCCATGGCACCAGCGTCCAGAAAATGACGAACACACATGGATACTTCAGCCTTGCGATTCCGTGATAGCCGGTAAATTCAGCCTTGTGGGTGTGCATACAGGTACAGATAAGAGGTGGTAGACAAGAGCCGCAATGCTGCACGTGTCATAACTCGGTAGGTAGTTGTTGGTAGGTTCATGTGCTTAGGATCCGTTTCTTATAAAAGTGGTCTCGGTCGACGTCGCATTCCTGGTAGCCGGCAAGGAGGAGTCAAGGACTATACGCGCCAGCTGGGAGTCTATAGCAGGCTCTGACTTGCAGAATCCGCTGGACTCATAATGAGATGCTCTCACTTGACTCATGATACGAAATGAAACCGCGGAGGTGGGATTATTTGACAACCTTACCTCGTACCACCCTCCTCGTTCATGGCTCTGGATCCCCTTTTCGCGATAGTTTGAAGAAGAACCGATTGCTTATCGATTCGCACTGATAGATATGGAAAAGTAAGACAACCGTTACTTCCTTCGCTCAAATCGGTGAATTGCTGCTTTAATTGGTATGGAGCGTTTGGAAGAGGAGATGGAGGGAAGCGAGTCATGTGGCCAGAGGTGAATCTGAATTCAATACTACGGATTCTTCCGCCGACGCCGGTGGCTGGTGGCCTGTCGATCCCTTGCTGTGCTACAAAGGTACAACACCTGTTCCAGCAACTCGTCATGCTTCGTTCTTCGCGATCCCTACACGCCTGTTGAACCTCTATTCTTTCGTTCTCATAATGTCCTTTTCTCTTTCATTTCACATAATCACGCGCACTGATAGGTGGTGATAATGGGATCCAACGGTCCGCTACCGTTTACGGCGGCTTTGGAGGAACAAAGCGACGATTCGCTGCCGCTGCTGCATTCCTCCACCATGCATCTCTGCTGCTGTGGGAACCTCGACTGCGCATTCCTGCGCGACACCACACGCGAGATTGAGACGCTGCACGAAACGCTGCGTGACGCAGGTCGACTCGGTAGTGTAAGTATGCTTTTCAGTTATTGTAACACACGTCATGGGATTCGTCGTGTTGTATGGCCGTTGAAGGTCCAATTTCCCTATACCAGTAGTGGCGCAAATCCTCTTACTGGGAGATCACGAGCAATTTCGGGAACCAAAACACAAAAGCAACCTTGAACCTTATCGTTTCGCGATATGTTTCAGTCCTGACCTGAGGCTTCATGGCGAATGCGCGACCGCAAAGAGACGCCATGGATAACTCGCTGACTTGGGCTCTTCAGGCGCTGTTGGTACGTCACGAAACGTACGTTGCGGATGCGGAGAAGGAACGGGAGAGGATGACTGCGGAGATTGCGAGGCTGTCGTCGGACAAGCAGGAGTTGGAGAAGACCAATGCGGTGGTGATCGAAGAGAACCGCAACCTACTCGATCAACTTGAGTCAACGAACAACGCCGTCGCCGAATCAGATACGCACATCCAAAGCCTAATGTCTACGCTCCATTCAACACAGGATGAGTTACAGAGGTTGGCGCTGTTGAGTTCGAGGACAGAGAGGTTGGAGAGGGAGCTCGAACAGTACGAAAGGGATCAAGCAGCCTTACATGAGAGCCTGTCTCAGAAGACAGAAGAGGAAAAGGTTGCAACATTGAGATGGCGTAATGCGGAGAGGACGCTGTCCGAGTTGGAGGACCAGTTGGAGAAGATCGAACGTGAGGCAAGGGAGGAGAAGGAACGTCACGTCGAGGTTATGGGCCGGTACGAACGCAGGAGAGCAGTGGAGAAAGAGTTGGATACCGCTGCTGGAAGACTTAAGGGATCTGCAGCGGCAAAGACTACTGGTCACGGAACGAATGTTGTATCGCATTTCGTCAAAGACATACTACAGGACAACGCGAACCTGCAGGTGGGCATTGTCGAGCTGCGGGAAATGCTAGCAAATTCGAATGACGAGGTGGAAAAGCTAAGGCAACAGATTGCGCAACTCAGTCCACGGGGCAGCCCGCGCGAAGAGATTGCAGACAATCCCATTGCTAACGACAAGCGAAACAACCTCGGCCAAGAGCTGTCGCGAGCCAACTCTTCCGAACTGCATGTCCATCACCACTTCCACGCGCCGCCTGCAGGGCCAGGACATCTGCGAGTCTCAAGCCAGCCATTACGCAGGCCAAAGAAGAAGCGGCACTCTCTCACCGCAGGTCACTTTACGCCACCTTCTGGCGCGCGGACACCACAGCGATCATCAATCTCAGGCATGCCACAAACACCTTCTTCAGCTGCCACTATCCTGTCTCAGACACAAGCCACCATACCACCAACAAGGCATCCACGATGGTCCATGCAGTCAGAGCGGACTATATCTTCGATTCCCAGCTCGCCGCAGTCATACCAGCCGTCGGTGTTTGACCGAGGCTTCAGCGATGTGGATGCTAACTCGTCACGACCTACCACACCAGACAGCGACTTCCCGGAGTCGCCCATGTGGTCGGCTGTACAAGCGAAACGAAACCCTTACCGCAACTCGACAACTCCTTCATTCTTTAGCCAGTACGAACTTACGCCGCTTGACCCGCCGTCTGAGAACGGCGAAAGCAGCGAGGCCGATCGTTCGCTTCCGAACGACAAACCAATGGTCGCGGTCGCACACCACGCCATACCCGAAGAAACACCTCAGGATCTCGAATCACCTGATCAAAGCACACACGATTTGCGCAAAACCTTCATCGACGACACGAACCTCCCGCTGCAAAACGCCCACAACATCTACGCCCGCCAACCACTCCGCCGCACAGCAAGTCAGGAATCGCTCCTCTCTGTGTCCGGCATGGATATCCACACGCTGCAATCGCGGCCAGCGCAACTCCTCACCTCCGCCCTCTCTTCCCAACCCATCGTCAGTGCGACCGTCGCACACGCCGCTCGGCCTGCGCTCCTCCAACGTGGCGGCTCAGACCGCAGTCGCAGCTTACTGAGCGGCATGGCAGCAGACCAGCGAGCACCACCCACGCCGGTCCGAGAGGGCTTCGGCAGGAAGGTCGGAGGCTGGGTCTGGGGACGCTGGGGCGGTGCTACGCCCACGTCACCAGGCGGCGACACGATCGAGGCGGCTAAGCCTAAGCCCAGCGAAGAGGCGAAGAAAGCAGCGCCGCCACTGCCACCACAGGCAAAGGTGAAGGTGGAAAGCAAAGAGAGGCCGAGGTTGCGGCCGCCGGGGATTAATCAGTCCGGCCCGATCTTGGGGTTTTTCTCTGAGCCGGTGCTTTCGAGGACGCCGGTGTTGAAGACGTTGGATGAGGAGGGTTTGAGGGAGAGCTTGATGGAGTAGGGATAGGAAGAGGAGGATAGGAGAGGCTGCGAATGAGAGAGGTGGATGGGCCTCTTGCTTTTATTGATGGGTTCTATGATACTATGATTGGATGAACAATGCGATGGATTAGGACCGGGACATGCAACAGTACAAGAGCGGAGCGGAGCGGAGCCGCGGATCTGGATAGCGTTGATATTTGATACCCCACCGGCCTTTTGATTACCTGGTTTTTGGCTTAATGTAGTAATAATAACAAGCTTATCAAATACAGTACTTCAGAGCTTACCGTATGTGACATCGTTTCTACTCGGTGCCATCCCATCTATTCAATGTGCTGACGCCAGGCTCGTGGCACTCGGGTTAGGGAAGACGCAGGCGATGATGTCCATGCGACTTACTGCATGAGCATGAACGCCCAGCTTCGGTCTCTCAGCCTATTCCAAACTCTGTGCTCCAATCGCAATTCGTCCATGACATAAGTTATGGGCCTCTCACAATGACACCACTCTGCATAAGAAACACATGCCTTATTGCAACCGTTCTGGGTCGGGGATTGGCTGACATGGATCTGTTCCGAGCCGTGTGGTGGTGGCAAAAAATGCCCAATCCCGCTCCCGCTCCGCCTTCCATGTCTTTCCGCCCCGTCGATTATAACAGACGCACTCGTTGCGAGCAAACACCACATGCAGCTTGCACGATTGGCACATGTGGTGCGCAGATCTTAGCCGTAAGGCCTCGGAGCCGCAGTCCATACGAACTGTATCACAGGAAGAGGAGGTGCAATGCGGGCCTGTGGCAATTCGGGATGTGAGCTTTGTATGGCGAAGCTTACGAGAGGCTGGGAGGAGCATTCGGAGGTCCTGGCATCCTTCCGGAATGCAGCCCTTGGCGTACCTATATGTACGGTACGGTATCGCTGGGGGGAAGGTTGAAGCACGTATGGGGGCGAATTTCATCATCCGTGTGCAGCAAGTGGTAACTTACCTTAAGGTAACTAACGATATGTAAGATACATACTGCATGTACATACTGTATGTAGTACGCAGCCGCGGCATCTCAACAGCAGATATACGAGAGCGTGGGCGAATAACGTTAGACGAAACACGGCTGGCTCATGCTTTGGGGATGAAGCAGGCTAGATGCTTGGCTCTAAGCCTCATGCATGCTAGGGTCTCAGAATAACCCACGGAAGGCACGCCTGTAACTCGCCAGAGAGTCGCGCCTTCTTCTTCGGAACCCCGCATCGTCTTGGAACGTCCGCTCCCTGTCCACCTGCATGCCTGCACACAGTGCACAGGTCAACGGCGTGCATGCAGGGCCAATGAACGCATCATGTATGTACCGCAGCCCGCATTCCTGCACCACCTACCCTACAAGCCTGCAACGCCAGTTTAGCTCACAGCAGCTTCCGTATCGCAGACCGACCGCCTGACTTCTTCCTGTCCACGTCGTTGTCCGCGTCGTCGAACACGTACGCAAGCCAGAAGCAGAAGGATAGGTATAGACGTAGTTGTATGAGATGATGGACAAGAGAGACGACGACCATGACAGTCCTCAAAACGCCAACAATGGTCCCTCGCCCGCCCAGATCTCCAGCTGGATCGCCCAGCACCAGCAGCCTCCTCCGCCTCCGGTAGCGAGCCCGACGAGTAGCGATGACCCGGATGATGTTTCCGCTTCGGCGACCAGCGTTTCTGATGCTGATGGCGATGCAACAGCAACTCCGGCCAGCAGTGGCACTACACAGGCTGTCGCTGCTGCTGCTTCTGACGCTTCCACATCGACTTCCATTGCCCTCGACAGTCCCACAACCTTGACGACTAGCATTTCGCTGGGGAATGCGGCCACCCCATCGTCCTCCATATCAGGATACAGCGGCGCCACAGTCACCGGAGACTCTGCCGAGTCTGTTATAGTATCATCAGCTGGCAGTGACACTTCCACCACACCCACGCCCTCAAACGCAAGCATGCATTCCTCAGACTCAATCGACAGACAAACCACCGCTACCACCGCCGCCTACGAGACCCTCAACACACCCGCCTCTCTCAGTCTCGCCGCCCTCCAATCCACGCAACCCATAACCGGCACGCTCGAACCGGCCTGGACCGCCCTACCACGACCGACCCACCCTCCACCACCCAACAGCGGCTCCGGCTCAGCGCCCAACGGACCGTACCCCGACTTCGGCCCACCGCCGCACTTCCACGGGCTCTCGCACGGCGCGCTCGTAGCAGCGATCCTGCTCCCTTTAGTCGTCTTCCTCGCGCTCCTTTGCCTCCTTCTCGCCTTCCTCCTGCTGCGCAAGAAACGGCGCGCCCGTGACCAGCCCTTCCACCCGATCACCGAGGTCAAGGAGAAGCTGTTCCCGCACCGCTTAAGCCAGAGTAAAAGTTCCATGGCCGCGAGCCCGATCGCGGTCAGGGTGAGTTCGAACCGGCTGAGCATGGTTCAAGATGGCGGAACCGCTATTGCCAGCGGGCTTGGTGGTGGTGGTGTTGGAGCTGGTGTCGCTGCTGGAGCCGCGATCCCAGAGATAACAGCGCTGCGCAACCCGACCTATTTCACCGGTCTGGACACCGACGCCGTCTCCGAGCGCTCGCACGTCAGTCAGACAAACCTGTACGCCTACCCGCGCGCGAGCGGCGAGGAGCCGCCGCCCCCGTATCGGCCCAGGAGTGTCGCGTTACCGGCCGCGGTGGCCAGGCAGGGGAGCAGGGAGACGTTGCCTGGCGATGGGGAGAGGCGGGTCAGCATGTTGATGGTGATGAATCCGAGCGCGAGCACGGGCAGTTTCGACACTTCGCCCTTTGCGGATCCGGAAGGAGAAGAGGTAGACGGTGCAATTGCGGGTGTCTCGGACGGAATGAGATACGGCGAAGGAGCACAACCAGCGTCGCGCAGGACGCCTTCGAATCGCAGTTTCACCTCCACCCTGTACTCCAGCAACGCGAGCGTGCGGTCGGCACGGCCGGCGCGGTTGAGTATCGCGAGCGCGCACGTGCTCGATAGGCCGTCGGTTGAGGATCCGTTCAGGGATCCTGAGGGCGGGCTGGGCATGGGAGGGTCTGAGAAGAGTGGATTTGGGCTGCGGCCTTATGAGGGGACGTAGAGGGGATTGGGCGGGTTTTTTTCTTTTTGGCTATGGTTTGGGATGGGATTTTGGTTGGCGATATGTGACATGATAGGGAAGGTAACTTAACTTAGCAGGGAAGGCGTTTTTTCTTTTAGGTCTGGGAGAAGGGTGGGACTGGGTAAAACGATGGCTGGGGATAGGCGTTGTGTGGGCTTTTCTTGTGCTCTTGGTGGATTTGTTTGGGGGAAGGATTGGAAGGATATGTATGGGTTATGAAATCTTTGCCAGATGAAGCAACTACCTACCTTATTATTGAAGAAACCGACCTTGACTTGCCTTGGCCTGCTGAGAGACTGTCTGTGGTGCTGTAACGATGTACGAATTTTAAAATGTGGAGACGAAGCGTTTCGTCAGGGAAACCCATGACTGTTCGTCTCTGTTTGTCGAAAAGTAGAAGCGTGATATATCCGTGGACGGTGCGTGATGCGCGTGGGTGAGAAGAATCATCCGTTGACGAGCAAAGAGTGCAAAAAGATATGATCTTGAACCGGACCGGATTTGAACCAGCAACCTTCGGGTGATTCCATCTCTGGAATCCGACGCGCTACCGTTGCGCCACCAGTCCCTTCTCATGTCAGGTAGTACAAAACACTGAGAATATATTGCTGGAATTTCATCTCTGCGCCATCGGAATGAAGCCAGGACAGCTCTACTCCAGACCCTAGTCAAGCTGGTATCATCTACACCGTAACCTCGGCATCGGTCATTAATATACATGTAGCCACTGAATGCATTCCATTACCATCAAATTCGTAACCCAGCTAGCATAAAAGCCTCTTCTCTGCACCCTCAACTCAATCAACTGAATCAAGCCAACATCATCTACATCTTAACCTCAGCCGGCACACTAATCTCCAGCACATCCACCCCCTTCTGGATCTCACTCTTCCTCGGCATCTTCCCCCTACGCATGAGCTCCGCACTCTGCGTCATATACGGATCCTTCATCATACTCGCGACCGCCAACACCTCCTCGCCCTTAGTATAATACGCCACAAAACTCGGCCCCTTCTCCGCGTCCGTCTCGCCCTGCACGATCACGTCGTCGTACCCGCCAACAGTGTTGCCGCAGTAGCGCAGCTGGGCGCCGAGCGCGGACCAAAAGACGGGGATGAAGGGCTTGGGCGGCGCGGACGGGTTGTTGATTTTGGCCGCCACGCTGCGGCCCGCGTTTTGCGCTACGTCCCAGTGCTCGATCCGGATCGGGCTGCCGTTGCCGCCCGGGCCGTGGTACGGGTAGGTTGCGATGTCGCCGATGGCGTAGACGTTCTTGAGGCCCTCGACTTCGAAGGCCTCGTTTACGCGGACGGAGCCGTCGTCGAGGAGTTTGATCTCCTTGGCCTCCTGCAGGTAGTCGGTCGAGGGCCTGATACCGACGCCCTCGATAACGAGGTCGGCTTCGAGGACTTGACCGCCTTTGAGGTGGACTGCGCCGACCTTGGAGCTGTCTGACTTCGACGGCGTGGCCTTCTCGACACCGGATTCCATGTAGAACTTGACGCCGTTCTTCTCGAGCAAAGCCTTGAAGATGGCGCCGACCTTCTCGCCCATGACTCTGTCCATCGGCTGCTTCTCCATGCCGATAACGTGTACCTCATGTCCCTTACCAGCGAGACAGTTGGCAACTTCCATTCCGATGAAGGAGGAGCCAACAACAACGACCTTCTTGCCGCCATCGCTGCCCGCAGCCTCCATGATGGACTTGGCGTGGACCAACGACCTGAGCACGAAAACATTGCCCAGGTCACCCTTGAGGCCATCCATTGGCAGCCACTTGGGAGTACCGCCAGATGCCATTACCAACTTGCTGTAGTTGTACTCCTTGCCATCTTCAGTAGTGACCTTTCTGCTACCAAAGTCGACGCCTGTCACATTGCTCCATACAAATTCAACGTCACCCTCCTTGTAGAAGACCATCGGTCTCCACACCAACTTGTCTTGCTCAGTAAGGAGAGCCTTAGACAGCTTCGTCCGGTCGATTGGCTGCATGCCTTCACGGGAAACGCAGGTGATTGGACCGGTGAAGCCTCCTCCTCGCAAACCCTCGATGGCACCGAGAGCGCCACTGCCGCTACCGATGATGAGGACGCGGTCGGTGCCCTTGGCTGCCACCTTGATGCTGAGAGGACGCTTGTTCTGCTTGATCTGTTCTTGCTGAGCCTTGATGTATACCGCACCATCTCTCTCCTCGACCGCGAACTTGTGCAGAGGGTCCAGGGCGGGTGCGTCTTCGACGTCACCAGTTGCAATGCTGAAGCATGCTAGGGACTGATCAGCCACAATAGTGCAACCTGTATGCCGGAAAGTACATACCTCCGTGCCATGGGCAGGTAAGTCTACCGTCTCCTGTGACAACGCCTTTTACGAGTGGGGCTCCGTAGTGGGTGCAGTTGGCATTCATAGCATGGATCTGGTCTTTGACCTTCAAGAGAAGGACCTTGCCGCCCTCAATGCCTTCGACCTCGCATTCCTGCTTTTGGCCGTTCTTCAGCTCGATACTGCTCAAACCCTTGAGCTTGAATTCCGTCGCCATTCTGCGGATGCCGGTGCTGAATGCTGCTTTGGTTCGTAGTTGTAGTTGTAGTCTCGAAGCAGACGTGAGGGTTTGGCGGAGAAAGAGTGATGGTAGAGGGAGCATTAGCTGGTCATGTACTGTACAAGCAGAACAGAGACTAATGGAGGGAGAAGGTGGGATGGATGTACTGTGGGAGCTGTTTCCTATGTAACCGGAAAGTACCTGCTGCCGTAGATCGATGATTAATGACCCTCCGAGTGGGGACGATTGGCTGATGTGATCCTGGTCGACGTCACTGCTGACCTCTCCCGTCTCCCGTCCCGATCCCCCTCGCTGTTCCCGACTGCCGGCTGCGGGACGGGTACGAATCGATAGCACGGACGAAACCCCCGCGCCCTATGAACGGCTACTTTCGACATGAGCTGTACATCTAAACAAATGAGTCAGAAACAAACTTGCCCACTATATATACAGTGCTCGCTGGAGCTGTGAGAAGAGTGTATAAGGTTAATTCGATCTAGACCTCACTACTCAGCTTCAATTGGCCATCAATTGCGTCTCAAAGCCCAGAATGGCCCGTTCGTCCAAGCTTCTCTCTACCCAGCACCCAAGCACTAAAAACTGACGCAACAAACATAGAACACAGCACATTCCCCTCCGACCTGCCAGTCCCCGAAGATGACGGCGCATGTTCCCATCTACCGGGCAAAAGCCTCCCTCCCATCTCCCTATCCTCGACGTCCGGAAGCAGCACCGCAATCTCCATCCTGTCCGGCCTCGTGATCTTCTTCTGCTACCCGCGCACCGGCGCCCCAGGCGAGACTGTACCAGACAACTGGAACGCGATCCCCGGCGCTCGCGGTTGCACGCCTCAGGCATGCAGTTTCCGCGACGCTGCGGACGAGTTGCTCGAGCTGGGCGTGAGCTACATCTTCGGTGTCAGCACGCAGAATACCGAGTACCAGCGGGAAGCGAAGGAGAGGCTGCATTTGCCGTATCAGTTGTTGAGCGACGAGGCGCTGGAGCTGCAAGAAGGACTGGGGTTGCCGACTTTTGAGTGGGAGGGGAAGAAGGTGCTGAAGAGGGTTACACTTGCGGTTGTGGATGGTAAGATTGAGAAGGTCTGGTATCCTGTGTTTCCACCGGACAAGAGTGCGGATCAGGTGTTGCAATGGCTGAAGACGGAGTGGAAAGGAAGGACGGGTACGTCGACGGATGCCGAGAGTGATATGCAGAGGAACTTTCAGAAAAGGTAGTTTAGATTTGCCTGTGCGATCTGAACTTCGATTGAGCCGCTCTATGATGGGTTCGCTGGAACCCTTCTCAGCGGTACTTGACTGCACAGCTTCCTGAGCCGTATCCCGCAGCTGTCACCGCTCCATAGTTCACATCGAGCAAGCGACGCAACATGCGCCACGACAACCTCAATACCACACCCGCACTGATATCCCGTCCATGCTCTTGTCGCAACCGTTGCTAAACCCAAACAATGCCCTTCCTCAATCCTCCTTCCTTTTCTCCGCCTCCAACGCCGCCAAATCCACCCCCGTGCTCTCCAAAAAATCCTGCACCGTCTGCACCACAATCTGATGATCCTCCTCCTGCTTCAACCCACTGACGACAATCACCGCGACCACGCCCTCCACCCCCTTCACCCTGACCGGAAACCCACCGCCATGAATCGCATACTCGCCCGCCCTCTGCCCCAGCCCATACTTCGCCGCGAACGCCACCTCGTCGCCCGCAAACTTGTTATGCATGAACCACGTCGAGTTTCCGAACCGCAGCACCGTGTTTCGCTTGCGCGACACCCAGGCGTCGTTGTCGGGCGTCGTGCCAGATTTGGTGGTCGTGTAGAAGAGCAGCTGGTTGCTGTTGGCGAGTGAAATGGAGACGACGGTTGGGTTTGTGAAGGCGAGGAGGCGTGCGCGCAGGAGGGTGCCGATGGCCCAGGCCGTGTCGGCTGTGAAGGTGGGAAAGGTGAGGGAGCTGTCGATTGCCTGGATTGCTTTTAGGTCGCGGGGAGGCGAGGCGAGAGTTATTAATTCGGCAGACATGGTGGATGATGGTGTACTACTTTGAACGGGATTGAGTAATTAGAGAGCGGTAAGGTGTACCGTTCTGACTGTATTCGTGGTTGTGGTATCTGGTGGTCGTCATGCTTGGGGATGGCAGGGGTCAGTGCTTCACCGCCTGCGGTCCCTACCGAATTGCGGGGCAGAAAATCACTCCCGAGCTGGAAATTCTGGGCCGCAACCATCAGCAAGGACCTTACCACACGCGCATATTGCAGCACTTCCAAATGGCTCCTGCAAGCAAGAGGAAGGCGGACGACGACTTCGTCTTCACAATCTCGGATGACGAGGCGGGTTTCCCGGACGAGGAGGTCGAGGAGGAAGAATCGGCCGTGAACGAGAAAAAGCGCAAGCGCGAGGGTGGCGGCAAGAAGTCGAAGAAGAGGAGAAAGGGCCAGAAGGAGCAGGAGGACGAGGATGAAGCGCCTGCCGGACAAGACGACGGCGCTATTGATCCGGACTTTGAGTTCCAACTTGCAGACGGTACCGCTGCGTTGGAGGACTTTGACGGCTGGATGACGAATGGGACTGGAGGCAAGATCGTTAAGAGGGCTGTGGATATCGACGAGATCATCGCAAGGAGACTCAAGCCGCAGGAGGACGGTGTTGAGAAGTCTGTTAATGGCTCTACAGAGGATAAAGTGGAGGAGGATGAGTTCGAGGGCTTGGATGAAGAGGAGGGAGATGATGAGTTGCTGGCAGAGGATGCTTTTGGTATGGGCGTCGAAATGGATGGAGAAAATGAGTCAGACGAGGAAGATGAAGATGAGCAGGATGGGTCAGACAGAGAGAGCGGTGATGAGGAAGACGAGGAGGAAGGTTCGGATGACGAAGTCGCTGAGCATGTGCCGCATCCAGACGACGTCGCATCTGACTCGGAAGCCGAACCTGAAGAAGAGGATGCCGTCGAAAAAGAGCGGCAGAGAGCCTTCTTTGCGCCGGAGTCGAACCTCGATGGCGAGAAGGATCCATCACACAAAGTTGTTGGCTCGTTTCAAGAGATGTCTCTCTCACGGCCAATCATTAAAGGTCTCTCTTCTGTCGGCTTCGCTGCGCCAACACCTATTCAACACAAGACGATTCCGGTTGCGCTTCTCGGTAAGGATGTTGTTGGTGGTGCCCAGACCGGATCCGGTAAAACGGGTGCCTTCATCATTCCCATCCTTGAGCGTCTCCTCTACCGCCCGAAGAAGGTCGCGACGACTCGCGTGGCCATCCTCATGCCAACCCGTGAACTGGCTCTGCAGTGTTACACCGTTGCGACTAAGCTGGCCAGCTTTACCGACATTACTTTCGGTCAAGCGATTGGTGGTATGAACGCTCGTGAGCAGGAGAACGCATTGAAACAGCGTCCGGATGTCGTGATTGCCACTCCTGGTCGTTTCATTGATTTCATGCGTAACAGCAGCTCTTTCGACGTATCCACCATCGAAATTCTGGTGCTCGATGAAGCCGATCGTATGCTTGAAGACGGTTTCGCAGACGAGCTTAACGAGATTCTCACCACGATCCCTAAGTCGCGTCAGACGATGCTCTTCTCCGCCACTATGACCTCGAGCGTGGACAGTCTTATTCGCGTCGGCCTGAACCGCCCTGTCCGCCTGTTGGTAGACGCCAAACGACAGACTGTCGCTGGCTTGACGCAAGAGTTCGTCCGTCTCCGTCCAGGCCGCGAAGACAAACGTCTAGGCTACCTCCTCTACCTATGCAAAAACGTCTTCACGACCCGCACCATCATCTTTTTCCGCCAAAAGAAAGAAGCCCATCGCGTCCGCATCATCTTCGGACTGCTCGGTCTCAAGGCTGCCGAGTTGCACGGTAGCATGAGTCAAGAGCAGCGTATCAACGCCATCGAGGCCTTCCGGTCCGAAAACGCGGCTTTCTTGCTTGCTACCGATCTGGCCTCCAGAGGTCTGGATATCAAGAACGTCGAGACTGTCATCAACTACGAGGCACCGCAGAGCCACGAGATCTACCTGCACAGAGTCGGTCGTACTGCCCGTGCTGGACGCAGTGGTAGGTCTTGCACAATCGCTGCGGAGCCGGATCGCAAGGTCGTAAAGGCGGCTGTCAAGACGAGTAGAGAGCAGGGCGCCATCATCAAGAGCCGTGTCATTGCGCCTGCGGATGCAGACCAATGGTCGGCGAAGGTGGAGGCTATGGAGGAGGAGATCGAGGCGGTGCTGAAGGAAGAGAAAGAAGAGAAGGTCATGGCGACTGCGGAGATGCAGATGAGGCGCGCCGAGAACGTGATGGAGCACGAGAAGGAAATCCTCGCCCGGCCGAAGAAGACTTGGTTCCAGGGCCAGAAGGACAAGCAAGAGGCCAGTGCGAGGGGTAAGGCCGCGCTCAATAACATGGAGCTCCCCGAGCATGGAACTAAGATGAAGAAGAAGAAGTTGAGTAATAAGGAGAAGAAGAAGCTGGAGGATAAGGATGAGAGGGCGGAGGGTCTGTGGAGGAAGGGTAAATCGGATAGAGGCAAGAGCGGCCCGCCACCGGCTAGAGGTGGTAAGAAGTCCTTCGGTGGGAAGAGGGGCGGAAAGAAGTGATTGGGATAATAGTTACGACTACTCTGTAACACTGAACAATACTATTCCGGCATAAACGTCACACTCTCAAGACCTTTCCACCTATAGATGCCGAGCAGTTTCATCGGTGATCCAAGGGCTTCATTGCACTGACGCAAAGCTTGAAGGCAAGAGACATGAGTTCTGACCAAGACAAACCTCCCTACCTAGTCTTCCAAATGCGCGACAGTTTGCCCAACAGGTCTTATGGGCCACAGGGGAAGTCAAGTTTTCCTCGTCGTCGATCAAATTCTCATAGCACCGGCGCAAGCCAGAAATTTTGAAACCTGCTCGACTGTGAAATCCACCCCAATCTACTCATGATTCTAGAGTGACCAGCAAATGGGCTGACTGGCCCTATGAGCGGCACGGCCACGTCGGTTCCTCCTCGTTCAGGGCAGGAGTTTTAAGAGTGCTGGCGCAAGCCAGGAATTTTTAGACCTACTCGAATTTGAAATCTTCTAAATCCTAACCATTCTTCGGAGGATCAGCAAATAGCATGAGTGACCTTACGAACTACATGACCGTGTCGGTTCCTCCTCGTTCGGGGCAAGGGGTTTCAGGATGCTAGCGCAAGCCAGGAATTTCCGACCTCGGCCAATAAAAAAAATTATCTGTGATTCGTATGAACTTGCCTTCTTGAGGGTTGCTGAGTGGCCCAATGAGCCGTCTAGACACTTGTGAAAAGCCTGCTCTCCTTGGCCGTGAACCATATATTGGTGTCAGTGCCTCAAGTCCGGAGATTCTGTCCACACTACGCCCATGCTGGGATTTCAATTCAAAGGTCACTGCAAATGGGTCCAACAACTGAGTGTGGTGCGGTTGCACTACTGGCCTTGTCAGGTTTCCAACCGGATTCCCGTAAGTAAACGATGTGAACCAGATGTGCATTGTTTTCTGTGTAACTTTGCCCGTCATATCGCTCAACGATGCCATGCTAGATCTCATGCCAACTCCACATCATCCGCTGCCATATCCTACGCAGACTGCGTACCCGACGGCATAGCAGAGCCCGACATCGCGCCCGACGGAGCACTCCCACCCATACCCCCACCCATCCCACCCTCCGAGTTCTCGTGTCCACCATCAGCCCAATAGTACGCCGCGACCTCGGCATCACTAGTATAGTTCGCCGTCGTGTCGATACCAATGCTAATCCACATCAACAACCCGTCCTGGATGTCGTCGCCAATGTACACGTATTCGGGGAAGGGGTCGTAGTTGTTGTCGGCCTGGGAGGGCGCCCACTGGTCGTCGTCGTTGGACGTCACGCTCTGGTTGTTCGTGTTGTACGGGTAGGTGGCCTCGACGGCGCTGCGCAGGGCTTCGTCGAAGAACAGCTGCCCGATGTGCGACCAGGTGCCGCCGGTGTAGGTGTTGTTCGGCAGGATCGTCGCGTTCGTGTGCACAGTGACGTGCTGGTGCGTGGCGCGGCCGTCATAGTGGCCGGGGAAGATGGAGTCGAATTGGACGACCCCCTCCTCGTTGGACATCTGTACGCCGCGCATGTAGGTGCTGTTGAGTCCGCCCTGCCCGTCCGAGACGGAGATCCCGCTGTACACGCCCGTGCTGTTGGCCGCCCAGATGTCGACCATGAGGAAGGGCAGGGGCTCGCAGGTCGCGACGTCGATGAATTGCATGTCCAGGTGCATGGGCACGCCTGGCTGGTTCTCGCGCACGTCGGACCGGATGTGCTCGCCTTGGACGAAGTAGGGGCCGATGACCGCCTCGGGGGTCAGGATGCAGGACGTGTTGGCGGAGAAGAGGGGGCGGGTGTCGAAGGTGAGGTCGACGACGCCGGTCTCGTTGTGAGACGTCTTTTCGAATTCTTCGAGCGCGGTCAGGTTGCGGCGGTGGAGGTAGTGCGCTGCGGGAAAGGGTTAGCTTGTTCTTTTCTGTGTTCTGTAGAAGGAGAGAGTTCGTCTTACTGTTGGCCTTGTCGATGCCACGCTCATTGCGGATCTTCTCCGCGGTCGCTGCACGTCTATCTTCGGCACGCTTGTGCAGGGCGCGGGCCTTTATGCTGTCGGCACAGCCGGCCAAGGAGCGAGCGGATTTGGCAGCGTAATGATCACGCTGGACAAGCTCCCTCTTGACGTGCTCGGGAGAGTGGTACTCTCCAGGATGGGCACTGGCGGTCAAGGACATGACCGCAGCAGCTGCTGCGGCGGCATTAAGAAGACCCTTCATGGTGGACTGACGGTATCCGAAGAACAACGGACAGGAGAAACAGTAAGAGGAAGTAGTGGTTAAGAAGCAGATGTGAGAGCCTGTCAATGAGTAGGAAAGATTACTTATATGTCCGATCGACTACACAATGGCTGTACAGCCCCTCCCCTCAGCACCCCTGCATCTTACGCATGTCGAACACGCATAATGGCCCACTAAGATTGTTCAATCCACCCACGACGACCATTGGCACCCCAGTCCCTGGGAGACCCCTCGTCTCTACCTACGCTGCGGATGTGAAAAGCGTCTTGGCTGTCCAGCGTATACCGACACGGACTGTCGATCACAAGCTGTCCGGCGCGTCGCCGAAGGTCAGCAAGGCTCAGCAGGTTATATCGAGGGTTTGATTGGTGCATGAATGGGGTCAATGCATTGTAACATGAGGAGGAAGCCGCGTACGTTTGTTCTTGGAGTCCCGCTAGGGTTCGGATGCGGTGGATAAAGCTGGGGAAGGTGACGATCGGGGATGGGAATCAAATGAGACGGGTAGGACGTTCCCCGAGAGAAAGAGTAGTGGAGAAGCGGGCAAAAGTTTGAATGATCAGATATATTGATGGCTTACGTGTGTACATGTATCACAAAAGAGTATACATGTAGTATGTCTTACAAGAATGGCATGCTTTGCAGTCTTAGCGACAGCACGAAACAGGGGAAACGCACCGACTGCATGCGCAATCTAATGTTGAACCACAACAGCATGGGGTCAGGAGCGCAGGGTTCGTTGCTAAAGGACCGTTCCGTGTAAGGGAAAAATAGTTGGGGTATAGTCGTCGTAAGTGCCAAGCCATAAACGCATAACAGGCCGAAGCAAACCCGCCGAGTGCCTGGAGGTTGCTCGGTACATGCGTAAGGACCATCCGTATTGACAGGCTTGACAGGCTTGTAGTGTCTTGCTAGAAGGCTTGTTCCGTCTTAATCATAATTCCCAAGCCCAACCCCTCTCTTTCTAGCCGTGTTAATCGCACATAGGCACTTCCCTACCGCCTCCAAATCCCCCAATAACGTAACGTGGCCCCGGTCACTGCTCACAATGCCACCACGGACCGCCTGGTATCCTGCAGGCAGCATTGCGGCTCTAGCAAGCACCACCCCGTCCCCGCTTGCGAATGCCAACTCGTCATATGCATCCGCGTGTTTGATAGCCTCGCGGCTTGCGACCTTGGCACCGAACACCGTCGGTGTCGACTTGCCGTAGATGACGGTCGCGGGCGGGTAGCGGTTGTGCTCCGAGTGGGATGGTCTAAAGTCAAGTTCTTGCTTGAATCGCTTGACGTTCGCTAGAGTGCGTGTGAGGTAGGCGATCGCTTTTTCCCGTGGGATAGTCACCGTTGTCGCGACAGAGGAGGCAGACGCGTAGTCTGACTCCTTCTCTGAGCCAGTATTGGCCCCAATAGCTCCGTTAACATGGTCCCCCGGTTCGTTATCCGTGCCCTCGATGTCAATGTTGCCCTTCTCGACGGCTTCAGCGCCTTCCGAGCTGGCCATGGTACCAGGCGCGCCAATTCCACTGGCTTCAGCTGCCGTGGTTTTAGGATGGTCTGCAATGTTCCTTGCTCGTTCCGAAACACTGTTCTTCCTGCTAGGGAAGTTTGGTAACACACTTGCCATGCTACTGATGATTCCGGAGATAGATCCCGTTGGTTGCGCGGTCAATGGCGGCAGAGGTCTCGCTATGCATGGCGACCAGCGGTAGTCAATCCAATTATTGACATCGAAAAAGTCAACTGGATACTCTTCCTTAGTCTCTTTGTTGAAGAAGCATTTTCCGTCTAGCGGCAGGAGGGCAAAGCTGGTACGGATGGTGAAGTTCACTTGAGCGGTGAGGACACGGCTGCTCAGGAGCACGTCGTCGCCATTGCGTAGTGGACCAAGGATGTTGACACATGTCGTAGGAACACCGGCATACAGCACTCCTCTGAACAGGTCCGGCCGCTGATTGACCGCGTGCCTTGTGATGAGACCACCAAGAGAATGCGCAATCACTGTTGCGCCTCTATTGTGCTTTGGAGTCCCAGGCTGATTACATGGCAGCTTCTCCAGGAACGCGATTAACCTGCGGCTCAGATATAACGGATCTAACCGCCAGTCATAGCCGTAATCATGAACGCGCAATTTACCTGATCGTGAATTCTCGCACGCACGGGCACGTCTAAAGAGCCGACGAGCAATATCAACGGGACCGATGTGAGTAAGCATTCCCCCAGGAACAATCTTCTCCTCCATATTCAGATCATCTTCAGGCTCGAGTCCTACCTCCAGATCAACTTTTCGGATATTTAAGCCTACTTTAATAGGCACCCAAAGTTGTCGATGAGGTGGGTCTGCTGAACGTAGAATGGAGCCCCTGTACCCTCCTAGTATGACGAGATCACCTTCCGCTTCAGCTAAAGCTTTTGTGAAATGAGGATGGGAAAGTGCGCCTTTGCTCGATAAACCACCTGCACTAACGGGTCCCGTATATCGAGCGTCCTGTTTCGTCTCGCTCGGATCTATCGAGCGCATGTGAGAGGGCAAATCTTCGCCACCCGTAAGATCCTTTTGCGAAGCCGAGAGCGATGAGCTGGACCTCCTCATACCTGACATGCTTCGCGCATGTGCAAACTCAGCTCTGAGCGATGCCAGGCTAGGAAGCGAAGGCAACTTGATATTTGTATCTTGAAAACTGTCTCTGATAGCCTTGATGCGACTGTTGACCTGCTCCTGGACATTTTCGAATCGGCTGTCATCACCGAGTGATGATACCCTTGAAAGAGTACGATATGTCTGGAGTGAATTGTCTGATGTAGAGCGGCGAAGGCTGTGCGGTTTCGAACCGGATCTTTCGAGATTGCCTCTCGCTGGTGGCGAAACAAGGGTGGGAACTTTCGAGAGAGCCTCCTCATCCTCTAGGGATGTACCTTCAGTCTCTAGAGACGCAGGAGTCTTTATTACCGGTACTGACTGGCTGCTTGACTCGCGGCTAGTTGAAAGTGCGGCCGCTTGGGCGCGCGAGACGAAAAGTGAACTTGAACGTTGTGGGCGTGCTTTCGTTCGATCGGCGTTGACATTTTCTGAACTGCGTCCAAAGGAGAACGAAGGTGACAGGGAGATGTGGGGTCGCGAGAAGGATGGGAGGTTAGACAGAAGAGCCTTCTGCCAGTTGTCTAGCGCCGACGTGGTGGTTGGTCCAGAGGATGCTCGTCGCCTAGTCTTTTGCAATCCTTCACGAAGAACACTTCGACTTGTCTCCGACCTTTTGAACTTCTTCGGACCCACTCTCCACGGTGAAGGCAAGCGGTTGGTGGGAGAAGAAGTCTTTTCAGAAGACCTAGCGGTCCGTTCCTGCCGCGAATCGTCTTGCCCATCTAGAGGCACACCACCTTCTCGCAGGCCTTGGTTGACTACCGCCTCATCCGCTTCCCGAATATCTGGGCTAGGTTGTCCGAAGAATCCACCAGCATCTTCTATAGCTGCAGCCTTCTCTATCGCTGGTGTTCGTGGGGATGTCAATCGGGTTTGAGTGCGGCCAATACTGATTCCCAGAACTGATTGCGCATCGTGTGCGGGTATGCCAAGTGTGTCTGCGACATCTTCCTCTGAGGATGTTCCGGAATCGGCGTTTATAAGAGAATTGTATTGCAGCTCAGCGAGTGCTCGAGGACGGTCGGTGGATGGCTTCAGGTTTTCGCGACTTGGATTGTGCTCGGTCATTGTACTCGTTCGCGACTCAATAACAATGTCATGCTGGACTGTGTCCTAACAATGACGGTAAGAACGATCGTGCGGTTTCGAGTGCGCAATACTACTTATGTAAGGTAAGATATTGAGGTGTATGAACTCCAGAAGAGGAGGGCTGAAGTCAAGGAGGCCAGCCGTTGGTATAATCATGCAATTGCATGTGAAGCATGGCAGGGGAGAGCGAAGGAATATTTCCCGAGACCATCCTTCGCAGCAGCCGGCTATCGTGCCTTCCTTTGCGTCAGGCCGTTGGAGTCGTATGCATACGAGCGGAACCAGGAAGCTTGATTCAGATCGGCCGGAGTCGCAAGATCCGAAGCCGATAAGAGATTAGATCGCGTGCAAGCTGACGAGATGATGTAAGCGAGAAGGATCGAGCAAAGCGAGCAAAGCGAGCAAACTGCCAGCCATCCAGCTCCGGCTGCCTAGCAAGTCCCGTCATTTGGTGAGGTAAGGTAGGCAAGGTAAGGTAGCGTGCACACAGCAGCTTGTACTCAAAGACGTCTACATAAAGACCTGAGCATATTCGAGTTGTTCATACATCAATCCCGCGTTCGGAGTCCCAATACCGATTCACACCACTCTTCTCCTACGCACCTAATCGACATCCTTCACGCTCTCTGCAGGCATGCGACACCAAAGATGGGGTCTGGAGCTCTCTGCTCTCCTTGCGCTTCCTTCTTTGATCACTGCGGTCACCTTCGACTGTAATCATCTCCGGGTGGATGGGCAATCCTTTGACTTGAGCGCTCTTAAGGGTCCACATGCAGTCCACTACATCGAAGACACTCCACCTAGCTTATCTAATACCACCTTCACTCTCGATATCTGCAATCCATTGCAACGGACGAAAGACGTGCCAAAGGCGGATGAATGCCCAGGCGGTACAAGAGGTGAGGGTTAAGTGCATATATATCATCTCTGACGATACTGACAATATGATTTCAGTATGCGGCATTGAGACCGATTACAACCTGGCGGACGGCACAAGCAGCATCAAGAAAGTTGTCCCGATCGCTGGTGAATACACAAGCTCCAATGGAAGATCTATGGATCCGACCCTCGAGCGCCTAAAGAACTCCGCTTCGCACGGTGACTCGGAAAGGGAAGGCGTTCGCGTAGTTCTGAATGGAGGAAATTACCCGTTCGACAAGTCGAGTGGGACCCCACAGAAAGCAATCATTGAGTTCGTCTGCGACCCGGATCGAACAGGCTTGGAGCATGTGGAGGGAGATTCGCGGGAGAAGGTGGACGATGCGGCGGAGGGACGCATGAAGAGACGAGCAGATGATGACAAGAAGGAGGATGGTGACAAAGGGGGCGACAAAGGCGATGACAAGGACAAGGAAGAGGAGGATGATGCCAGCTTGAAATTCATCAGTTACAAGACCGAAGGAGAAGCCGATCGCGAAGCCGGAGTTCTGCGACTGGAATGGCGGACAAAGTACGCATGTGAGGGTCAAACAGAGCATGAGCCCTCGAAGGGCAAGTCAAACCACTGGGGCTTCTTCACCTGGTTCCTTATCATGTGAGTGCATTTAACGTATTTGGAGATGAGCCTTCCAACTAATGGTGCGCAGACTGTTCCTTGGTGTCGCAGCATACCTGATCTTCGGCTCCTGGTTGAACTATAACCGCTATGGTGCACGTGGCTGGGACCTTGTACCCCACGGCGACACGATCAGAGACCTACCTTACCTTATGAAAGACTGGGGAAGGTCGATCGTTGGTACAGTCCAGGGACATGGAACTAGGGGTGGCTATAGCGCCGTGTAAGCAGGGACTTTGGGTATTGTGTTGGATACTTCCTACTTCATGTATTCAAAAGCCTTAGTGAGGGCTGTTACAGTTGGGTTCTTTGCATGTAGATCAATTACATACTATCTTGAGGTTGGATCATACAGTACAGCGCAGTACATGTGTTGCATTCGTGGAACGTACGTGGCTGTGGCTTGTACGTTTGTGGCGCGTGACGCGCTAAGATTTGACCACGCGCGGTCCCCCGAGTCGCGGCGTCATTATTATTTTCCAAGTCCCGCGGGTTGGCCGACTCGAACCACCTCCGCCTTGGAACTCTCAGCTGCCGGAACTCAGTCGCGTACGCCTCCGCTTTCAGGAGACTCACATTCCTTTTCAACCATCTATCCACGTTTCCTTTGCAACACCCGGCCTCCGCTATGTCTCTCCCACTGGATATCCCGCCAAATGGCTCCAAGATCGCGCATCCACCGCACCCCTACTACCCCGTCGAAGTGGAAATCGCGGGCTACCTGGCGAATGAATGGAGTGTACCAACACTACTCACCATCTTCGCTGCTGGATGCAGCGTGCTATTCTTCGGGACGTATCTTATTGTCAAGAAGGTGCACCCTAGGTTGCCAAAGTCCGAACTCGTGACTATCATGTGGTTTGTTTTGAGTATGTCCGCTTTCGCGCAACGTTGCAGCATACATGGACTAATTTCGCAAAAGGTGGCTCTATTCATTTATTCTTCGAAGGTATGCCTTGTCATATGTCATTGCAAGTGTACTCGTCATTAACAGCAATAGGCTACTACGCCCTCAACCAAGCGAACATGGGCGAGTTGCAGACGCTATTCGGTCAGCTGTGGAAGGAGTACGCTCTTTCAGACTCGCGATACCTCACGCAGAACGCGTTTGTGCTTTGCATGGAGTCCATCACTGCTGTAAGCCGACATGCTTTTCCATACTGGTTCATGAAGAGCTGACAGATATGGCCAATCAGATATGCTGGGGTCCGCTCTCCTACGTGGTCGCAGGCTTGATCACCGTCCAGCACCCTCTGCGCCACCCACTCCAGGCCGTCGTCTCTCTTGGACAAATCTACGGCGACATTCTTTACTATGCGACTAGCCTTTTCGACCATTACTACCTTGGTATTTCCTACTCGAGGCCTGAGGCGTACTACTTCTGGGGATACTACTTCCTCATGAACTTCTTCTGGATCGTCATTCCTGGCCGTGAGTGATTCTACTTGATGACTGCGTCCAAATATATCCGAGAGCTAATGCGATGCAGTTTTGCTATACAACAGCATTAGCGCCAGCGCTGACGCATTCCGTATCGCGGCGAAGGTCAACACATCGAAGAAGGCCAGGTAGAGCCTTCCATGAAAATGCACGGGATGGCTTGATTGACTTTGGCGCTGGAGGTATATAGCACTGATATATGCCTTGTGAGTTGGTCCTCAGCATAGCCCTTACGTCTAGCAAGGCTTTCCAGGTTTGTGCAGTATTGCCAGGCCAGTTGTGATAGGCTAGCGATGAAGTTGTGGCTGAACAGCCCCAACGCGACGATCCAGAGATCTCTCGCATCGGACCAGCCGGACATCCCTGTTATAGCATCTGAGCCTATCTTACGCGTTCTATAGGGCCTGGATGTTGTGCATCAGGCCCCCTCACCTCTCTACGCTTGCCACCGGTAAAAACAACACATCTTTGGTATTGCAGTTAATCTAAATCGACAGTAATTTGTACCTACAATCCGTTGTCCAAGCTGAATTTTGTTTCGTGTGGTGGTATAATCGTTGATGGGATTGGTCCGAGCGCTGGTTGCCGTAGCGGGAAGTATAAACAAAAGCGTGTGATCCACCGTCATGCATGGGACTGAGGTACCCGGTTCTCGAGCTTGCCTTGGTTTCGAAGCGCATGCTGATTCTTGATGAGCCGTGTCGTCTTGTCTGACTGTCTTTTCTGCAGAAACAAATATAACCACTACCATGGTGTATGCCATTTGCGACACTCCGGAGCGACACCATTGACCACTGTAACCGCCAGCAACCCGTTTGCTGCTCACCCAACCACGATAGCAACGTCGCGACCGAATCGATAGCGATATGACACCCCAATAACGGCCTTACCATCCCCTCCAAGAACATAGTCGCCATTTCCAATCTCGCCGTTGCTGTAATATATTCCTCGATCCGAATGCGCCTGGTAACAGGTCTGTATACCCTATCCCAGTTTCTTGTTCATTGCAATGGGCCCTCAACGCAGCACCAAGCTGCGCGACTTCCCAACCGCCGTTGCACCACCTAAGAACACGGTTTCTAACTGGCTTGGTTCGTTGCAACAGGCGTCAATGCCAGCAGAACTCCCTAATGCCGCGACCGCAGCACGCCGCGCGGCGGCGCAACCGCTGACGCAGGAGAAGAAACCAACGCCGGCGTTGGATTTGGGGAAGCAGACGGGTTTATTCGATACGCCGGATGTGAGGAAGAAGGTCAGGAAGTGGCAGGGCGAAGGAGGCGGCGTGGTAGAAGAGATGGACGGGTCACCTGTGGTCGTGGTGGTTGATGCTGGAAACAAGATACCCGAGGGTGGGACAGAGGCGGAGGCAAGACAGCACTCACCGACGAAGTCGCCGAAACCGCCGCAGCCGAAGACGTCGCCGCGATCGAAGACTTCGACGGAAATAGATATTGAGAAGAAGGCCTGGGTGCGACGGAGGAGCAAGCCGAAGGATGAGCTGGAAGCCGAGATTAAGCAGGCGAGTACGCCGAAGAAGAGGGTTGTTAGTGACAGCCATTGGCGGAAAGATAAGTCTACGCCCAAAAGGGAGTCTGTGGCTCCGATTGTGGATCGTAAAGACAATAAGTCGCCTGCCAAGAAAGAACCCATCACTCCGGTTGTCGACCGAAAGGACACCAAATCGCCGGTCAAGAAAGAGCCCACTACTCCGGTTATCGACCGAAGGGACAACAAATCGCCAGCAAAGAAGGGACCCGTGGCTCCTGTAACCGACCCAAAGCCATACACAATCAAGAGGACTGCTGCAGCAAAGGAGCCTACACCGCCAAAGACAGCACCGAAGCCTATTACCATTTCGAGGAGTTATGCAAACATCGGTTTCAAAGCATCGACTCGCGATGAGTATGCGAAGGTCAAGATTGTGAGAAGCGTTTCTCGCTCGAGGTCAAGATCGAGGGAAAGGGTGAGGCGATCGATATCCCCCAGCTACGACCAGGAAGATGTTAGGGAATATAGGGTTCCTCGAAGGAAGCGCAGCCTCTATAAGCCCGAAGAGAGGAAGACCACTGAACGTCGACTCGGTTCTCGCTCACCGTCGCCATCTCCCAAGACTGCACAAGACGGTATCCGAGTATACCCTGTTTCTCGCAGACGGCGCAGCGATGTGAAATCGGAGGATGAAGAAGAAGGCAGGGCTCACAGTGCTCCTCGGAGAAAGCACAGCCGACTCAAACCCGAAGGCGAAGAGAACCGTAACCGCAAGAGTTCTGGGAGTGATCAGTCCTTGCAGCACCACACAGATGGCGATGATCTACGAAGGCGACGTAAGGGCAGGCGACGACGACGACGTTCGTCTCCATCTCCGGACCGCGCCGAGCTTGATGATGAACAAGCATCCATCTTCATACCGGTGCCAGACGACAGCATTAGTAGGAGAAATGACCCGCTGGTACAGAAGGCGAGAGGTCCTTTGCAGGAACGGGAGCGTCAAAACCGGCTACGCCGAAGACCTTCAGAAGTCGAGCGAGATTATCAGAGAGACATAAAAGTCTCTCCTATTCCGACACAATCCACTGTACCGCCGCAGGTCTTCGGCAATCGCATTGAAGCGTGGCTGGGTGGTACACCTGACCCTTTTGTGGAAGGAGCGCCTCAACCCACCACGGCTGAACGGCCATCGTCTTCTCGTTCTCAGGGTAGGGCAAGTGAGCTACCGCTATCTGCCTCCGATGTCCCTGCTCCATTGAATATACGCACACCGAGAAGCGAGGGTCGTAATACACCTACCAAAGCTGTAGACCCAGTGGCAAAGATTGGAACCGAACCGTCTTCTCCGTTGAATCGCCCAGCATTCATCATAGTTGAACCTGAGAGACCTAACTCAGCACCCTCGACACCCCGCCTGAAAAGAAGCAGTGCGAAGACTGATTTGCAGTCCAGCAAAAACCTACTTCCCAAGGCACCTTTCGTGGCACATCAACTTCATGATGAAGAGGACCGTGCTTCTGATGCGTCTTCGGTACCGCCGAGCGTGATTGATGTGCCCGAAACAACCTTCAGCAGGCATACTCCCGGGGCCAATCTGAGACGCTTGTTCCCATCAACCGGCAAGCGCTTGTCCACAATCGCCTCCGTGGATACGTTACGCAGTCGTGCCGAACCAACTATTCTGTCTACCCACTCGGAGGATGAGGAGCACAGTACGATTGTACCGGATCGGCCTAGCCCACGAATAGCCGTCGAACCCATTCCAGAAACGGACAATGAAGGTCTGCCTAAAAGCTCTGGCTTGCGGCGGAGGTTGACCACTCACGAAGACCTACTATCTGTGCTGTCATTCCCCGGAGGAGATGGGAAGAGCACTGTGTCTACAAGGAGCAACCGCACGAACAGAGTGGCGCTCGAAACTGCCGCCGTGCAGGACTTACTAGACGAGCTGGCTTTAGACGAGGCGAGGTATCAGCGCGAGCTGCGCACACTGGTTGATGGAGTCATCCCGGTTCTTCTCACAGCAGTGTTGTCTAAGTCAGACTCGGTACTTGCCGCTGGCCTGTTTGGACGCACCTCTAACAGTGCCGCTGCAATGACTCAGCCCATTGTTGACATGGGAGTTGCTTTGGAGCGCCTGAAAGGGAGCCACAAGCGTCTGCCACAGACCGATGCTAATGCGCTGTGCATCTGGGCGCAGGGTGCCTCAAGGCCCTACTTTGACTATTTGAAAGCCTGGAGGATGGGATTCCAAGACGTGGTTGTCAATCTAGCTCCTGCTGACGAGACCGGTGGCAAGGAGCGCTGGGATGACGGCTTGCCTCGAAACGATCAAGGAGACTTGGTCGACAAGGATGGCGAGAGAGTGGATGTGGCCTACTTGCTGAAGAGGCCACTGGTGCGGCTGAAGTATCTTGCGCGCACACTCAAAGGCATCAACCAAGTCTCACCGTCACAGCAAGCTGCGGCAATGGCCGAGAAGTACCAACAACTTGTCACCGAAGCTCGCAAACGCTCCAATGAGGAGCGGGCTAGATTGGAAGATGAAGCAGCAGCCAGTATTGATCCCACGAGAGCACGAGACCCACGAAGCCTCGCTCCTTTGGCAGGAGTCAGCGTTGATGCTACGCGCTGCGTGCGGGCCAGAGACTATTTCGACTTGAGCTTACTGCACTCGAGCGGACAGCAGCTTGAGTGCAAAACCGAACTGATACTCCGAGATGACCCCCCTGGAGCCCCCGGCAACGGTGATCTCCTGGTTTGCGAAGTGACCGACACTGGAAGGTGGCTGCTCTTCCCTCCATTTTCAAAAGACACAGTGTCAGCAAGGAAGGGTACCTCATCCGGTGAGATTGTGGTTATGGTGCGAGGCGTGAAAGACGATCGTAGCGACTGGCAGGAGCTTCTGTCTATGCGGGCTACTGAAGAGGAAGCAGCCGGTGAGTGGGTGCAGATGCTTGGTCTGCTCCCAGTCCCTCCTTCGCTTTCCCGCAAGGCGTCGTTCCTTGAGCCATCTTTGTCACTGGGCCCTAACCAGACTCCTGCTGTTGGGGTGTCAAAGGAGACTCTGGAACGCAACCAGACAACTGGAACATCATTGCCAAGGGAAGTGGAAGTTCCGATTGGCGAGCAAGCCAAACCGTCGTCGAAGAGATGGTCCAAAGCAGCTTCAACCGGCTCGCAAGCATGGGGTTCCAACCAGTCCACACGCGCTCCGAACAGACTGCACAAGAAAATGCCTTCTGCCGATTCCATCCTTCCGCAGGAGAAGTCGAAAACATATTCGCTCCCTAATTCGCCTTTGCGAGGCTCCACTACTCCCGACGGTTTCGTTTCAGATGACCAACGTGGCGGTACAGACAGTTCCCCCGGCCTTAGGAGAGCGAAAGCCAAACGTTACAAGAGCTCTCCAGTCTCTCCAGCCTCGCCGCGGTCCGAATATGATATGGAACAGGCACCCCATGCTGGTGCAACCCGCCCGTCCATGCACTCAAGATCTGACACCGCTTGGACAGGCACCAGTTCGACCTCATCAAAGAAAGATTACTCCGTTTGGCTACCGAACTCGACAGTGGGCTCGGACGAGTCAGACGTGTCGGAAGATGAAAACGAGCAGCCGGTCGGCCGTGCCGCAACTCGACCGCCGATGGCTCGCAGAACCTCCTCTGTTCCTTCTCTGGATATGCCTACGATTCCCAAGCTGCGTAGGACGAGCGAACCCAGGACGCCGAACAGAACTCGCGGAGAAGAGCCCATGCCAGCTTCAGCACCTGCGAAGCTCCAGAAGCGTCCAATTGAGAGTGACAAGAATGAGAAGAAAGATGACCATCTGCTGTCGCCGAACTCGAGGCCCGTTACGTCTGCCTACCAACCGAAGAAGAGTGCTTTCGCATCATTCACGCCAGCATTCATGAAACGGCATCGACGATCATCCTCGCCCTTGAAGCATGAGTATGAGCCTTCGACTGCTACGGAGAGTCCGTCTGATAGTGGAGATTCTGATTTTGATGATGATGCGTCAATCACATCCGATTCGTCGCGTTCAGACGTGGAAACACATTTCGCTGTCGCGAAGTCACCGCCGCTCGAAGGTATGAAGTCGCCATCGTTCAAGCCAACACCGCCAGAGTCCGCCATCTCCCTGCCAAGTAACACCTTGTCTCCCTCGCAGTCCGCATCTCAAGGCCCATACCGTACAGTACCGCCGCAGTTCGGTAAGGCAACCAGAACTGTAGCATCCATCTTCTCATGGGCAGTAACTGGAGCCTGGGAGGCCATGCATCCGGAAGAGTGTACAATCGTAGTGACGCCAGGGCTCATTGAAGCCTTCGACATCAGTGCAGCTCACTCTCTGCCCAGCTCAGCACAAAGCGACGACTCTAGTCCTTCTGCTCGCGGCATTAATCCGCTCATTGCGCTGGAACTAACACCGCTCGTTCCACTACGTCGAGGTACAGCCCTCGACATCTCCGTCCGCTCACCCCCAACCTCAAACTCCATCATTCGAAACAGCAATAACATCATGTTCCGCTCGCGCTGTCCCGAAGAATGCGAGCACCTCTACGGCCTAATCAACTACGCCCGCATCAACAACCCCACCTACATCGCTCTCCAAAACGCCCGCGGCCCCTACTCTGACAGCAGCTGGGCCGCAGCCATGGACCAGCGCAACGCCCGTCGCTCCATCAGCGATTCCTGGTGGCACCTCCGCTCCCGCAAAGGCAGCACCTACCGCTCCTCCGGCTCGCGGCGCGCCCCCTCCTTCGCGGGCACCGAGTCCTCCGTCGGCAGCACAAACAGCGCATTCAGCGCGCTCCGCCGGTTCAGCGGCGGCAGCCGCCTCTTCGACATCGCCAAGAGCACCATCACGTCCACGCACGAGGGCAGCCGCAGCACAAACTCCGAGTCGCTCTCCTCCGGCTCTTCGACGCCTATGCCCACGCTCGACCCGCGTCTGGGCACGCCGCTCGGCATCACGGACGCCAAGATCCGGCTCTACAACCGCGAGATGGCGGGGAAGTGGCGCGATATGGGGAGCGCGCGACTGACGATTATGATTCCCCCAAGGCCGGATCCGAGCGTGCCGGCCAACCCGCGCACGACGGGGAAGGAGAAGAGGATCTTGGTTAGAGGGAAGACGAGGGGCGAGTGTTTGCTGGATGTCACGCTGGGCGAGAGTTGTTTCGAGAGGGTGGCAAGGACGGGGATTGCGGTTAGTGTGTGGGAGGAGGCCAAGGGGCCGAATGGCGAGTTGGGACAGGTTGGCGCTGTGGGCGGCGTGAGTAGTGCCAGGGCGAGGGTTTATATGATTCAGATGAAGTCGGTGAGTTGACATCCCTATGCGTGAGGCGAAGTGGGAAGGGGAAGCTGACAATGTCTAGGAGCGCGATTGTGCATACACCTTTGGCTTGGTGGGCAAGCTGAGATACTAATACCCCGCTGTTTCAGTAGCTTTTTTCTTGTGTCTATTTGTCTGGGTTTAGCGATGGGAGTCGGGCGCTGTATGTTCTTCTTCTGGCTGTATACTGCGGATCATCTTCGCATCCATGTATTTTTCCTTCTGGGGTGGCTTTCTCTCCTTCCAACGTCAGCGTGGGCCGCAATATGAGGCCAAGCAGTCCTCCATACCCGGGCAGGCCGGCGGCGTAGCAGTAATTGGATCACACACACCCACCGCAGATTTCATCGCAGAGTAATAACCAACCCACTAGAACCGTCCCTTAAACGTATCCACCCTCTCCTCCACCACCTTCGCCACCGCCTCCTTGATCGGCACCTCCCCACCCACAACATCAAACGCCAACCCCACCGTCCCCTCATCCTCCAAACAACACTTCACCACCGCCGCCACATCCTCGCGACTCACCATCCTCCCCAGCCCCGTCCGTCCCGCCTCCACCTTCCCAGTCCCACTCTCATCGCTCAGCCCCCCCGGCCGCACAATCGTCCACTCCAACCCTCTCCGCCCATTCCCCCCCACCAAGTCCCGATCCGCGGCTAGCTTCGCTGCCATGTAGGCGCCAATAGCCCCCCAGACCTGCTCGCTCATCGCCCGGTCCGCGTCGCTGTACCACTCCGGCTCGGGCTTAGACTTGTCGCGCACGTCGAGCGCGGAGATCGTGATGAAGCGGGTCACGCCGGCCGCGGCGGCGGCGTCGCAGGCTTTGATTGCGCTGAGGTGATCAACACTTTCCGTACGTTCGGGGTTTCCGCCGCCAGCGCCCGCAGCCCAGATGATTGCTGTCGGGGCGACGGTTTGGATCGTTGCGGTCAGCTCGGGCACGGTGGCGGATTCGAGGCTCTGGACGATGGGGTGGGCGCCGAGGGAGGTGAGGGAGGTAACTTGGGTGGGGTTGCGGATGAGGCTGTGGACGGTGTAGGAGGAGGATACGAGGAGGGTTGTGAGGTGGCGGGCTACTTTGCCGTTGCCGCCGAGGATGAGGACGGTTTTGGATTTGGACATTTTTGGGTGGTGGTGGTTGTTTGGTTCGGGGGTTTTGGTTTTTGTTTTTGTTTTTAGATGTGGTTTCTAATAGAGTGGGAGTCTTGAGCTTGAAATGTGTAATTGATTGTTTAGAGACTTTTCAGAGATTATTAGTAGGTACGGCGAGGGGCTGCCAGTGTGAAGCCACTTGAGGTTTGCGCGGGGTGTGGAGGGAATGACGTGAATCTGCTGCCAAGCATAGCTCCCCGACTACATCGACATACAGGCAAAATCAGAAGTCTCTGATAGAAAGGAACGGTATACGCGTAATGGCGAATAGTGCATATATTCACAATTTCGCTATGGAAACAACAAAGCGCACTAGAGGTATCATAAAAATGCAGCCCATTGTCCGACCAACACATGCCATGCCCACCTCCAAAAAACTCCACCCATGCATCCCACCCACCTCCTTTTCCCTACCAGCCAAAAAAGACCTAAATATTCTGAACCCCACGTCCCCATCATCACCGCCCCTGTCCATCACCCCCTCCCCCTCCACCACCACCCTGATCAAACCCAAAACCCCACCCCTCCCCCTCCCCCATCCCACTCCCATTCCCAGCGCCCACAAACCACTCAAACTCCCCCATCCCAAACCCCGTCCCGCTACTCTCCGGCATCTCCGGCCCGAGCGGCGGGAACGTATCCCACTGCATCTCGTCCCAGAAGAGATTCATCGCGGCGTCGCCGTTGGGCGACAGGCCCCAGAAACTCGCGTTCTGGGTCTGGTTCTGGTTCTGGTCCTGGGTCTGGTTAGGATCGAAGTCGGCGAGGTCGGTATCGGTATCTCCGTTGAGGCCGTTGAGGTAACCGGTTGGGGATTGGGGTTGGGTGGGCATGCCGTTGGCAGCCTCGGCTTTGAAGGGTGCTGATGAGTTGGGCTCTGCTTGGTGGGGGAAGAGGTGGCGGTGGTGGTGTTGCTGGTGCGATTGCGCGGCGTTGTAGGCTTGGAGCTGCTTACTGGCTTCGTAGAGGCGGGTCACCACATCCTTGCTTTTCTTGGCCGCGACGGACCAGTGGACCATGCGGTCGAAGAAAAGGATCGCTGTTTCGATCTGCTGCCGCCATTTCTCTGCGTCTTCCTCTTGGCCCGTGCTGGTGCTCTGTCGGGCTTCGTGCTCGCCTCCTTCGGGTGAAGTGGAGGAGCTCTGGGGGTAGGTTGATGTGGTTGAGAGGTGCGAGAATAGGGAGACGAGGGGGATCATGACGGCTTGGTACATCATCCAGACGGCATTCCAGCCCGCGATGAGCTCTTGGCCGCACATGTTGCTGATGTCGGAAATAGTTTGTGAGGCTATTATGCGGCATCGACCAACCGCGACCTTCTCTTCGGCCGAAAGGCTAGAATACGGCGTTCTCCTCAGAGCGGTTGCCAGGAGAAATGGCCGATGGAGTACTATACGCAGATTCTGGTATCTCCAGTGCATGACCGCTCTGGGAGTCTTGAGGAATTCCGGACATGAACTGCTCGGTGTCGTTCCGGGAGGTTTGGAAAAGTCAATGGCATTGTCGTTGGCACCTGAGGCGCTCGAAGGTTGTATAGAAGGTCGATATTTGTGGGCGGAGGAGTGGCTACGCTTATAAGACGGAGCTTGATGGCCCGACGCATTGGGTATAAGGATGGTGGGTAGCTCATCATGCCACCGCACCAGCTCAGCATCGAGACTCACAAGCTGCTCAAACTTCAGCAGTGGAGATTGGGCGAGCGTATCCTGTATGCGCGTTGCGAGCTTGCAAAATGAGATGTTGTGTATGAGCGGAAGGAGTTTTAGCGATGCCTGGTATTGTGAGTGATTGAGCTGGAACTGTTAGCCTCAGATAAATGGCGAGTCTAAAGGCTGGATGTACCTTCTCAGTGGTAACTTGCGGTACCTTTACCGTGATACCTGCACCCGTCCTACCGAGCGAAGGTCGTCCAGTAGTGGTAGTAGCCCAGGCATCCAAGCAGAACAAGCTCCACCACGTCCGTCTTCTAATGTCAGCTGGTATGATTTCCCCGCTGCTGAGGATATGTCCATTTCCGGTGAGCGTCGATGCTACTTCGGTGTATTCGCGGTGCAGACCCAACACGGTCGCCATCCGCAGTGTTGCGCCCATCAGGTTGTTCGCAAGGTTTGGTCGGTTGATATAGTGCAGATAGTAGCCACTGAGTAGTCCCAAGGCTTGGCATACGAGGATGTTACCACTACCAAAGGTTTCCAGATCGAGGTGCTGTCGCGCCCGCTTGAAGTATGCTATGTGCTGCTCATTGTCCGATGTTGATGATGCGAGCGAGCCAAGCGCGAAGACGGTATTCAACAATGCTAGCCACGGCGCGTCTTTGCGCTCACCGTAGAGCCAAGTGTGCCAGAATTGCTGCTCGTCAATCATGGGCATAAGCGCGTGGATACGGTTAAAGTACGATTCGATAAGCGAGTGTCCAATCTCTGCAGGCGGTAGGTAGGTCGGGCTAGGATCAACGCTTTGTGGTGGTGGCGTATTGCTCCGGCTAGGTAAGGCGGTATCATTATGACTATGTGCAATAAAAGGACGTGCAAATGGCGCAGTCTTGAATATGACCTTGAGAGCTGCTGTAATCGAAGATACGCCGACGTACGAAGATTGCTTATCCACAGATAGAGAGAGACCATTTACGTCGTCAGATATGCCTTGGATCTTATCTTTATGCCGTTTTGCTTCGTCCACTTCCGGATCCTGATCTGGTGCTTGCTCTAGTGCCTCGAGGCTCTCTACTCCATCGGACCGGGAAGTATCAGCGGTTGTTTCTGGGACTGCTGCCCGTGCTGGTGCCACCACAGCGGCGGGTGAGGTGTCATTGTCGGGGAGGGTAAGTGCTAGGTTAATGAGCTCTTCTCGAGGTAGTGGCACCAGAGATTCTAGGCTTCTGTTTGGGAACAATCTGTTGAAGAGGGATTGATATTGATCGACAGAGGTGGTCAGTTTGTCTACCAGCCTATGGTGCAAGTGATTAGCAGTCACTCCAGTCTCACACGAGCAATGTGGGATACTGACTTTCGAGAAGGTACGACACGCTGGGTAGGTTTCGAGTAGCTGCACGCGTCCGGATGTTGGTACCACTGACATTGTCCACAAGGTTGAGTGCCGTCGCAGCGAATCTTCCTTCTTCTGCACTCGACGCAAGCATTGCTCGTACTGATTCGCCTTGAGCCAGGCGTGCGGACCGGTTTCGTTCCGTCCCCATTAGCATCGACGGCGGCGGTCGATGCCTGGAAAGTGTGATACATTCTCGGAAGCAGAATTGTACGCACGTCCGTATGGGGACTCGTATGGGAGGAAGTGGCTTTACAGGAATTGAAAATAAAGTTCCAGTCCGGTACCTATATCATCGTACACCGTTCACAGCATCCTCATAGCCACAGGAGGACTGAAGGGGGCGCATTGGCTGTTGGGCAAGATATTTGGGTTTCTTGACACTGCTGATGAGTATGCACACCAGTACAAGGGGTCAATGAGCAGGATGGCAGTGTTTTGCAGAAAGAAAGTTGGTGAACAAATTAGAAAACGGCAGGGTGGGCAGGGTGTTATGGCTGGCGAGTCAGGCGATGGAACATGTCCGCCATTCCCCGCACCACGCGCTCTGGGGCTCCACAATCAGCACGAGGGGCACTCGTTGTCCGATTGGGGCCCAGATCCTGGTAAGGCGCTGCTTCCAAGGGTAATAAAGTAACCTACCTGAGGGAGACTTTCACATTGCATGATGATCTGCTCTTAAGCTTCTATCCAATTCGATGTCGACAAGTGGGATAGGGATGTTTTGCAATAAGAATGCGGGTCAACGATATGAAGGGGAAAGTGAGAGGCGTCTTTTTGGATGCCGTTTGCCGGTCTTGGCACGCCGGTCTTGGAACTGACCGCAATAAATTGAACAACTAAGGTAGGTAATTGTAGTACGAGCATTACATGTATACATGCGCATGCTATCTGCACAAGACAATGTTATCCCGGTACTACAGACAACTCCTTATTCCATACCGTAGTACAACCACCGAAGTGGCTTGTCTCCCTCCTTGAGCCCCTTCACCGTTACCACGTGCTCGTCCCCCGGCACAATATCCAGCGCACTGTCGTCAACCAGTACGCCTTCCCTTTCCTCAAACACCAAGCCCTTGGTCGGCTTGCTCGCTTTAACCCTAATCTTACCATCCTCCGACGTGACCTCAACGCCTCTGTCCTCGAAACTCAAGTACTTCAGCGGCTGCGGCCAGTCGACATCTCTAGCGACGAGCTCCCCGTCGACCCAGATGCGCGCAGCAAGGACGTGCTGTTCCTCATTCTCGTTATCGATGGTGCCCTTCAAGATCTCCGTCGTGCCATTCGGGACGATCTTGACGTCCTTCTTTCGCACCGCCTCCTTAAGATCCTTCCCAGTCTCGACGGAAATGTATCTGAGCTCCACAGTCGCCGTGACCTCGTACGTCTTACTGCTCGCCACCCAGCACTCATAGTCTATTCTTTTCGCCGGCCGGGCGTGGACGACACTCCAGTCGTGATGGTCGCGCTTCACAGCCACTGCGATCGGTGCCAGCACGCGGCGCATGGCGTAGTACGCCGGCTTCTTGCGCAGGAAGTAGTCGACAATCGCCCACGAAGTGACGGGCCAGCAGTCATTGAGCTGCCACACCAGCGCGCCGCCGCAGAAGCGTTTCCGGCCCCACTGTTGCCGCCAGCCACGATATCCGAACATCAGCGCCTCGGCCTGGCTCAGTTGGGTTAGATGGATGAACTTCTCGAGGTCGGTGCTGGTGCGGAAGTTTTCGACGAGGTAGGTCGCGATCCGTCTCTCGTGCCCGTCTGCTTTGTTGTGGAAGTCGAGCATGTGTGATTGCGGGTACAGCTGGGTTGGGTCGATCACGTAGTACTTGATGGTGTCGATGTGGGGGAAGGCTTCCATGCCGAATTCGGAGTTGAAGCGTCCGCCGAGGGTGTCGAAAATTTGGTATTTCTCTTGCGTCCCGTGCCATACTGCAGAGAATGTCAGTACTAATGCTGCTTGATATGTAGCATGGTCAACGTACCGTTCCATTGATGCATATCGCCGACAGTCTTGTTGGATGTGATAAGACCATCGCCCCATGGGGAGCCAGGGTGGTAAGGGACGTGAGGTGAATGCGCACTCACAACTTCAGGCAAGATCTGTGATCAGCGTCAGTAAGTGACGAAACGATGCAGATGGGAAGATCTACCTTCTCGTAGATATAGCGCGCTGGGAAATCCGTCTCAAGCCAATGCTCGGGGTTCTTGTCCGCGTAATCATACTTCAAGTTATATGTTTCCTGCACTTGGTAATCCTCGTTGTTGCCCGCGTAGATGATGAGCGAGGGATGATGCCGGAGTCTTTTCACCTGAGCGACACATTCGTCTTCTATTGACTTTCGGATCTCGGGGTATGCTGGATAGTTTCCACATCCAAACATGAAGTCTTGCCAGACGAGCACTCCGAGCTCATCACACAGGTCGTAGAAGCAATCTTCTTCCCAAATGCCACCTCCCCAGACTCTATGACCAAATCAACAACAGATCTCTTGAGCAGTAAGGTTACACTTACCTGATCATAATCTGGTAACCATCAACCATCATTTGAATCCATTTCCTGTATTTCTCTTCGGTGACCCTTGGCGTGAAACTGTCCGCAGGAATCCAATCCGACCCACCACAGAACACATCCACACCGTTGACCCGGAAGAAGAAAGTCTTTCCCACCTCGTCTGGCTCCTGAATGAGCTCACCCTTGCGGAAGCCAGTCTTTCTGGACGCAGTATGCAGGTCTAAATCTCCGTTCGTGACAGTGGCTGATACGGTGTACAAGGGCTGCTCTCCATAGCCATGAGGATACCAAAGCTTAGGCTCGTTTACATGAAACTCGACCTTTGCTACACCGTCTTTGTCTACGTTAGCGGTGCCTTTGAAGACCGTGTTGTCGCCCAGGGAGGCAGTGAAATTGACGGCTTTGGCAGATGGTCCCTCCACAAACGCTGATATGGTACCAGTAACCTTCTTCAAGCTCGAGTCTACCTCATAATCCACGCGAAGGTCCGACACACGGGCCTGATACGTCTCGAGTCGTACTGCGCGCCATGGTCCACAGGTCATGAGAACCGGACCCCAGTCCCAGCCCCTGCGATAGTCAGCCTTGTGTATGCCATCTCAGGCCTGATTGCGGTACGTACCAGTGATACTGTGCTTTCCTCACAGCCAATCTTGCCATGTCGCCATTGAAGCCGAGCCACTTGTGCTCCGGATGCGCGTCTTTTATCTTCCGGGCCTCTAATAGCGCCGGAGCGAAATCGATCTCGACGAAGTTTTCGGTGCCATCCTTGAGCTTCTTTGTGATGTCGAGCCGATATGGGATGAACATATTGTCGCTCTTGAGTATAGTCTCGCCATTGAGCTTGACATGGGCGAAGGTGTCCAAGCCATCAAAGGCAAGCACGTGGACCTGACCGTCTTTCGCTGCTGGTACGGCTAGAAGCTTGACCCTGTAAGTCCACGATTTCTCTCCAACCCATTCACACTTGAGCTCATTGAAGCCTAGAAATGGATCCTCAATTCTGCGCGGGGGAAACTGTCAGCTCCAATGACGGACGAGGTTTGGGGCCATGTCCAGCTTACTTCTCGTTGGCTATGAGATCCAGGTGCACATTGGTAGGCACTCGAGCGACCGACATCCATTCCTCTGAGTCTGTTTGCTTGAACTCCCAGCCTTTGCTTAGCTCGAGAACGCTCATTGCCTCTGCCATGACGAGCAATTGGCCTCTCCGATTCTAGTATTTCAGCGAGCGAATTGGACGAAATGAGATATCAAGCGTCAAGTTCGACCGCCGAGTCGAGGAAGAAAAGAGAATGCAGTGAGTAGGTAGGTAGAGAGTGCGGGTAAACAGCAAGCACCATGAAGAACGATTACATGGCCCCGCCTACATAAATGTACACTTGTACCGCAACGGGAAGCTCCTGCACGGCCGGATTAGAATTAGCACCTTTTCGAGCACGGATCAAAGCGCCGTAGAAGTGCCCACTGTTCATTTCTCTCTTTCGAGAGCATTTTAGTATTGGAGGGGTGCCGGCGGAGCGCGCAACTTCCTGGGCAGGCGGACCATGTTCCCCGTGTCCCAAACGGGAATCGCTTCGTCCGCGTTCCAAGACCCGCTGCGGGGCACCATCGCTCACGGGATATACTTGTAGAAAACACAAGTGCTTAGGAAGGAAGTCTAAGCGGCAGTACAGATATTCAATAGTGTTCGTACAGGTATCATTCAATCATACGCGCGCTAGGGTATCTAGTAGGAATCAAATAAGATGCATGCATGCAGTGGCCATCCAACTCTTGGCTCGGCCACCACCACTCCGTGTATGCAGACCAGCCGAGCACCATTATCGCTCTCCATTCTTCCTCATGCAAATGAAACGAACGAGGCAGCAACCACGCTCAAGAGCACAGCCGTCACGGTGACCATGGATATCCGGACATCAAGAATCGGGATACATAATGAGCCGCCTGAGCCAGAGACATGGCCACTGTTTTGCAGCTGGCTCTCTGATGACGATTGCGAAGAGAGGATATTCGTGCTTCTTCCGCCTGGACAGAAGACCACCTCGAAGCCCGCCCCGGCAGGAATGATGAAAGTCGAGTCTTGGTCGTCGTAGGCATAGCTATATGCGTCCGGACACACGCCTTTCGCGGCTTTGGAGTAGTAATTCGGTTTGCAGGAGTTTGGTGAGTTGTATTGGCCATTACAGCAGTCCTGATCGTCGTTGTACTTCGCGCATGCTGAGTAACAAGGATCAAAGATTGGGCGCTGGACGTTCGTATCGGGATACGGGTAGACGCCATTGCTCGGTCCTGACGGAGGCGACACTTGCAAATCCCAAGGGCACCAGTTGCCGACACTGCTTGAGTCGACCGTTGTGTCGAATGACAGAGGGTAAGAAGAATTTGTTCCTAGGAAAATCTGTCCGTTGTTGTATGGATTGAAGTTAGAGCCGGCAAGCTCGCCAGCAGTTGCTACGCACGACGGGTTCGTAAGGTTCGGAGGGATGTCGTCTAGCGAGGAGTTGCCGTGAGGTATCAGTACGATTGCCATGGGAAGGTTGTAGCCGTCAACAAGGGAGATGTCGTAGTAAGTCTGCCCGTCACCGCCATCCAAGGTGAACTCGGCAAGTGTTACTGGCGTATTGCCCTGATACCAGTCAGATCAAACTGATTCAAGCTAATAAAGTTCCATGCACTTACAGTTACCATGCACTCGAGTGCACCATTACAATCTCCCGATCCACATGCATTAGATCCGCTCTGCGCCGTTCCTTGACTGTTGAAGGTACAATTGGTACGCCCCCAGACGCGGCCTTGCCAGTTCTCCGAAACCGTTTGCGAGTAGTTAGAACCAGATGAGAGCTCAAATCCTGTGTTCTGCGGCCCGTCGCCACTTTGCGTGACAACACCTGGATATATCGTGTCCGAGCAGTAGTTCGTCACCACCAATGGTGTACCGGAACCGGAGTTTTGGCGCGGAGCGATCTTGCGGCGCATGTGATGCACGGCATGGACTCCAGGGAGTGACAGTGAAGCGAGTAGTGGCAGTTGCACGCGCATCTTCACATCCAACAACAGCGATATATCGTGAGGTAATGATAGAGTTTCGTAGCAATCGTAAGTCGTAAGGTTGGAATGAATGAAGGTGGTCTATATAGATCGATCGGTCATTGACTTCACTGTCCTATTGTCGACTTCGGACAGCTGGGCAGACCGGGTTAGGGGTGCGGTAGGTGAACGGCGTAGTAGCCTATTGTGCTATTACTGCCGCAGTACGGGATGTCGGGCGTAAGAATGTGATGGCGGCGATGGGAGGTATAGATAGATATTGGTGGTTGATAGATTGGCAATTCCATCATGGCTGAGCGCTAGCCGTAAAATCCGTAGATTTGCAAGCAAGGAAACTGCTGGTCGATCGTGTTTGTTGGTTGCAGGGAAGCGCAGGCGCGATATGAAACATATCAGCCATTGCATCATGCCGCGTGCTGGTCCCTGGAACGGTTGGAGCCGCTCCTCGTGGGGAACCACGCTAGCCGGTACCTTCTATTTCCGGAAGCGTGGCTGCCTATCAGCCAGCGTACAGCCTCCCATACAACAAGTCTTAGCATATGCACCTGCACCATACAGATATACCATCATTGCTAGTTTATAAACTTGAACCACAGACCGCTCCATTGAATGCACGATATGACCATGCACAGAACAGGGCGTAGCTCTGCGCCACTTCACAATCTCTCCATCCAGATCAACACCTCAACGGTATTGGACAAGTATCCTGGTGCGGAGTGTAACAACCCCAAACAGTACGGTACTCACTAACCTTATCGCAGCCAGACAGCATGCACAGAGAGTAGCTACCGAACTCGGAGTCGAGAAAGGCTTGATATACCTGCCCGGGGCACCAACCGTAAATCTTGAGGATAGCGACCAGCCTCGGCCTTTCCGGCAGCGACGCTATTTTGCATACTTGAGCGGGTAAGTTGTCAACAATGCCAATTTGCGTGTATCAGGTCTGACAATGATGGAGTGTTGATGAGCCTGACTGCCATGTTACGTACGAGATTGAGCATGACCGCCTTACTCTATGGCTGCCTCCAATAGACCCTCGGCGGGTGGTATGGGTCGGGCGTGGCTCTACTACAGATGAAGCTCTGGAGAAATACGACATTGATGATGCAAAGTATACTAACCGACTGGAGACTTTCCTGAAGCAGAAGCTGCGGTCAAGTAACAGCAAGCTCTTCGTACTTCACGTGGACCAGGCACCAATCGACTTGACAGACAACTCAAGTATCGACCACGAGCACCTGCAGCCTGCGGTAGACGCTTGTCGCGTTATCAAAGATGACCATGAGATAAAACTGATCAAAAAAGCCAACGCAATCAGCGCCGCGGCTCATACTGAGGTCCTGCGTAACTTGAGGCGCTTCAGGAACGAAGCTCAGGTCGAGGCTAGATTTCTGGATGTCTGTGTAGCGAACGACGCGAAACACCAAGCTTACGAGATCATCGCCGGCTCAGGAACTAACGCGAGCATCTTGCATTACGTGAAGAACAATGAGCCTTTCGGGGACAGGCAACTCATGTGTCTCGACGCTGGAGCGGAATGGCAGCTCTATGCTAGCGATGTGACCAGGACGTTCCCACTTTCTGGCAATTGGCCATCTAAAGAGGCGAAAGAGGTCTATGATCTGGTTCAACGCATGCAAACTCGTTGCTTGAACTACATAGGCCCCGGCAAACGATTCCTTAGTGCTCACTACCTTGCGCATGCGACGGCTATCGATGGCCTCATGAGGCTCGGGATACTGCACAATGGAACCTTCATGGAGATCTTCCAAGCCGGGACACAGTTGGCATTCTTCCCACATGGTCTTGGGCATCATCTGGGTCTTGAGGTCCACGATGTCTCTCCTCTAACAACTGCGTCTACTCTGCCACTACAGACATCTGAGTTGCCGACCCTTGAGCTCATCGCAGAGCCAGACTTGGAGATGGTGTTATCACTTGCATCCGCGCTTCCGGAATATGATCCTGGCCTGAGTTTGTGCAGCGCGCCTGCCCCACGACTAAAGCCCGGCATGGTCATTACTGTTGAGCCTGGGATGTAAGTTCTTTCCATGGCTACAGAAATGCCGGGTCCAGATGGCTAATCGTCGCCTTAGATACTTCAACCCGTATGCGCTGGATAACATCTACCTTAAGCATCCGGTGCATTCGAAGTACATCAACAAAGAAGTTTTGAAACGCTACATGCCGGTTGGAGGTGTGCGGATAGAAGACGACATCCTCATTACCGAGGAAGGGTATGAGAACCTCACCACGGCGCCTAAGGGCGAGGAAGCTCTCCGCATTATTAGCGGCGGCGCGTGACGACTTCCTATCTTGAGACCAGGAATCTGTTGGGATGGAGCAAGATCAGCACTTCAACTTTGAGCGGAGGCGTCGGAATAAGGATACTTCTTCAGTGGCACGACAAAGCCCTACATCCTACGCGAGTATAGGTTTACCAACTTTACCCCAAGGGGTCCCCACAGGTGCGGCTGCAAGCCGTTTGCCGACGCATGGGAACCATGAAGTGCCCCTCCGGAAACATTCCGCAACATCCGTTCCTGGGCAATCAGGCGGCATCTTATGCGCGGAACGCTCACTCACATTACCTCTTCCCCGCTGAAATGCCAGGTGCCGTAGGATGCGTGGGGTCGGTTGTGGGAGGGACTTGTTATATGTAGGAAAGAGGTCCCAAGCGGATTCTGCCTAGTTTAAATCTATACCACATTATTATTACATTTTTGCTCTTCGAAGTACCTTCCGGCGTGCTGCAACGGAGATTCCGTCTTACCTACATATACGATCCCAGGCAATCTTGCAAAACCCCACACCATGAGCGCAGTAAAGACAATCGGCTACATCGGGCTCGGCCACGCCGGCTACCCTCTCGCAGGCCTCCTCCCCAAAGCTGGCTACCAAGTCACAGTGCAAGACGCCGATCCAGTTCGGGCAAAGAAATTCGCCTCAGAACACACCGGCGCCAAAGCAGCCGAGGGGCCCTCAGCCTTCAAAGACGTAGACCTCCTTATCACCATGCTCCCCAACGGCGCCATCGTGAAAGAAGTCCTGCTAGGCAAAGACGGCACAAACGGCATCGCGCACAACCTCAAAGACGGCGCCGTGATCGTCGACACGTCTTCCTCTTCGCCCTTCCATACCCGCGAGCTGGGCGATGCGCTGAAGACGCTGAACCCCACGCTCACTCTGGTCGATTCGCCCGTGACGCAGGAGTACGCGCACGCGCTCGAGAAGGGCGACGCGACGCTGATGGTCGGATGCTCGGACCAGGAGGCGTTGGAGAAAGCGATGCCGGTGCTGAAGATCCTGGCCAAGCATGTCTTTGTCATGGGCGGGTTGGGCGCGGGCCATGCGATGAAGACGCTGAATAACTACACCAGTATCGGGTCTATTCTCGCGCTGAGCGATGCCCTGGTTGCCGGGCAGAAGTTCGGGCTCGATCCGAAGGTTATGCTGGATGTCATGAATGTCGGCACGGGCGTCAATTTCTCTACTAAGGAGGCGTTTAGGACGGATGTAGGTCCAGCTTTTCAGAAGGGAATCTGCGGGATAGGGGATTGTATTGCTGACTTGTCGCTAGGGCTTGACGCGCGTATATGATAGCGGATATCAGCTTTCTCTTCTCGTGAAGGATGCAAAGATTGCAAGGGACGTGATCGCCTCTATGGGCGTACCGACGGACTTATCCGATTTGGCGGTCAAGGAGCTCTCTGATGCGCTCGAAGTCGCTGACGAAGGCGCTTGCCACACGCAGGTATTGAAGCAATATGAGAGGAAAGCAGGCATTCAATTGAAGAAGACCGAGGGAAATCCGTAGGGAAGAGCCTCTGAGGGTATCAAAGTGTTTTCATTGTGAGGAAGTGGGAAGGATACAGGAGAAGTAATGCTTGGTAGCCTGTGCCGGCAGGCGTACCGCTGGTCCGCTCCGCAAAACGCCGTGGTATCTCATATGCGAGAGGTCATTAGAATTGGTCTTGCGTGATGTTAGCATTGTCAGATTGAGAGGGGTTATCAAAGTCCTTACCTAGGGTCATGCTCATGCTCACATCCGTGTTCTCAACCATCTTGGTGAACTCCTCGAAGCTGATCTTGCCATCCTTGTCCAGGTCCGCCTCCATGATTGTCTTGTCCACGATCTGCTGTAGCTGCTGGTCTTTCAAGTTGTTGCCAACCATCATCTTCAGCACGATGAACAGCTCTCCATTGCTGATGTAGCCGTCCCTGTCGATGTCGTAGACCTTGAAAGCGAACCGCAGTTTCTCCTCCTTGTTTCCTTTCGAACTGAATGCGCTGAGGCCGGATACGAATTCCTGGAAATCGACGTCTCCTCCACCGTCTTCGTCGAAGATAGCGATCATGCGGGTTGCAAGAGGGTTTGAGGATACTTGTGGCAGGGAAAGGAACTCGTCACGCTCAATGGTACCGGAGTTGTCCTTTGGCATGGTAAGCATCCGCGCATCTTGACTGGAGGCAAAGGCATACTTTGTCCAACTTCATGAATCGTTTCCTCAGGCGGTCAACTTCTTCGCGGTCGACTGTTTCCCTGGTCAGCCATATGCGGTGATGCGATTGATAGGGGTGTCCTACAGTTGCTGCCCTGCACCAGGTTCTCCAGCATCTGTGAGTTTGCGTTCCCCATATTGTTTGCTATGAAGAATTACGAATGTTAAGTGAAAGTTATCATGTGTGGGTGAACATTGGATAAGACATACATTGGGGGGAGGGTCCGCTCGTCACGGTCTTGGCGGGGACTTGTCGTGCGGCTGAAGGTCTGGAGCGTCATCCACCTGCCCAGTGTTCTCCAACCTGGAAGCTGCGCCAACCTTCAAGTTGATGCTCCACAGCAACTCAGACTGCGGCCGCAAACATCATAACAATCCACATCCACTATAGTCAAGATGTCGGAGCCGATCATCGAACTGGCGGAAACCATCCAGACCGCATCAATCAAGCGCGACCCCTCTCCCAGACACGACCTCAATCCCTCTACAGCCGCTTCCCGCAAGATACCCGTACAACTACATGACTTCTCTCCTGATCCATCAGATGTGCTTTCGGACGTGGAAGAAGATGAGGTACCGCTATCAGCTCTGAGGCCGACGCCACGCAAACACCAAATGCCGCCCCTACCAGACCTGAGGTTCGAACAAAGCTACCTGGCTAGCATACAAAATGCGGAGAGCTGGCAGGGCGTAGCGTATATCACAATCAGGGATCAGGTACTACAGAAGTCAAGGAGGAGAACAAGTACAATGCTGAATCTTACAATAGGTCTTTATGCCTCTTGCCCAAGGCGTGGTATGGACACTTGTCGTGGCTGGTTGGAGATATTGGAACAGGGCTGCACAATTCAGTGGGCAGACTGTGGGAGCTCGCATCAGGAGATGGTGGTGGGGAGTCAATAACTGGCAACTTCCTAGCAAGAGGAGCAGCAGATTGAGGGATCCGAAACTGGCTGATGAAGTCAGAGATGTAAGTGCCTCAAGCCTCCCATGATGACGTGGAAAGGGATATTGCTGAGTATTTTGGAAGTGGTTGCTGACTTTCTCGAAGTACTACGAGGCGGAATTCTCGAATGCTGGCGCCGACTGAAGCTGAGAAGGCAAGTCTCTCCACTGAGTACGAGCCCGGCATCAAACAAACATGCCACCGCCCTGGCGCCAAGTACGACAGCACCAGCGCAATGGTAGTGAAATCCCACGTTCAGTACGCCAAGCCCTGTGTGCAGAATGCTACAGTAGGTGCTGGACTCAGGTGAGGCTCACCAATAAGTGAAAAAGCCGCGATGCATACTCAAATACCCAATCGCAAGTCATTCCAGCATCCCACCAACATGGCAGCACTCTCAAGCAAGGGCCACTAAGGAAAGCTGGTTGTACACCGAAGCCACTTGGCCTGTACCAGATGGCAGAATCGATGTTCATAAGGGTGCGTTAGCGGCAACATGAGCATGAATCCTCCATGGCCCGGATCCCTTATCATCTGGAGATATGGATTGGTCTATCCTATGGTTCCACTGTGTGCTCCTATGGCTTTTCGGCGACCCCAATTCTCCGGGAGATAGCGATGTCGCAAAACATTGGTCCTACAGTTTACGAAGATAGAGCAATATTTCAATTACCACTTTCGGTGCTTTGCGCGGACACTTCTCAGACCTCTTTTATTAAGCCATCTCGAGGCGATCTTTGTGACAAGCTTCTCTGATCCATCTAATGGCCCATCTCAACGAAATATACAGTAGGTCAGCTTGTGAAGATCAGTCAAAACCGTTGGCACCATGGGAGAGTTGGTGTTCCTCGACTCAGGTCATGACGCTGTGCCATGTCCCCTTTGGGACGTGTCTTGGCGCCACCCCAAATCCACTCCACCGTCTCCACGATCTCGGTGACACTTGCCCCAAGATCACTATCTACGACCAACTCAAGGTATCTGTCATCACCCAATCATGTGGATGTATTCGTACAACCAGATCAAGCTCGTGGAGACGGTCAAGGTAGATCATAAACGGTGAGGATGACACCGCAGGGACGAGCCAATAGGTACCAGCTAGCGACCGCTGGGTTGTCATACATTGCGTTGCCTTGGGCTCAGCTGTTCCTTACCTTCGTAACACACCGCGCCTCACGCATACACGGAGCACTGAGAAGGCCGACTGGTAGGTCGGCGTACGATTAGATCTACTTGACTTTGGGTAAGACCGTTTATGAACCTCTTTGTCTCAGTCCCTCCCGCCCGTTGCACCAACGAACATGGCGATGATGTGAACCGGCTCAAGACCTCATAGCATACAACAGAGATATATAACATGCTTCCTTGGTAGGCAAAATGCTGGCTCGTTTAGCTCGATCTCTTCTCATTTCTCCTGTTCTCCCCAAGGTCTACTGTACCGGGCGTTCTCCCTGTCGTTCAAACCGAGTATTCCACTCTCGTACCTTCGTCCGCTCCTTTATCTCCGTTGTCAACATAGTATTCCAACGCACGTCCTCTATCTCGTTGTAGACCATGGTCCGCCCCCTCCTCTCCCTTGCTGCGGCTCTCGCGCTCGCCACTGTAGCGTCAGCCCAAGGACCATCATACATGGACACGCCATCCTACCAATTCCGGCACCGCGTCATCATCGCCCACGGCTACCTCATGGCCCTAGCCTTCGCCATTCTCTTCCCGCTAGGCGCCATCATCCTCAAAACCCTCCGCTCCAAGCGCCTCATCTGGTTCCACGCCGGCTGGCAGATCTTCGCCTACTGCGTCGCGCTCGCGGCATTTGGCTTGGGCGTCTGGTTTACGTATGAGACGGATCAGGTAAGCAACGTACTCGACCCGCGAGGGTTGTGTCGCCGATTTGGGGTAGAGGTAGATGCTGATGCTGATGCTGATGGATACAGTTCACGGGTAATAATGGCCACCCTATCATCGGCATGGTTGTCATCGGCGCCTTGTTCTTCCAGCCCGTTGGCGGACTGGTCGCGCATCGCATCTTCAAGCAGACGCGGCAGAAGAATTGGATTGGTAGGATCCACCGCTGGGTCGGTCGCGTCTTCCTTGTCCTCGGGGCTATCAATGGTGGGCTCGGGCTGCAGATGGCAGGTAACAGGCGAGCTCCGGAGATCGCTTACGGGGTTTTGGCGGGGTTCTTCTTCTCGCTGTGGGCTGTTGTTGCGGTGGTGAAGAGTATCGGCCAGAGGAGGGAGACGAGGGATGATGTGGAGGAGAAGAGGAGGGAGGGTAGTGAGGGTAGTCAAGATAGCCAGGTCGGACTTGCAGGGTAGCAACGGCATGATGGGTGACGCGACGCCTTGATCACGTTCAGGGTATGCGTACTCACTGCGGATGAGTGATGATGTTACGGTGTCTCCGGTCTTGGCTCAATAATCTCTTCCTAGATTGCATGATCTTTTACAAGTTTTAAATTTCTTTCTTTCTCGCGACCCAGAAGCTAGGCCGGTAGAAGTTCTGCAACATACTCCTCGGGTCCTGAATATATCCCGTATCCGGTCCTAGCGGTGTATGTTGCACGATCTCGAATCCCATATGCTCAACCAGCTTCACCACCTCCTCATCCGTCAGCTCGAACGATCCAGCCTCACCAATCCCCTGATTATCCTGCGCCAACGACCCCCTCCCCTTCTTCTCCCCCGGCTGCGGCCCGCTCTCAAAATGCCACAGCAAAGGTCCATTGTTGATCCACACCCCTCCCGGCTTCAGACAACTCAACACCGTCTCGATATACGCAATAAGATTCGGCGCGGTATCGATGAAGAAGCACGTCGTAACAGCATCGAACGCCTCCCTATACTCGTCCCCCTTATACAGCACGCAAAAATCGCCACTCGACATACTCATCCGCTCAAAAGCATGCACCTCACTCCCCAACGACTCGCTCGCCTCATCCAGCACAACCCCGGGCACCACATCCGGCACCGCAACCCGCTGCAACTGGCTCGCCCGACTCACATGATTCGAGAACCCCAGCGCCCACGGATACAGCCCGAAGGCGCCGGCCTCTCGGCTGTTATTGAGCACCCAGTTACTGACCATGAGCTGGTGATACGAGATCTCGTTCCCCTCGACCCTATACCCAGCCCTGCAGATCTCAAACGCCAGCCGCCCGAGTCCCGCGCCGGGGACCAGCACAGCGAGATGCCCCCTTTTCGCCAGCGGGACATGCGCAAACGCCTCATCCAACGCACTTAGGATAGGGTCAAAATTCGCAGCGCGCTCCGCCGCGCCTTCGGCCGACCAGTCGCGGTACAGCTGCCGAATCGTGCTGCGGACTTTATCCATATCAGCGGGGGTGGCCTTGCCGCGCCAGTCGTTGTTCTCGGCTGGGATGCCGTAGGTGGACAGGGCGACGGCGAGGACGGCGTCTGCGATGGCGGCGTTGGCGTCGATGGCGGCGTCGACGGCGTCGAAGGTTTTGGGGAGGGCGAAGGGGGGGGAGGAGAGCAGGGTCATGTGGGTGGTGGGGAGGGAGTAGAAGGATTGCCGTCGGAGGTGCGTTATGTTGTAGTGGGCTGCGTGCCGGTATTGCCTGTAGGGGTTTTAGAAGGGGCTCTTGTGATGTGGTTTGCTGGCTGCTTGGGTACTGCGATGCAGGCTGTGGTTTCAATTCGGCGTTGCTGAGGAGGGAAGGCTGTGTTCCTGAAACTGCGCGGCGCTGCGGGCATCCGTGGGCGAGTCTTGTATTCCCCCTGACGAGCAAGAGCAAGGTTTGGGAGGTGTTTCAGGGCAGCTCAGGGTTGAGACCTTATATCAGGCCGGGGTAAAACCCTTAGACATTGCCAAAAGAGAGATATGCCATAGGCAGATTTGGTAGGAATGACTGTTCAAGAAAAACCATGTCTATACATACCGGAACGAGTCCAGAGTAGCGAACAGTACACGCTTCTCTTCCGGATCCGAAAGCGGGTCTATCTCGTCAATCTCTCCCTGGTAGTGTTCCTGCTGTTGATGTTCCATTGTTCAAACTTGATCACCATGCTAGAACTTCCTGTACTGTCCAAAGGTCTATGCGTATGTTACCTGCTTATGTTCACTTTCATCGGGTCTATTACTTTGTTTGGGTAGGTAGCCGCAAAGTGTCCATCTAATCTTATCTAATCTCCGCCCTCCCAAACCCCAGCCAGTCTTCCCCATCACCAAACGAACGTACATCTCCATCACCAAACAAAACAATATACCACTCCCACTCCTGCCCCCACCCGCAACCCATGGCAGCAGGCGCCTCCCCTACCCATGCCGCCACAAACGGCGCCTCCTCTACCCAACCAACCGAACTCTCAATCCCACTCCCCCACGCCCCAGGCAACCGGATCCACATCCACCTAACCCAACTCGCAACCACTCTCCTCCTCTTCCTCACAACCACCAGCGCCGAATCCATCCCAGGTCCCGCGAGCCTCGGAAGCTTCGTTTTCGCCATGCCTGACGTAAGTCGCCCGGAAAGGGGAAATTCCTACAACCCCTCACACCGACCTGTGGCTGGGTCACCCACCTACCTCCCTACCCATAGCCGAGTTGTCCCAAAACCCGCTGCTATTGATGCCTCGCTAACACATCTCCCAGCGCTACAACCCAACCCAACCCCTCAGCACATCCCTCTACACGCAGGCCTCGTCTCTCGACTTCGCGACACGCCTAGCCAAGGTGCTGGCGCGTCGGACGGGCAAGGCTGCCTACGTGGGCGGCAGCGTGTCGTTTGCGGGCGCGGCGGCGGGTGGCAGTGTCGAGGAGGAGATGGAGGGGTTTAGGGCTGTTGTTGAGGTTGTGGTGGGGGAGGTTGAGCGGGTGAAGAGGGGGGGCGGGTGAAGGGGGTGGATGGGTTGAAGTGTATTGTTTTAGGTGGGATAGGAGGGGGTTGGTGATGCTAGGGCGGACGAGCTGGCTGGATCTGCGGAAAGTGGATTGTGGTGCGGCTGCTGGGAGTGCCGTAGGCTGCTGGGAGTGCCGTAGGCTGCTGGGAGTGCCGTAAGCTGCGAGTCTTTCATGCCGGAGCTCGCTGGTCGACATCCGCGGCGTTTCTGTCGATGGGCCATCTAGCGACCTTGACACGCTTCAACCAGGGCTCATGCGTAAGAGTTGCTGGAGATGGAGGGTCTGGGCGTTGGCAGTGAGGAAGGTCCGGTAGAGAGACTGGGTTCACGGGTGAGGAAGGGGCGGTACCAAGGTCACGAGAAAGCACCACAAGAGGGGATTTAATAGGTCAAGTGTGGTATTTGCAAGCCCTCCGAGCTTGTCTCATGATCCCTAGAGCAAGCTAGGATTTCAAGTTCACCCCAGAATCCCACTCGCATGCAGGAGCGGGTTAGCATTTTAGCACCGCTAACCCGCATTTGCCATGCGCGAAACCCATCACTCCAAGCCCTCCAGCTTCTCCTTCGCAGCCTCCTTGGCCTCCTCAGAGACGTTGGGGTTGGTGATGGAGGCCTTCAGACCGCGGATGACGTTGCCGGCCTACAAGCGGAAAAGTCAGCCAGACTGCAAAGGCGAAGATAAAGTGAAGTTAGGGGACATGTAAGTTACGTACGTCTTTGCCGTCAATGTTGTCAGGCTTGGTGTGAGCGCCGGTGGACTTGTGCTCGTCGACAATGACGTCGTAATCATCCGCCAGAACCTCCTTGGAGTGCTCCTTCGAGGCGTCGGAGGTGTTGGGGTTGGAGAGGTTGGCCTGTGGGGTTGAGGTCAGTGTGAGCCGTGTCAGTGAAGAGTGTGAAGACGGACCTTGTGGCCGCGAATGACGTTGCCGGCTTCAGACATGGTGGATGTTGATTGTTTGATTAGTTGAAGGTGTGATATGTGTGCCAATGTGGGTTGGATTGTTGTGTGAGATTGTGTTGATGTTGATGTAGAAGAGAAGGTTTGCTTGACGTAGTAGGATTACTTATAGCTCAAGGTGAGTGTTGTGTTTCGTTTAGGCGGTCAAGCGATCAGCACATGGCACGTTTGGTGAAGTGAATTGCCTTCCAGCTATGATTGGAGCCGCTGCCTAATGGTGCAGGAAGCCTTATTCACTTGGTTTATGTTTGTCCAATAAGCGAGCGACGTCAAAACAGGTTTAGGATGGGTATGCAATAATTGTGACGTGGAGTAAATATAGCAGGTTTCAGGTTGATCGTCCATGCATCAAGCCGTATACAAGCAACCGGGAACGTGCGTGCTTCAGGTAGTCGCTATACTGAATGTGAGAAACCTGCACAAATGTAAGGTTGCCTACATACACGTGATGAGCGCTCATGGTGAGATAGATTAAGGCGAAATAGCGTAAGGATGCCTATATAGCTATACCAATAATGACATTCAAGGCGTTCGTCCCTCGTACCTCGATTTTAGCTGTATAGTAGCTATTACGACTGTATAGCCCAATCAAGTCATGCATATGACCTCCCAGCCAACGACAATTCTCATAAAAGATACCTACATGATGTTCGTTCTTTCTAACGATATTACATGGCGCACCAGTGTCGAAACACCTCATTAAACCATAGCTACTGATTCAAAGACATCAACACGCTCGTCTCTCCATCGTAAACAATGCAATTAGCCCGCTCTACACCATCACAACCCCCCCTACCTTTCCGAAATCTTTAAGGTTGCTTCACACCCGCCCTATGCACCTTACTCGCCTCCGCAAACCCCTTCCCAGCCTTAATATCCGCCGCAATCTTCTCATCAGCCTCGACCTGCGACCCCATGAGTTCCAACGCCTTCTCCGCCAGATCCTTCGGCAAGCACACAACGCCGTTCAAGTCGCCAATGATGAAGTCGCCGGGATGGATCACGGCTTCCTGGTCCTCAATCTGCAGGCGGACGGGCGTGTTGATCTCGCTGACTTTGACCACTTCGTGCGGCGCCGTTGTGCCTACGTCTCGCGCGAAGACCTGTGCCCCAAAGGTTTAGTAGGGGTTTGTGTTGGAAAATTTTGCTCGCGACAACTTTGGATAAGGTAATGCAGAGTGGGGACTGGCTTTTAAAAGGACTTACGGGGTATTCGAGATCACGATGTTCCTGTAGATCCCTGATGCGGCCGTCGACGACGGTGCCAGCGGCGCCGGAGTACTTGGCCCGAGTGCTCATCAGGCCGCCATAGACGGCGTTGATGGTCTTTGGCGGCGAGGAGATGAAAACCACGGCTCCGCGAGGGATCTGGTCGATCTGGGTCGCGCCGTCAGCAACACGATTCCCAGCAATCAGACCCTGCTCTATTTCTCGAAGCATGGGTGGGCAGAACCCCTCGCAAGTTGCTCACGCCACCACAGCCCTCCACCACGCTCGTCTCTCGCACCAGCACCAGCAGCTCCCCCCCCCCCCCCCCCCCCCCCCCCCCCCCCCCCCCCCCCCCCCCCCCCCCCC